>CABEGB010000661.1:0-314337 GCA_901521435.1 Crematogaster levior
TCACTAAGTATCATGTTATAATTGAAAAATATATTTATCAGTTTGATTATACATGTATATGTTTCCAAACCAAGTAGCAAATGATCAATTAAAAGCAGCTTTCCAATTTCCATGCCAATACATAAATTTTATTCGAAATGAAAATTAAACAACCGCATCGAAGAACTTGAAGGTACGAATCCTGTTTCGTCTAGTAATATAGCATATTACGACACAGATTTTCGGTTAAATATAATACAAGTTTGCGCTCCATTGACTTCTGATCCCCAATCCATTATCGCGAAAATGATATCTACGTTTGAGCACATCGCAGAATTTATCGAACTACTTTACATCATTGCCGAAAGTATAAACGATCCTCCTTCCCTTTCGAGTCGCGATCGTACATCAGTTTTTTAAGAGTGATCGATCAAACTTTCAATACACTTACACAAGGGGGCGGAGAAGTCCTTCCCGATTTAATATACCATTAAGCTTAAATGTGCTGCATCCGGGGGCACTTCGTTCTACCACCTCCCTGCCCCAACTACTTCGTGCTTCCGCATTGAAAACTTAAATTGTGCGCATTCACTTCGTCCTGGATTTTTGCTTTCCAAGTCCGGCGAATTAATCTTATTTCAATATTGATAAAGTCGGTCATAAGTCATAGCTCTGATCACGGTCCCAATGCGCTTCGATAAATCACTTCACGACTGTCAATTGGTTGAAAGTTGCTCCATAAACTCACAGCACTTTGACACCTTATTCTTGCGGATACTTCTCATTAAAGATGACATTCGTAGAAAATCGGACAATCGGATGACTCTACAATCTGAAGACATCTGAAGAGAAATAACTTTTCCATGAAACGAGTAATGTTAATTTTTTTTCGTTGTCAAAACTATAATATCCAGACATTGGGATCGTTCCTTCTTTAATAAAAAAAAAAAATATATATATATATATGTATGTGTGTGTGTATATAATTGTCAAAAAAAACTATACAATCCAACCAAAAACCCTATAAACCATTATGGGAAGCAGCACAAGTTAAGGAAGACATACAAGAGGTAATGGTCCGTTTATACCACGGAAACGGCCCGTCAAGAAAATCGATATCACTCACAGCATTGAAACCGTGGAATGCGGTGGGAACCCGCGGGCTGGTTCTTAAACCGCGATTTCTTAGCTGGTAGGAAAATGGCGGTGTTTAGCATGAGAAGGCGTCTCACAAAGAGCAGCTCGTTATGACACTAAATCAACTGCTGTAAAAACTGGGAAAATTCTGATAAGAGCGAAATGAGATGGGACAATGAGAAGAATATCCCCTCTAGCCTTGAACTCGACCGTTGCATTATTAAATGACGTTAAAGGCAAAATGACAACGCGGAAATAGAATCAACGTTAAGAGTGTCGGAATGACGATAAGTATAATGTCCAAGGCAATTTACAAAGCATAAAGGAAAGAATAAAAGTGGTGTAATTGTAGCAAGTGACATGTATCTCATATCCTTTAAAATGATAATATTCCTTTAGGAATATCCTACTTCGAATTTAAAAAAAATCAAAAAATTTTTTATTGCTATAAAAAAGTTAAAGTTTTAGAATTAATATATAAGAGATCTCAAGTGGATATTTAAAAAACTCTTCGAGTTATAGCATGTGAAGCGGACTCATATATCTATGCGTAGAGAGAGGTAGACATTTGAACGGATCAAGCAGCAGAACGTGTACAATTGTTTCCCTTATTTCTCATGTACTTTCAATACATAGATAACAACAGATTTCCTCCCTCCTCCTTTGGAAAGTTCGACTAATTTTCAATTAGTTTTAAACAAAATGTAAAAACTCAAGGACTGTAGTCAGTTAGCTGATTTTCGTGTCGCAATACTCATCGTATCACAAATTTATATCTATTCGAAATTTTTACAAAGTTTTTAGCATGCGAACGCACACAAAGAACAAATTCGATCCTTATTATTGGATCAAATATGCAAGCAGTAAGACGAAAATCGAATTTCATTAAGTACATGCGAACGTACGAGACATCTAAAGACGGCTGAATTGAGCGACAGACAAAATTATCCTTTGAAGATGCTGCATATAAAGAGGAAGTCTGTTATACGGAACAAGTACCGATGATTAACAATAAGATGAAAAAAATTTATGATATAATTGAAAAAACTAGTCAAACTTTAAACGCGTTTTTCTCAAAACTATGTTTTTCCAAACAGTGTGCATGATACCTCAAACTTCAATTGACGGATTGTCTTCAACAATTTGAAACATATATACATATATATTTAGAAAAACTAGTTGTTTTGACGGGCGATTTTGTTTACATTTTTAGTTAAAAAGAAATAAGAGAAATTTTTGTTTAAAAAAATTTGAAAAAATGCAAACATCTTTTTTCCGTCAATTTTCAAAAAAAAAAAAAAACTCTATCAGATGGAAGGAAGTACAATATAATTAATATAATAAATGTATTTGTTTGTTTCAGGATGTCACCAAAATGACAGAATCAGATTCACCATCCGTGCACGGAAAAATTCATGTAAATTTCATGTAAATTATCTTATATCTTATGTAAATATTAATATTTTTCAATAAAGTTTGAAATTTTGAAAGTTTAAGATACATTTTAATAAATTAAAACCTAAAATAAATTGCATTTTTACTATTTCCGTATTACATATTAAGCTTAAAAAATCTTCACTTTTTCAAGCTGATCAAAGTAGGATAACTCTTTAAGAAAAAATCTTCCTTATAATATTCTCCCTTATAATTTATTAATTAAGTGTTAAATCTCAAATAAAATTTACGTCATAGCGGATCATCATCGTTATAAAGGCGAAACATAGAATAGAATTACGTCACGTGATTAATATTAGGTCGCGAATTTCCTAGTAAATGCGATCAAACGACGCTAATCTTCAACCACGATGTTTCACGTCGCATTAAAATCGATAATCGGTACGATATGACACGAAAATGCGTGCATGTGTACACATCTGCGGGAAATGTCTGTAAATTGTGAGTTTTGCGTAACCATTGGGTTAACACCCTTGTAAAATTCATTGCATGAAATATCGAAAACACATTACTGTATTACGCGTTATTACGATTTACGGCTGTATTTTTCGCGTACGTAAAGATAATTAGTCATTTACATTTATCATTACCATTTATTTAGACCGGTCGGCACGAAGCAATATCGCAACTGTTTGTTCGCCAAATGATCATGCAGTAACTCCATTTAAATAATGTATACTAAAATCAGACTTAATACCACGTCTTCTCTCGTGATAAAACTCTGCGTTTAATTCCTCGACGATTATCGAAATAAAAGCCAAATTTATAAGGGACAAGCGATTGCAAAAGTATTACCAACACGAAGCATTCTTGAGATTGTGTAAATATGGTGCGGCAAATTATTGTACTATTCATGTCGGTATAATCTCAGAGTAAAAAAATATAACAACGTTGTAATATTGTTTGGATAAAAAACACTGCAGATGAAAAACGAATTGTATTTTAAATAAATGTGATAATTTGTTATAACAGAACGGAGTGCAATTTAAACAGAAAAACTCAAAACATTCCTCTCAAACTTACAATCATCGCTCACATTTTAAAGAGCAATTAATTAATCATATTTCTTTTTTACTTTTTACAAAGTTTTAGTATGATAAATATCTTTTGATAAAAAATCCTTCATAGCATTTTTCAAGAAATAAATATAAATCTTTGTAATAATTTATTAGAAAATACAAACTGTGTAATTATTTTACATAAAATTTCATATAAATTTTATATAAAATTGCATGCCATATTTTGACAAATTTATGATGAAATTTATAATAGATTATTACTTCCTTTTTATGATATTTTTGGCATTGAATCATTAATAATTATAGAATCAATAACTGTATTCCTATACGACAGAAATTGTGTAAAATGTAAAACCTATTTAATCACGACAAAGCGCTTCGTTGAAAGATTCAATGTTCTATTAGTATTACTCCAATTGGTCAATGCGAAAATATAAACATTGCGAAAGTGGACATATCATTAGGAGTCATCGTGAAGAGAAATCCGTTTTAATCTACGCTGTGGTGGAAATTTCAGGAAATCGGGGCTAATGATTTGAAATTGCATGAAAACGTACTGGACCTCCAATATTCACGTTGCGCAATTAACGCTAAACATGATCGTACGGTTTTGAGTGTTACTGATATAACCAGTTGCTTACACGACGCCAGCAAAGGACTAGATCAAGGTAACCTACATGTAACGTTCCGCGCATGTTGGGAATTCGATGGAATTCGACTCTTGCGGTTTTGGGATAGATCTTTGAGTATTATACAAACAGATGCATGTCGGCTAAATATTTAGTTGAAATGTTGACAAAGTTAGACTATATATGTGAAATATATCACCCGTTCGAAATTTCGACTTCACGGTTGCATATCATTTCACAGAGTGTCTATACAATAATTATTAACATAAACAAAGCAAGGGATAGCATAATAGCATAATAATATCGCCAGATAGATTTATTTTATGATCTTTGCCACATTTCATGTTTAATTTTGTTTTATTAAATAAATATACTTACTTTTTTCCCAATTTAGTGATTCAAATAACAAAATTAAAAAATTAAATACATATTTAATTAAAAATACAAATAGAACTTTTATAAACATTGCAATCAAAACCAGTAAAAAAATATACTGTCGATAAAAATAACGAGTTTTTAATTCAAAGAATAATTAGAGAAGTAAGAAAAGTAAGTAATCTTTTATAAACTCAAGTTTTTAAAAAATGGATTAAACGTGAGAGAATAAATAAATTATAATACAAGTATTATGTGATAATCAATATAAAATTTCATTATTTTATTATTATTTCTAACATTAATGATAATCAAAAATCTGTCTTTGTTTATCTTGATTACCACGTTAATAATCATTAAAGCCATTTATACAACACACGAAGAAAATTGAATAATACCTCAGGATCTGTCTCGATCACATATCGCAGTACGTATTGATGTAGCGACTGATTAATGTAGTAATGTCCGATTCACATCAGGACTATAACTCAATAGATCCCTGATATATTATTCCGCTCGTAAGATCAACTACGCAGAATTCTCGTTAACGTGGAGCGTTCGGTGTACCAACTGCGGGCTTGAACAAATACCACTCGACAACGAAGGCTACACCATGGGCATGCCGCGCACAATCTCGTATAGACGTGTAACAGGCGGAACATTTTGCTCTAGATCCGTTCGATCAATCCCGTCGTATCTGAAAGCACGCGCTGGTACGTATCCTTTTAGAATCGCTAAAGCCCGCCAATACGTTTTCGATGGAGCCCGTGAAGCCGTCCAGCAAAGCCCGTTATATGATCTAAACAGAGTGGCAATCCGCCTAAAAGAAAGTCAAAATCCCATTTGAGCGGATCCAACATTACATTGAAATAGTTTCGTCAACATCAAACCTACGTTGCAAAATTTCCGTGCAAACTCTCAAATACGTCAAAAAATACTCGCAAAATCAATAAATGGTTATTTCTAAATCACGGAAGATTCGCGAAAGCAAATCCATTCAATATAATTCTCAATGATCAAAGGCTGGTAGTATTAATATTGCAATTAATCTGTGAATAGAAAATGAGGGTTGATTGCTAATTCACAATTAATATATGCAGAAAGGAAATAGGGATCTATTTTTCAAAGGAATCAGAATTTTCAGACAAAACTTTCAACGGATAAACTATTAGTCTATGATTTCACAGATTCATGGAGCGCCAAGCTTTTGGAAAGCACCCGTAAGTCTCGGCTTCTGTAAACCCTTGCTCTGATATGGCGTTCTCAATCGAGAGTTTCTACTTCGTGCACTAACATTAACAGCAGTTATTGTCGATAGGAGCGAGCCTGCGGTGCATACTTGGCAACGGTATTCACGTCGATAACTTTCTGTAAACAGGAACATGTTACGCGTCGCTACCAATGTGCCGCAGTTTGGAAATACTTGCTGAATCTTGCCGGAGCTCAATTGTCTGTAGTGCAAACACGCGAAATTATCAACTTTGAAAGAAAAAGAGAAAGAAAAGGAGAAAGGGAGGAAGATAGAGAGCGTGTACATGCACATGTGTCCAAAACGAGTGACATTCCATCTAATTCTAGCGTTACTAACATATATATATGACTAGTTCTCAGAAAAATTCGAAATTCGTGTCCCTACTCAATTTTACCCGTTATTAATATTATGTCTTTTAGATTAATATTTTTTTTATGGAAACTATACCAGTATAGTTACTTGTACCATACATAATTTTAGTGTTCTTGTTTCAAAATAAAACATGGCAGTTGATCAAATACCCTAAATATCATTCCTTCATCATGTCCCAAACTCAACATTTCGATGTATATAACGTAATTAATTCATCTTGTTTTATGAAAACGTTCATGTTAATTACATTAAACAATAAACAATCAATACAATTATGATTATGTTAATTACATTAATTACTTTAAAAATACTGTATTTTAAAGTAAATATGCCTTTTATTAAGTACACAGACGAAAATCATTTGATAATTCATTGTCTATCTCGGTCCCAAAAAAAACATCATTCCCTCACATTTTATGAACACTTGTGTTGTACTTTTAAATTTAGTGATACGTTGCCGCGCTTATGAATTTTTAATAGTTGACAATACTGCCAATGTAACCATAACATCATTGTTGCTCAGCACGAACAAATTTGTAGAAGCGCAATAATTTTCTGCTAATTATTTCAACATTACATTTTTATGTATCATTCCCTCACTGTAAAATTTAACAAAGTAATTATTTTATTATGTAATAATTTATATGGTATCTTACATGTTTCAGGAGATAAAAAAACTTGCCTCATCGTCTAAATTAAAGTGAGGTTATATACGATCACTTTTTGTTGATTATGTTTGATTTTATCATTCCCTCACTATCATTCCCTCATTTTTATCATTAAAAAAATTTATGTTAATGTGATAAGTTTTTCTTTAACAATTCAATTAGTTTATTAAACTAATAGATAAATTAAAATAAAATAAAAGTCGTTATAAAATAACAATAACAAATAAAATATTACAGATCTCAGTAATTTAAGAAAAATATTTGTCAAAGTGTTAAAAAACAAAAAATTTTCAAAAAATAAATTTATATTTTGAAAAAAAAATTCATAATTTACTTTTTAATTTCATGATAGTAACGTAAATATAGCAATGATATGAAAAAAACTCATTACTTCACTTAAATCATCATTCCCTCATAATTCATTTTTTTCATTACCATATAATTATAATTAAAATTAAGAAAAGTTGGGGACCACGTAGACAGTTGAGGTAAGGCACTTCTGTACTACATATTATGTAGAAAAAAATCTCAAATATATTAAGTTTTTTTTTTGTATTTTGAAAGGTCATTTTTCGCATTTTTCTGAGAACTAGTCATATATGGATTCATCAAAAGAGATGGATTATTTTGAATAATTTATTCAATAAAAATTAAATTTTAGTAAAACATATACATTCTATAATTATAATATATTATTCTGATAGAGTAATATAGTGTCTGTTTCGTCTCCTGAAAAAAATATCAATTTTTGCGACACAAATTATGTAATGCAGACTGCATTTGGGACGGGGATGATTCATACGACGCGAAAAGAATGGAGTCGAGAGTTGCTAATAACCGATGTCTAATATGGATAAAGTTCGTCGATCTGTCAGCAGCGACAACATCATAATTCTCATGAAGACGTCGGAGACAGCCGCGAGGTCGACAACAAGACGAACCTCTCGACGAACATCGGTTGTGTGTGTGTATATGTGCTTCGGTGCATCCCCGATCTCGCAAGCGGTCATCCCCCAGTCGCGCGGCGGGATAGAAAAGGGAGACAGAAGAGAGGCAGAGTGAGGAGAAGCGGTCTGCGCGTAACCGCTTCGCGCTTTATCCGCGGCGAACGCAGCAAAGTCATCGCGCAAGCGCGCCGTGGCGAAGTGTCCCCCGCAGGATCATTTCGCGCCGCGACGCCGAGCGGCAGGCCTCATCCGCACCGGCGGCTGGTCCATGCGGGTTCAACGTCGTCGCGCGGGAGGACGACGACGACGACGCCGACGACGAAGGGCGACAACGCGGCCCGACGACGATTCAAAGACGTACGATGACGATCGTCCGGCAGAGTCTCGCGAGTTAATCGGGAAACGCGACTCGGATCAACCTGATCACCGATTGAATGCGGCCGACGCGCGCGTCCCGGCCGAAGGATGCTGCGCCTGAGACAGGGCACTCGTGGATCGCGCGTCACGACGCTCGTCCAGGCGGAAGCTCCACGTGAGCGCGGCTGTCATCGGGGATGCGTGCAAGTGCACCTTGGCCGCGTGCGAGCAATCGCAGGATATCGTTTGTGAGCATTTAAATCTTGTTGGATTATCGCCGAGGATTTACTGTCGATACGCGCATAGTCTCTGACAATACCGTTGATATATCACGGCATTCCTACGCTTGAGAAGTTTCCACGAAATCAGAGTTGATAGTTGTAGCAAAATCGTGCCGTCACGGTGGATGATTAATCTCCTCTCCAGATATTAGTAATCGCGATGTAATTTCACTGTCGGAACACAAATGTTCATGCAAGAGTTAAAAATTGCTTATAGTGAGGTACGTAACATGTGTAAGGTTTTTGCGGTGAAAGCCTAAGTGTCTATGCTGTTTCGACAAAATACTACACTCGACATTTGACGAAAACGTCAAACTGCGTTTTCATTGATACGACACAGTGAAGACATTGCACAGTGCGCGGACACAGCAATAGTAAAGATCGATGACCACACATCGTGATAGCGAGTAACAGTTAATAAGCAAGGATCGGTAGTGCAGCGATCGAGGTGTTAAAAATGCTGTGTCGCTGGCTCGCCGTGCTGGTACTCGCTGGTATTGTCCTGGTTATCGAGGCAATCGCGATCAGCCAAGGTACGTTGCAATCTCATCTGAAGTCCTCAGTGACATTAGTGAACGACAAACTTGTCCAGCGAGAACTTCGCCGAGGGAACTTAGCGTTCTTGCGGGAATGTTCGAGATAACGTGTTCTTGCGAGACTAATCTACGTAATTGAATGTCAGCGATGAAAACTGATATGGTCCCTCCATTTTCGCGCTCGTTCAGAAAACTTATCACGTTGCTAAAATTAATACAGAGCTGTATACTCTTTGCAATCAAATACCTGAAGTTTCATCGCCTTCTCGACGTTAACGCGATTACACACTAAAATCAGTAGTACTATTAACGTTTGCGTAGAAAAGCATAATCACTAGCGAAATAATTTTCTGATAAAATCGTGTGGCATTGCAAGAAATGTCTATTCCATTATGTTATACTGCAACTTTTAAGAACCTTCGCAAAGCAAGTTGAACTTTTTCGCAGTTGTCTCTAATCGATGTAATCAATCTTTCGTGTTATTAATCGCGAATTAATGAGAAACACATGCTCATGGAAAACTTTTAAACGCTAATTAGAACCAACACGTATTTAAGACTTGAATTTAAATTTGCGAAGCATTATCTGAAACATTAAAAATGATTTTGACTCCTGACTGCAAAATAGTGTTAGCTACAGTTCTACGAGTAATAAAAATAATTACACTATCAAAATTTCAACAATGTATAAAAAGATAAGGCAAGAATATAAGATATCGATATTACTTGTACATCTATTTTCTCATCTATTAAATTAAATTAGTTTAACTGTACGAGCTTTACGAACTTTATGTGTAAAATTAGATGTGTATTCCAGAAATGGAAGGACAAATCGTACCGGAGATATTTCCTCCCCAGAGTCTGCTTGAATGCCAGCATCGGAATTTTCACGCTGGCGTGAAATTGTATGAAGTTACGTAACGTTTGCTCACTCGCGCTGCTTCGGTTGTCGCTCATAGCAATCCAAAGTAATTACGCGGGCGAAGATTATGTCAGTTCGACCGAACCAGCGTCCAACTTGCGGAAGCCTGCGCGGCGAGCTCACGGATGCCAAGTTTGGAAACATCGCGGTCGCATTCGGTCTCGCGCCGCTAATTGTCGGTTCATAGTCAGTGATCCGGGATAATTGCGCGGGTGGTGGCTGCTCAAGTACGAATGCACCGCTCGGGACCACGTACCGGGAGATGGCATACGTGCTAATGCGCGGAAACACGTGCAAGGATTTACTCCGCGCTTTAACCGACGTGCTACAACGATGACAATGAACACGACAACGACGACGACGACAGCACTGGAAAGTTGATGGAACGAACTTGACCAATGGGATGAAAGAAATAATCCTTGAACGTCGTGGAGAAACATTTTATAAAAAAATCCTATTTATTTCTTTTCTAATTATACTAATTTGAGACTTTGATACTATAATGATTTTATAATAACTAATAATGGGATAATGGAATATATTCATAATATATATTCTTTGATAAATCATTTGGTCGTATAAACCGCGAGGACTGTGAGATTGTGTGTTGCCACTATTGGCAGCATTTCACGACGGAATGCCACTTGAATAATTAAAGTCAACGCGTTTGCTCGGTATTCGCCGAACAGTATCGACTGAAGAGAATCGGAAATTAGCCTACAATCGTCACAGGGTGATCCCATGATTACGAAAACGATGAAATCCTTACAATCAAAAGGCAAATAGAATGTGGTATTAGAGACACGTACACAGAGGCACGCAGACGAAACAAAAGCATTCGTCTCGCTTCGCATCGTCCGCGCATATTGGCTCGAAAACGTAATTGAGTGCGACGTGCAAACACTCACGACGATTGTTTCACCGTTTGTCAAGGGAGACATGATTTCATCACTTTGAAACTATAGTAGCTTGGCAGCCCGAACGCGGTATTCCGCGAAAACGTGCGTTACCTATCTTTTTCGCAGCATGCTAAATAGAAAAGATTGGAAAAAAAGAAGAGAGAATCTCAGGAAAGATAAAATATAATAAAATATCCAAATCGCAAGACAGTGATAAGAAAAATTTTGAACATTAATTGTGATTGATTTATGTACCGAAGAATATACGTTATGAACATATTATCCCACTAATTATTATAATGTATTAAAGTCTCAAGTATAATTAGAATAATTAGCATAATTAGTATAATTAGAAATAAATAGGCCTTATAAAATGTTTCTCCACGACATCCAAAGATTATTTCTTTCTAATTAGTTAAATTTGTTTCATTAACTTTCCATTCACATCGATATTTGTGCAATTTCATTTACTATCACCTAAATAATTGTTAACGGGCGCGGTTAGCCTGCACGATCGGGGGTGATGCATAGATACAGCCGCATATTTGCGTGACGCGTATACATTTAACGCTAATGTGAGTTCAACGCCAACTTAATTGACGCATATGTGAATGAATCGCGAGTATGTGACTTTCTCGTAAGAGTGTAATCAGCGAATTGGGAGAAACATTAGAAACTATTTGTAGTAAGTTGCAATTTAACGAACGCTTTCGATTAACGTTCTTGATTAACAATACTCTAGTACGAGATATTCAATATTTGATGTCCTACACATCAATACGGTTACACGATAATGTTAATCCGGTTAATAACAACTGTAGTTTCAAAACTGGTCAATCTCAACTATCCCTCTGAAAAATGGAATAACTGATTGGCCAGCCTTATAACTACGGTTATAATGTTATTAAACCAATTAACGTTGTCATGTAAACGCACTCAATAAAATTTTCTATCTTATGATACTGTGCCACGTTATTTACTCTTTATTCGGCAAAGAATCTGTTGCAATTTTCTTGAAACAAACAAGCAACAAAATCACCAGGTATTATATTAATTAGTGTCAGACAGAGGCAATTCGACCAGAAATAATAGTCAGCTCAGTAAAGAAGCATTCGTTAAATTTTGCTACAAATAGTTTTTAAAAAACGCAAATCAAGTGGCTTAAATCAATCTAATCTGCAATGACAGCTCAAACGATGAATTAATTAACACACGATTCCCTCTTTGACGCACGCATTTTTAATATAATCCGCTTCCGAACGCAGCGCGTCGCGTGCAATTAACCGAGATCATGATGTAGTCATACTTTTAATTAGTCTGAAAATCGTGTCTTAAATTACGAGAGAGAAAGATGGTGATCCGCTTTACTTATTAAATGTATCCCCTTTGTGAGCGGTTTGTTGTTCAGGTCGTCATTTTTTTGTCGTCGTTTATGAGTTCGCTTTTCAGAGAGAACATTACACATTGCCTGTCTCTGTCTATTCTCGGGATCAAATGACCGGAAGGAAATATCAGGTTTTTAATAAAAAGGACTTCAAAAAGTTTACTCCCTTCTTAAAAATTGCTCCCTTCTCCCTAATACTTGACAAATAATTCTTCGACGAGTATTGTCGATTAATCAGACATAAGCAAGAAGATCATGATCTTTTCGTAAATAAATAAAATATTAAATATTAAAACAAGAATTAAGACATGCGAAACGTCATCGCGAGATGTACGCGGTATTGTCGGTAAAAAGTTCCAGAGTTTCAACGGAAACTCGTTAAGACCGTCCTCTAATTGCAGAAAATCAATCTTGCGAAGTTGCACGAGCAGGAACATCGCTTTTCACCGACACGCACAAAATCGCGTCGTTAGTCTCTGTAATTATAGAGAGACAGTCTGGGCCGGGAGCTCGTTTCGACTCGATCCAATGCACAGTTTTATACAAGTTGCTCGAGAATGCACCCTACAAAGTTTCATCAACAGAATCTTTGATCAATTCGTAATTTATTCTTCTTTAATGAAAGTTCGATTACGTGTTATATCTTTTTAGCATGTTTTTAGCGTACAAATATCTTGACATCTAAGATCAGATAATCCAGATTCTTAAAAAAATAAAGCTGAAGTTAAGTTGCGAATAAAAAGATTGCATTATACATATTGTATGATTCATGGAAAACACACGAAATATGAAAAAATTCATGAAAGATTCATGTTCAATGTATTTTAATATTTTCATATTCCCTTCGTGAAAAGGTATCGGGTTCAAAATCACCCGATTCATAGATGCGATTTATAACATGTTACACTAATACTTTGACCTGTATCTTAATGGACACATAAACTTGAAAATCGCGACGTAATTGAAAGAATATGCGATTTAAAATGTAAGGATTTTCCTTTACATCTAAAATAAAACCGAAAGAAAATATTGATTTCGGAAGGCATGAAAGTGCTCGTTTTCTCTCCCGCGTTTCTTCAAGTGCCAATTCCGTTTACTGAGGTGTAATCGATAGCTTTGCACTTGAATTTATCCCGAAACAGGTTTCGCTGTAATGGAGAACATGTAATTGAAAGTAGCTGACAAGCGGTCAAATTCAGCAGTACAGTTCAAACAGCGGTTACACGTAATTTTCGCTACCGACACGATTACACAAGATTCCGGTGTTGTGAATCCGCAATATATACAAATGCCGCGTAGACGCGTTTACATAGTATACACAATTTCCATTTTCGCATGTAACTCGCGTAAAGAAAACAATTTTATAGAAGAAAATTCCGTGAGCTACAAGAATAGTTGCGACATAAGCTAAATATAAAAATATAATATAACCGTATAAGACAAGAAAATCGATTTCCGGAAAGTTCGGCGACTAACTTAAAGGAATAAATTCTATTTCAAAATGAACCACTTTTATTAAGTAATTCGTGTCCGGTGACGTCTCCTGAAGGCGCTAAGCATCAATTTTTAACTTTATTGAATACCGTTTGATCTGGATAAGATTAAATTAGAATGAAAAGATCTAATTTTTAATTTTAACTTTTTTATTGTAAAAAGTGTTAAAAATGACGCCCTCCAATCTCATTACCATTACAAGCTCACCATTACATTATCATTAACAAAGTTTAATGGAAATCGACGCTTAGCGTCAGCGTTTTTAATACATACGTTATTTAACAAAAATTGTGAAATTTTACGATTTTTCTTTCAGCTTTCTAAGAATGTCGCCTTTTCGGAAACATTAATTTTATATACGAACACACGCGCAGACGCGCAGTTTTTCATGCAGAAAAATATAATAATTACATAACAATTACATAACAAGCAATAGGAAGTAAATCTATTTCACGTTTTACTCGTATCAGCATAGTACTATTTAAACTGACAGACTAACCTGATCTTGTCTAAAAATAATAACATATTACATGATCATTGTTGCTCAATTTGATGCAGTACGTACGTGAATTATGTATTCTATTTTGCGCACATGCATCAACGTCTGTTTTAACGAAGTTTAATTAACCATAACGAAATTGCCAGGCGTACGGTTTGCCTAGAAATTACAAACTAACATCTCACGGTCTTTATTCCCTGTGATCCTAATTAATTCAATTATATTGCAGGAGTTTAATTACAATTCAGTCTGCTAAATCTAACCGTAGGTACTGAAAACTAACAATATCTCAAAAGATGTCGCAGAAAATAGAATTAAAATTAATAAATAAATTACGTGAACAAAAGAGACCTATATGTCTGCAAAGAGCAACAAAGGATAGAAAAATAACAAAATAACAAAAGATAAACTTATAGATTTAATATCTCATTGCAAAAATACAAATAACGCAATGAAAAAAATCACAACAAAACGTTCGAACGTTTCGACCACACGGGGTCTTCATCAGCGAACACTCATAATATACGCGCGTCGGTTTACATAAATTTTGAACATATAAATTAACCCTAGAACATTCGATCGCACGCAATACATACATCCCGATACAGAGTTATTAATTACGTCAGACAAAAAAACCGTGGAGCACAAAAAAACTATAAAATATAAACTCGATATGGTCAAGAGATAAAGGTCTGAGATAACTGTTATTCGTCGTTGAGTAGCGAGAATAAGTTGGTCCAAAACAATAAAAGAATTAAAATTAATTCAATCTAATCGTCACACAGATATTTCCATTAGATTGAAATAATAAACTAGTATTTATTATTTCAAGGACTTATCTTTTTCATTCTATCATTATTAAGTACGGAAATAAAAGCATTTAACCGATTATTATACAGTTGTATTTTCCTTTACGCATGAACACAGTATTACTGTTTAACCAAAGGCATGCATTGATCGTAATTAATCAGAGAGGAAATAACCGCATCGTTGAGCACTTGGAGCTTGGTGTTCAATAAAAAATGTCATTTATAAAAATCGCTGAGGGAATCAATATCCTCGTAATGCAGCTAACTATTCGGTAGATAAATACACGCACGTCCCAATGAGGAAATCTCCATAATCATGCACGTTCACCGTCATAAATCACTTCGGGTACGGGCGGATTTTACGGTAAGGCGCTTTGATGCGCACGATTTCTGGTTTCATATCGCGAACTCGTATCCTGCTTTATGTATTACATAAGCCGGACCTAGCCAGCGGCTGTAAGTCGATGACACATTCTACCACTGGGTGCGCGCAACGATTGCGCGACCAACCGCAAGAAAGTCACTCGAGGATACACCGTGTCTTCCTTCCTGTCTTGTAAATGCTAACGTAGAAGAGTATTATTCGTGTTCAAGAGAAAACTCACAGTGACATTTTTCGTATTTCTATAAATGACGATCTCTAATGCAATTGCAGAGATAAAAAATAGAATTATGTGCTGCGTATACATATAAACTGATAATTGTATTACTTTTTATGCTATGTTTGAATTTAATAAAAAATATTTTTGTTCAGTAGAATTTCAAATATTAATCAATCAAATGCAGAAAAACATAGAATCTCACTTGTTATCATACTTGAGAGAGATATTTTATTTTTCTCTTTTATCTCTCAAATTTAAACGGTTATAAAAATATAAATAAGTCACAATAATAACAAATTTTATTATTGTAACATTTGACCTATTTATATTTCTAATTATAATACAATTTATAATTTTTATCAATTGTAATATTTTAATGCTATAAATATTTTAACATTGAATTGTAATTCTGTTTATAATGGAATTCTATATTACACATACTAGATAAAGTCGAAATTGTTTTGTTATTAATGTGTTTATAATTAATGTATGTAGCAATAGAATTAGAATAATTAGTAGAAAGCTAAAAAGTTACTACTGTAGATAAAGAAAAATAATTGCATCCCTTGCATAGTATAATCAAAATCAAAAAGTATTAATTTTAAATTGTATTATTAATCTATCACTTGGCAATTTATAAATCATTTTAACAAGAATTACGCTCGATATCCGAAACATGTATCTAACATGTTCAATTTGATAGTAATATAATAGTATATTCATACACGTTAAACTACAGATGATTTTGCATCACTTCAGGCACCTAAAGGAAACTTCCGAACATTGTAACATCAAGTGTATGCTAACGTTACACCATATTCTTAGTGTATAACGTTATGTCATATTAGTAAAGGTCTTTAAGTTCTATCACTAGAATGTTATTATAGGTATTATGCTATTATAAAGACAGACATGACCGATTACAAGCTAATTATATGTAACGGAGATTTGTCTGATTCTCAAGCGATCTCTCGAGATCTTTTAATTATTCCGTTGCCTTATGGACAAAAGTGTACTATCTAATAAATACATATTAGCGTTATCAGGCGGAAGTGTTCTTGGAAAAATTAAATGGTCCCAGGTCCATTAAAGTTAAACACGGTATTAAAACACTCGGGATAAAGCGAGATTAAATTAGCGCGAGGGATCGCTCTTATCTGCGGCATCCGCGAAATTCCCGGCTATTATTTACGAGCAGCTTAGCGCGTAGCATACATACATTTCCCGCTGGAATACACCTTCGTCTTGCATTTTTATTATCAGCCAAGCGACCAAAGGACGTACTACTCACGTCGCGTTTCGTAACGGAGAAGACCGCACGCTGTCCCGCGCGGTCACATTTACGACGTTCGCGTGTGATCGTAAATCGCCATTTACAACCCTATCCATGCGTTCTCTCCTCTTCTTCTTTCCCCGAAATGCAGCTGCTAATAGGTTTCCGTGCGAACGTTTCGATACATTACCGCAGGATTACTCTTTCTCTCCTTCAAAACAAAAAAATATCCTACGATACGAGAGTGTTTCGTATCTCGTAATTCACTTCGTCGTGAAAACCGCAAAAAATATAGAGCGTTTTACTTCAGCGTCCGTAAATTCGCAATTTTGCCGGCACTTTCGTAATTTTGGCGTACCATCTTATAAATGAAAATCTTCTCTGTAGTCTCTCTAAGACAGTAAACGAACGCTTTTGAATCTGAATATAGATGTATCATAATTACGTTTTTAATTTGTAAGCTCCACTTCAAAGATACATTATGTTTAATTGCGTCTAATTGTAAGTTTACCTTGAAACTCGATTCGAAGAATCAATGGCTGTATAAACGACAAACACAATAACCAAAACGAATCATTATAATGAAATCAAGTTCGATTGAAATATGAACCTTTCGAAATGACTTGCTAAATAACATTGTATAAAATTGAAGAAAAGCAGAAAGAATTATTTGAAATGTAACATTTCACTAGAGAAAATAAGAAATATTACATGTCTTTTTAAGTATCATTAATAAATATTGCTTTAATAAAAACTCTGCTTAAAACTTTATCTTCACTACTTGAGCTCAATACATATAATGTGCATTTAATCAGCAAATTATCAGTAGAGCTTTGATATGAAATTATTACCAGGAAAATTATTTTTGATGTTATATTGTCATTCCGTAACATGTTTACATACACAACATTCAATTTTATTTTTGATATTATCGACAAAATAACATTTTTGTGGAATTTAAAAAATCCATTAAAGCCTATAAATGAGATTCGTTACGTAGATGAATGGGAAAATATTACACGATTGAAGAACGCATGACTCGACACATCATAATATAACTGATCAAATCGTGAATACCGCAAACAGAACCTGCTAATTGAAACGTAATAACGAAGCATTCAGCTTGTTGTCGCGGCGGAAATAATCATCGGTAATTTAGCAGCAAAAGGAAAAATACTAGAGTCATCGTACGTATTGCGTAGGATTATCCAGATTGGAGGATACGCTAGAACGAGGAAGACAGCTCTTTGTGCCGTCCATTAAAGTGGCGAAAAAAAGCCATTGTCATGCATGCGTATTTTATCACACGTGACGTTTCCCATTACGACAGCAAATAAACGTGACAAATTCTATGCTAAATTGAAAACATTAAAAAGTTACTAAATTACGTAAATAAATTAAACGTTTTCATTATAATAATACAGATAAAATTCGTATTGCAACAATACCTTTTAAAAATGTTTAATGTTTACAGAATGTTGTTATCAACGTCACTCACGTACTCATCTGTTACCAATAGCAACGAATTTCAAGCTGTTTAATTAATTTCTGCTGTCAAGCTTACGAATTCACGTAATAAGGATCGGACGTACTACTAAATTGCCTACTGTAATTAGTAGTTAACGAGGAGACGTTACACTTGCTCGTAACGCAAAGCCAGCTAAAGGTTACCTGAGGAGGATTCTCTCGGAAGAGAATCTATGTTACCTTATAACATAACTATATAATGACATTGTATACAGTTGATCACAGTTATCATGTCTATGGCAGCTTGAAATCTCGCTTGGAAACTATGACGAGGTCACGTGTAAAATTTTTGATCGCGACGACCAAAATGCGAATTGACTAAATGATAAATTAAATCGCATTTAACGTAAACTAGTATTAAACGGGATTAATGTGCATAGTAAGATAATTAACAGTTTAACATTAAATTTAGTAATATATCAATACGAGGCATATGAGAAATTATTTAAAATAAAATAATTCAGATTATATGGTATTAGTGCAAATCCATATTTGCCGCGTCTTCTCTCATTGTCAGTACCAATATTATTCCATTAATCTCAGGATAAAATCCTACCATTTTATATTAATATTTCAGAGTTTCCCTCAAAATTTAATATTTCCCTTGAAATTCAGAAAAACAATTCACAATTTTTTTAAAATTAATCCAATTTCAATTTGAATATTATAAATTAAAGCTTTTTATTTTTCTTCACATTTGTAACGGAAGGACAATGATTTTGACTCTATTTCTAAGTCTATAACAAATGTTAAAAAAATGTTTCGCATGTACATACAACCGAACAACTGTTTTTTTAAATCGCGACAACAAACAACTTTTGTTATCCATTCGATGCAACAAATATCACATGTTGCCGAACAAGTGCGACAAATCCGTGTTACGAATTTGCGTATTAAAGTATGTATCATCGAAAAATTTATGCAATCGTTTGGCACGTAATGCAACGATAATCGTTCCAGCAAAACGTTATCGAAAAAGTTATTAATCGAAGCGTGGCGTAAAATGTTCATATTACGAGGTCGGTCGACGATGCAAAAAGGATTCGGTCCGTATTTAAACTCCGGTATAGCCGCTGTTACCGTCCCGTATAATCCGCTTAAATTCGTTTCAGAATGTCCAGAATTTGTATTATTACAGTCATTACTCTGGTCCTCGTACGTGCTTAATTGCCAGATCTGCAATTGCAGAGATTGCGAGTAAATAAATCGAGAAATGCTTAAAAAGATATTACGCGAATAGACTTTTTTCCATGGTGTTATTCGTTACAAAAATTGAAGGTAATTTTGGAGGATTTATCAAAACTAACTAAGTTGCAAAAAATATACGTTTACACATTTCTGTCTATTAATAAATTGCTTAATATGATTTACTGTCAGTAGAGAAAGAAAGAAATTACATCTTGTAGCAAGTAAAGTGCAGCGATGTTGCACGCAATATCTCAAGTTTATATTTATCGAATGGTTGGGAAAAATTTGTCTTTTTTAGAGTATTTAGAATTGAAGATCATCAGACATTCTGTTATTTTACACGCTTCGCGATTTACTAGTGGAACAGTACCCATCCGCTTTAACACACACAGCACCAACAATCTTAGTCGCGGCTTCAAACTTCTTCAAGTTTCATCTCGAGCACGATGCCTATGCAAGTATCCGTCCGAGGATCGAGGAAATTGCTGAAGTACATGGAACTTTTGCCCGCTGTTGCCTTTGAACCTGACAAATTTTCCACCGTCGTGTCTACTTCGTGTCGCGACTCAGCCGCATAGAGACGAGCTTTTCCCCCACGGCGCCCGTGCTTGCAATTTTCTCGAAAGCCTTCGAATTTCGAGCCATTCGCCGACGTCTGCGAACCACGCCAGCCATTCCACTGGAGTCCGATAAATAAGTAAAACGATCCCGGTGCCACGCTACACGAAGCGTATGATTTTAATCGCATGTTTCACTACTACTTCATGCGAAATAAGACTTATTAACAAAGAAATTACATGAGGTACATTTGACCTTTTAAATTCGTGTAAGGGGATGAAAATATCTGAAAAATGTCTTGATTTTTTTCTTTGCTCCAATTCAACGACTAGTAAAGTAATATATTTTTTGTGGTAAATGTATTTTATACCGTACACGCGCGGTTTTCGCTAAATCCCGTAATTTCATAGTGCTGCATGTTACACCTAATTTCGTGTCAAGATACGTCAGGCTGTATAAATTATGTTGCAACTTTGAAGACAAGTTTAGAGTAAAATTTGCGAACATCGTTGTTGTAAGTCAACAACAACATTAGCGGTTTCAGTGAAGCTCTTGTTGTTAGAAAATACGATATTCTGGCTCTTATCATATTTAACTAAAACGCAACTCTCTAATCCTGACATTTATTTATATTCTGAAATCTAGTATAATATATTGAAGTCGTGCAGCTAACAAGACGTGACTGATAACATTGTCCTTTGTTTTTAAAATGTGAGAGACACTAACGTAAAATTATATTTTTCCAAAGCACTCGTCGTTCTGTTGTCACACGACCAAACAATAAACAAAATGTCAATGGCAATAAGAAGAAGTTCAGAAAAAAAACTGTATTATAAGCTGAAAACATGGATATAAATACTGAGGCAAGTTTTTCCTTTTTATTCAAACAATTACATAATGTAACCATTTATAACACGACCTTAAAAGATCTGACGGGAAGACCTTTCATCAGAAAACTTATGCAATTTGCAAATGAGAGGTTTCCTTTTACGTTGAATCTCTGGACGGTGCCATATACTTTTTTCCCCTAGGTAGACTTTTCCCTGTACAGGCGGGTGTAATGAGTGTTTGCATCTCGTACATCATGAAGATAAGCCCGATCACATTTCAACGTCACGGTGTGGCCGTGTGGACTCTGAGAAATCGACTGCTCTCATGTATCTCTTTCTCCTGACGTACCGCAATATCTTTACCGACAAATAAATGGTTTATAAGTGCGGATCAAATGTATAGGGCGTGTCTTCACGGGCTTCGCCTTTTAACCACAGTCTCGCCTATGCTCACAAGAGACAATAACGTATGGCTTCATTTAGAATGATAATTGCTTTGCGAGAGAAAAAAAGATCAAACGTCGACGAATCTTATGGAGAGAAAACTGTCGCTTTTTCGATCTTAATGGTGTCTGGAAGAAATACAAGCTGTCATTGTTTAATGGGTAGCGGATTGTGTAACAAGGCAGAACGTGACAGATCCAATTACCCAATCACCTGGCTACCTCCTCGATTGTGTAATGTTCCAATCTAGCTAGAGACAAGATTTAACCATGAATTTCGATTAAGAATATCTCATATACGGTATAATTTATCCTATTTAATCCATTGAATTTATCCATTGAAAGCAAATATCTTAATGTACAAAATACACATATTCTTGATATACATATTATCTTTCTTCTATAATACTTTTATGTGAGAAGTATCTTGAGATATTTAAGATAGATTTACATAATCATATCTAAAAGTAAATTTAAGCAGTATATGAAAATTTAAGAAAAATGAAAAAAAATTGCATTCAAAAGTCTCCTTCCTGATTATAAAATAATATTTATAGAACAACGAACGATGTGGCTTTCGTTTCCGAGATTCCATTACTTCGATTTCGCAGATATAGATAGTTAATGAGATGACGTTAACGATTGATCATATTTTTATTCGCGTTCATCGTATCGAGGACTGGAAGACGCGGCACGTTCTCGAAGTCGAATCCCCGGACGTGTCGTCCATAACGTACCACCGTGAGACGTTATAAATAAAAGAACGTCGTAATCTCAGTGGTCGGTCGTGTCTTACGTATGTATGAAGGGGTAAACCGTGCCCTCCCGAACATGTGCCGCGCACGGTCGACGAGGGGTACAGACAGGCAAGCGGCGTAGGAGTTAGGCTGTCCAGGAAGTTGATATAGAGCCTCGAGAGACGGCCCCTGCCAGCCTCCAACATTGAATTATAGCTACGGCTCTTGGCAAAACTGGGAACTTGTTATCCGAGGTTATGACAGTATAAAAATACTCGTCGTTAAGAGCCTCGAAGTTCGGAAGTATCGATGTGCGCGTGTCGCAACGGTCGGCAACTTCTCAGTGAGTTAAGAACGTGTCAATGCAGTGGTCCTCAAATTCCAAGATTTTATACGGTCTAAAAACGGTCGGACGATTTTTATACGGATTATTTTGGAACCTTGCTAAATATTTTTAACATCTATTCTTCTGATTAGCGCGATGATGAAAATTCATAGAAATATATGTTCAAAAATTATATCCACGTCTTTTCGCTGAATTATGTGTGATGTGTGTTTTTCTCTACTTAAATAATTACAGTAGAAAAAGTCATATGTAGATAAAACGCGTAACAATAATTAATAATTAATTATGTGTTATAATATTATGTTAACCTGAAATGAAAATTAATTTACTTTAGTTTGAAATTTGAATATATGTTTTTATCACACAATGCAATCTTTAAAGTATTAAAAAAAAGTATTAGAAAAGTAAAAAATAAGAGTTAAAAGCTGAAATGTTAAATAGATTTTTATGTTAAGTATGTAACTTTGATCGATATGCTATACCTATATTCAATTTTTGGAGTTACTTTATACATTTTACTTTGTTTAGTTTATTTATCATTTGATGTATTCTGTGTATATCGACTTTTAAGAAAAAAGAATCTCTAACATAAGTGTTTCTTAACACAAGTGATCGATGATTCAAGTGATGTATCGTTAGTAAAGTAGTTTCAAAGTAAGAAACATGTTGTTCTAAGGTTTCAAGAATTAATTGATCTCAGAGAAGCTTGCTCATATTTTGCTACAGTTGTAGATCTTTTGAAAAGCTTACAAATATTTCTCCCCTTCATTTTTTCTTTATTATAAAGTAAAGTACTGAAATCTTTGAAAAGTAGCGGTGAAAACTTATTGACAAAATTAGTAATCAGTATTTTAATGATTTTAAGACAAAAGATCAATAAAATAAAACTGTCTTTTTAAATTTATAAATAAATATTGATTTTATCATTCAAAAATTATTAGTAGTTTCTGAATAACGATAATAACTTCCATTCAAATTTTTATTTGAATTATTTTTTTTATTATTATTTGGGACATATATTGTTCAATAAACACTGAAGGTAATAAAAACTAGTTTTTTCCCGAGCTATTATATATTTAACGTATGTTTTTTAAATATTACCAAATATAAATTTTTAGTTTAAGCTCGAATATGTGTGTAAACTAACGACACAGATTTATTAAATCCATTCTGAGGAAAGTATTCTGGCTAGTCCAACAGAGTCATAAAACGTATTAAAAACCATTGTAGTGAATCCTCTGCATTGGCATGGATTATACTCTCGAAAAACATTCATGAATGTAAAATTCGTGATTGTCGAGAGTATAATTCGATTGAAGAGAGGATTGTTCTCCTCTTAAATTTCAGATTCCGACTGAATTCATACAATTCGTTATGAGCTTCCGGATTAATCTCTTATTAGCAGATATTTAGTTAATATTAGATTATGTTAATGAATATTTTTACACGCTTACTTAATTTTTCTTTGTATTTATCATTCTATTGTGCATTAAATATTTTACACGATAATAACTAATAAATGAAATCCTAAAAAAAGGAAACATCTGTATACAGATTCACTGTAATTTTTCGTGTATATATTATCGTTATGTAAGAACGTATAAGCGCGATATATACAGTAAATTAAAAGCTTTCGTAATTAACGATGTCTCTTTCGCAAGTTAAGCGCAAAGTGCAAGCAGACGTTTGTCGACTCGCTTCGTACTCGTTGGACGCAAAGAAAGGAAAAAGGCAAAAAAAATGTAGAAAAAAATTCGGTCTCTACCAGACGAGGGACGTGAATTTATTTCAGAGACTCCGTTTGATTTCCCAAGACGAAATTCTCTTGGAGAATCGCTACCTCCCTAGCTCCAGTCGGTAGTGCCGCTCGCTTACGCATAAGCATGAATAGGTTTTGACACCGCGACTGAATCTGCCACGTGTAAAATCGACATCTAAAATTCCATATTTCCTGCACTCCTTCCATCAGGCATATGAATTGCGGCGCATTACGGTAGGACGCGAAGCTCCGAGGATGAGTGCCGATGACGAAGTGTCATGCAGAAAGAGAGTTTAACTGGCGCACGAATTAATCATATTAATTGACTTGCGAGTTGATGATTAACTGGCGAACATCAAATGCAGACCAAGCAAACAAAAAATAATATATTTTACAACATAAACAATATTTCAGTAATTGCACTTTTAATTTCTTTTTTTTATAATCTTCGAAGCGATCTAACTTTATCCAATTATTACATATAATATTAATAATGTTATATAAAAATACAATATAATTGTTATTATATATATATAAAATGTAGAAACAGAATGCAGTGTACGAATAGTCATAAGTGTAAATACAGTTTTTTACTTTGTGTGCAAATCGTGTAACATATATGTGTGTGAAATAATTAGTTACATTAATTTCTACTTGTATATAAATCTTTTTTAAACACTGATCTACATTTAATGATATTTCATTACTCTCAATTAATATCCTGTTACATCACGCTATTTACAAATACGTGAGTTGCAAAAAATTTTGTTCGATTCATTGAATTTGTTAATGATAATTTAATTAGCTTGTCAAATTCTAGACTAATGTATCACATAACCATGCCGCTAGGGTGCAACAGTCATGTAGAATAAAAAAAAATACGAAAAAGAGGAAAAACAAATGCGATGCGAGAATTGACCGAGAAAATTAGGTAGCTGCGTTGAATTAGCCTGGAAAACATCTGCACTCTACTGCAGAGGGCAGCGAGAAGAAGAACGGCGACTGATCCGAGGGCCAATAATTGTGCAGCTTACCATACATTACGTCATAAACTAGCGCAGCATTAGCGAAATGGAGCCGTGCGGATGTAAAATGATTATACGCGCTGTAGACTGGTATGAACATTGAACAGAGTACGGTGCTCGTACTCGCTTAAGCTTTGTGTAAACCTTTGATTTAAGGACCGAATCGATCGAGAGCTTTAGTCCTTGCTTCAGCAAAGTAACGATCGCTGAATAAATTTATGCAAATTTCTCGAAGAAAAATTCAACGTAATAATTTTAATTCATTCCCAATTTTTTAGAATATAATAATAAAAATTATCTTATCTTGTATTTGGAATAAATAAAAATAATTATAAGTTTGCTTTGAAAAAGAATATACTTTGGCCTATATGTATTTATCATTTTCCCAAGAATAACTACATCTGTTGTTTCAGAAATATTATTTGATTAAATTATATTACAAATTTATTATTTGTACATACATGTTATATTTGTAACAAAAAAATTGAAAAAAAATCTATTAATCTCATTATATTTCATTATAATTTTTGAAAGGAATAAAAATAAATATTATTTTTTTAAATAATTTTTTTTCCTCCTTCTCTCTCTCTCCCTCTCCTTTTCTCTTTTTTTTCTTGATAGTATGAAAGAAAAGAATCTATAATTATATTAAATTTTAAAATTATAATGACAAAACAATACTCCAAATTCCAATCATATTTTAAAATATGCATCCAATAATGACAATAGAAACAAACGAAATAAAAATCTATTTTTACTCTTTTTCAGTAAAATATAAAATCGAGCTTCGGGATCTATTTCACATCTACTTCTCGCACATAACGGCTTTTAAAAAGCACTCATCAGCAACTGCATACGTACATAAGTGAGAAGTGACGTTATTAAGCGGACTTTTTTCACTTACACTTGTCCAGTAATTTCATCGCGAATGTATCGCACGGGTCGAGAGTATCTTACAAAGCGATACACTATATGAAACAACAACTCTATTACGGACCACTTGTTCCAGTCAAAAGAAACTGGAGGAATTTCCCTTCATAGTCGGCGTCGAAATGCTCGACGAGAGCCGTAGTGTTGTGTACATGTGAGGCCGATTCATCCGCTTCTCCAACATAGAGAGGAATACGCCAAAGAATTCCCCCTCCATTTCTCTACACTGTACCAACTGTTGAGAACTACTACCTTCTCTTGCCTTTCCCTCTTTATTTATCTTACGCGTCGCATTACTACCATGTCGTTGTGCAGACTACGAAGCTACGAACTTTCGTTGGCTTTGCGCCCAACGTGTGAAAAAAAATGCGAGAACCATTCCCGCTTAAAAATTATAAAACTAAAAAACCGACGAAACGCGATCTGGTTAACCAACACCGTTAACGTACTAGAGGTTAAGGTACTAGAAATATAATACTCAAAATAATCATTCAATTATTCCAGTTTTAAAAAGTTCATTATATTATTGAAACAAAATCTATGTGCTCATTGTAGTCGATCCTGAAAATTAAACGAGTTGTGTGAAATTCGATGGTTTTTGCTCCAACCGCGGCGGCTGGTGCAGGCACCCGTCAGGTGTGCGAAATGTTAAACATTCTAGTATGTTATTTCACGTTTCCGATGTGCCCTATTTCATAACCGACCACAAGATTCGATTTGTGTTCCGTGAGACGCGTTTCTCATGATACTTTATCGTTGGCGTGCTAGGAAAGCTTCCGAGGTTACGCTTTAAGCTGGCGCGCGCTCTGCAAAGCGTATCCAATTTTCGAGGAGATGCAAATAGACCTGCAGTTACGTCCGTGTACCTGTGGGAGATGCATCCACCCACCTACTCATACACGCATACGTACACGCGTACGTGGCAGCTACCATGTTTCCTTTAACTCGAGGCAGTGGTTGCATTCAATCACGACTAAAATGTAGGTTTCTTATCGCATGAAAACCTGTATGCATGGCACATCGTGGCCGCATACAGGCACATATCCTGCTGCACGCCGCGCTATATCGTTGCATTACTTCATCCTTCACAGCTGCCGCATCGTTGCACATTCATGCTGTATGCATACATCCGCTCGCTCCTATTTCCACGGAATTCGTAGGTGAGAAAGGTATTGAACGTATAACGATAGCCAAAACAAGCACGGAGATTTGTCAGTATCGTAGATTCGCAGTAACGTAATCCAAGCAGATTATACGACAAAAATATGACGGAGATTGCAGAATGAAAGTATTGACTACACAAGTGAATACGAACAAAATACGAATTAAATGCTGCCGTGTTGGCATTGCCGCTCCCTGTGTTCGTACTCATTGAAACAAATTGTTTGTTCGTACTTGATCGCACTCGCTTGTTTGATGTCACATCATCTCATATATCAAAAAAAATTATTTTAAACGGTTTACGTTTCATTTCCAAGTAAAAATTAAATTAAAAGTGTATAATTATATAATCAAATTTTTTATTAGCTATATTGTTTTAAACGTTCGCGTTTCTATTTGTAACTAACATTAATATTCCAACAATATTTATATAATTAAAATTATTGTATATTTTTAAAAAATCATGAAAATATAAAATATTAATAAACATTTCTTCTTCCTGTTTGTCTCTTTCGCAGTATCATGTCTCAAATGCGACGCGAGAGTCGATAAATTGGTAGGAAAAAGAAAGAGAAAAAGAGACGATATATTTTAAATTTAATGGTTGTATCTCCCGTGGTGTGTATAAAAAGATATCCAGGGCAATAATACTGTACTATGTACTGCACTATGACCCATATTGCCATATTATCTCTTTAAAAACGAAACTTTTTTCTCATAATTCATCTTAAATCCGTTCACAGCTCGCGCGTCATTTATGTTTTTCATTACGATCCGATAAGCTCCGCAAACGCAGTTGCGTTTTTGACACACCGTGCCGTGTGAAAATTATTTTATTGCAGCCACACTGTATTGTTTCTCAACCAACGGTATCGGACCCCGAACCAACCCTCATATTTCGTCGTCGGAAGTACGTTTTTCCGATCGGTTTGTGCCAGTGCAGGCCCGATTTTCCAGCGCATTATCCGCGTTCCGCTATCGCAGGATTGAATATGCCGCTCGATGCGTTTCGGTCTTTTCCTTCCGGACGTGCCAGGGAATATCAGTGCAGAATATAAGTCGCCACCTCAATAACGTTGTTGAATTTTGAATAAATCTGTATAATACAGCAAAAACCGATCATGTTCTTTCAAGAAATTGCGATTTCTGATGCATTATAATTTTATAATACGCGTAATTTTTATACTGTTTCTAAATTAATATAAAGTGCCGTTGATAATCTATTATTATATTCCATTATTGCTTCAGTTTCATAATCTTCTTAACTACGAAATTTATGGATATTTGTGTATTTATACATCAAAATTATAATTCAAATTGTAAGAGTTCTCCCATATAAATAAAATGACAAAACCATTTACTAATAAGATATAACGTTAATATTTACATAAAGAGAAAAGAAAAGTTAAATTGTCATCGAACAGATTAGGAACAGCAGATAGTTTATAAATTTTCAGATTTGCATAAATTAGAAATCACGTATCAAGTAAAAAATAAAATAATTTGTTTTCTGCAATAATTCATTTATTGTCAGTTCTAAGATTTTTCTGCTTCAATTATCACTATTTTTTGGCAAGTCCATTTGCAACTAAAATGTAAATTGGAGGTCACGATCGTGAGACACACGGTGCATTGCGATAAGAAGAACCATTCTCTGGTTCTAGTGGAAAAAGGAGCATGCAAGGAAAATGGACCGTTGTACTTCGCTAACGGCGTGCATAAAACCGTCGAAGAGGATATGTAGTATCATAGCAAACCCGACATATCGGACAGCCTTCTGGATATAATCGTGATATATAGCCAATATCATAGGATGCGTGATACTGCAACGACGCCCTCGGACGCGACGGGGTGCATCAAAGAACCTACCTATTCTAGAAAGCGCAACGGGGTGCAGAGAAAAGTAAGATTAAGCTCGGCAGGACGTATCGCAGAGTTCCGTAGCACATGCTACGGGCTACGGCTCATCCTCGCAATGTTGCGAAATTGGAAAGTTTCTTGAGAGGAAGCCACATGTACGAATTGTATAAACTTGGCCTACCACGGTCGGCCGATTATGGAACTGTCGGCTCGAAATTAGCGCGTGACTCCGAAGACCTTTAGAACAACTACAACTATATATGTCGTACGATTTATTTCCGCGGTAATAAACGATTGTGTGTAAGACGCAAGAAGGAAATTATAGAGTTTTTAATCTTAGATAAATACACAGCGTTCGTATAAAAGATAATTCAAATAATTAATTAAATAATTAATTAATTGAAAAATTATCTCAATTGCAATACAAATTAAAATATTTACAAATTATAAGGAATAAAATCAAATCATTACGATCTACATTGAGACAAAGATTTGTTTACAATTACTTTATTTTGAATAAGCAAATTTCGTATTCTATTCGTAGAAGTATTCTACGTAGAAGTATTAGTAAAAAGAGCACAAATCAACATCTTCAACACATTTTACGTGTCTTTACATACGTCCGCACTATCGTTTATACTTGTGTATACGATGGTCCGAAATGGTGAAAATTTATTATAAAATACTTTATACTATTAGCGATTTGAAAATGAGAAATTTGTATGTATGACTTTATGAAATGTACAACGTCACGTCTTTTTCATACATCTGCATTTCAGGTGCATTGCCCTTCGATAAATACATGATACTATCTCTCATGCTACTTTTTATTTGTAATATATTATTGTGAGTTATTTCACGTGAGTTATTTATCGTTTTATCTTAAATTCATTAAAATCTCTTTTATATTTTATTACGTAATAATAAACAATATAGAGAATGTGTGTCGGAAATTTTTAACTTATATCAAATTTCCAAAATAACTAATAAAAATGTTTCCTCATATTTTATGTTAGTCACCCTTATGATGCTCGATGAAGTATTATAAATATTTCTGATTTTATTTGCATATTTTATAAAAAATTTAATATTGTATTGATCAAAATATACGATAACTGTCCCCCTAACACAATTTTTTAAATTATTACAATTCATAGAATTTTTGAAACATAATTAAGTAATTATTAATTTTTATTTTTACACACAACATTCAACGAATATTATATTATATCATTAGTATAAAAACTTATAAGAAATGTAAGAGCCGAGGATTTTGAAATACAAAAATCACACAAGCTCTGTTTCCATAAAAACTGTTTGTTGTTTCAAATAATTTCAATCTGCTCAATTAAACCAATTGAAAACATTTCAAAGTAATCAAGAATTTATTTTGCCTCGATTGTGCTACCTATTTATTCCAATTTTGCATTCTTTCAATAATACTTTTTATATTACTTAAATCTCGTATTCAAATATTCTTATTCCAGCTTTATTGATTCAAAAATTATTGCTTATAACTATATAACTTTGAATTGTGCCAGACAATCATATTATCATAATTTTCCATCTGATCTTTATATGTCTCATGAGCCTAAACTCAAGCAACGGTTATAAAAACATAAATATCAAATCAATATGACATTGAATAAGTTAACTGTGACATAAATTTGGTAATTTAAAATGATTCAACAACACAAAGAGACTATAATTAATTTACCAGGGTTAAAATATACGTTCGCGTCCCGAGAATGTAGCGCGGCCACGTTAACGCATTCGATGATCGTCGGGATCATCATTCGACATATGGACTACAGTGGCTTGTCCGATAATTCAATTACGGAGGCGAGCGCGCACACGCGCGAACGTGTTTGCCATACTTGTACGATCTGCGTTTGACGCGCCGCCCGATTCATCCGACCGTGTTAACAGCGACGCGGACTTTCCGGCAGGTTAATGCCGGCCCGAAAATCGCTGACAGAACATTGTAATCGGTCGGCAATGTCATCAGGATCGCACAATGGTTCGTTGGACTTTCAATACGTTTCGCGAGTTCTGTCGAGCATAATCGAACATCGGAATAATTCGCGGCCAAAAGAGGCGAGTTGTACCGCGTCACGTTGTCATACCCAATCGTCGTGCTATATTCATAACGTTAAAGTTAATCATTTTCATGCCTAATTTAAATTGTTAACATAAAAGTAGAGAAAATAATCTCCGCAGTCGCGCGAATTTTCGGAATTGCAATTAATGAACAATGAATTGATTATTTCTCCGTCAAATATTTAAAGTTGGACATCCTTCTTGTTATGAAATCTGTTGTGATTGCTGAAGATTCTTATATATTACTAAGATTCATAACTATTACGTGCTTACATTTTGAAATCTTCTGGACTTAGAGATTTAACACCGGTAAAATATACATCTAAAATCGCCGGTCGGTCAGAGCTGAATCTTAACAGCCAATCAATGAGCTACGTGCCGACTTGGTTTGTCGGACTTTAAACGCAGTAAATCATCTTAAAATCAACATCGATTTTAATTTTTGGTGCTAATAAATCCCATCTCCCCTAAATTAGTAATAATTTATTGCGAAAAATATTATCTCAGCCAGAATTCAAACCTGGAACTCCCCCATTCCGTGCGAGCGTCTTAGAGATTTAATTCTCGTTTTCCTAGCTGATCAATGACAAATTGTAATAAATCCTTAATATTAGAATTATCTATATACTACTTACACAGTTTTTAAAAAGATATACATCCATTAAAAAATATATCTATTTAAAAAACTGATCTAAAACTTTTACATATAAAAGTAGAAGGTAATAACTGACTCACAAACTGGCACCAGTGATATAAAAATTGACGTTTATTACGTTTCGACCTGTGATTTAGGTCCTCTTCAAATATATATAAATGGCAGTCCGATAAAAAATGAATACAGATTAGTAATATTGATGACCATGATTCGGTATCGATTTCGTTACATATAAAATGCGTCTGTTGTTGGTGACGGAAAACTGAGTCCTTTCTTTTCCGTCACCAACAACAGACGCATTTTATATGTAACGAAATCGATACCGAATCATGGTCATCAATATTACTAATCTGTATTTATTTTTTATCGGACTGCCATTTATATATATTTGAAGAGGACCTAAATCACAGGTCGAAACGTAATAAACGTCAATTTTTATATCACTGGTGCCAGTTTGTGAGTCAGTTATTACCTTCTACTTTTATTTCTTATCACTGGCAAAGAGAAGATTTTCGCATTTTTTAATATTTATTTCATATTTTCACATTTTTGCTATTATATATATATATATATATATATATATATATATATATATAATATATATTTGGTTGGACATCTTTCTTTCCTGTTATGAAATTTGTTGTGATTGCTGAAGATTAATGAATCATATACGATTAATTAAAGACCAATAGCTGAATAAGCAATGTATGCTCGTCACACAAAAAAAGAAAGAAAATAAATTCTTTTTGCAACAACAAATTTTTGGTTTCTTCGTATTTGTGTGATAACATGTAGATACAATAAATTTTCATGCAATAAAATATATTTAATTTTAGAATAAAATTATATCTTCTTCTTCTTCTAGTGCCATGATCGTGTCCGATCGTTGGCGATCATGTTGGCTACCATGTTCATTCATTATTTTGTTCGTAGCTGCACAATTCTGTTAGCAGCTGATCAGGAGATTCTTAGTACCCCTGCCCTATCTAAGGGGCGCCCGTACTCGGGGCCGTTGCATTCATCAGCCATTATTCATGATTGTCCTGGGAAAGACTAATGCGGTGATTTTCCGTTGCCTTCCGCATCGCAGTGACGTGACCTTTCCGTTACTACAACTCTGCCCACGTGTCCGTGTTCGGACCCTTAAGAAAATAATTCTTCAGTGGCCATCTTTGATACAGTATCAACAATGCTGCTGTCCGTTGTTATCTATCGTTCCCTGAGGGACCCTTGCTACCTGCCGGGTCAAAAGAAACCTGGAGTTCGCGTGGACAGGGGCACTCACTTTCCTGAAGTAGGACTGTTTCATCGAGAGTTCCTACCCGCTACCTCACTACCTAACATTTTAAGTTATAAAGGATTATCTAAATTCGTAAAACTAATCCGTTTTGATTTGAAGAAAATAGTATACTATATAATACATATCACAGTTTCTTCATTTTTATTATCTGCAATGCCTTGTGTGAGAAGAGACTACAGCAAGTGAGATTTACGCTTCCGTTTTTACAATCCAATTTTTAATATATTTTGATATAAAAGAATTATCGCCGTTATTTCCATCTAGCGTTTGTCGATTGATGCTGACGATTATAAAATGTAGTAGGTTACATCAACGCATCGGTAAACTTTTAATGAGAATGTATGGACAAACTTTGAGGCATCAACATTGAAAACTCTTCAATAGTAACGAAGAATGCTTCAAGGAAGTTTCCCTCACATAAGCACTCGCGCTCGTTAGACGAATGACACTTCATCGTACCATATTCTCTAGGGAGTTCTGCCATCATTGCTCTTCTTTGACATAATATTGTCATCCGCGTGGAATCATATAAAAGTTAAATGTTGTAGAAATAAATCACAGGAAAATTATTCTATCCGTGTTTGAAATTTAAAAATAATTAATCTTCATTTCTCTTGGTAGCATACTAATAATAAATTTTATTCGTATAATTCGTAATAAATATCATGTGAGATATTCACATCATGTATAATTAGGAATTTTAATAGAAAAATATGTAATTTCAAAGTAACAAAAACTCGAACAATAAAAGACTGATAAAGGTTAATTTTAACTTCAATAGAGTAGTGTAAGTGATAATAAAATAAAAACGAACGTTAGATATGCATGAATATAAGCTATATATATACTATAATGTAATATGCTATGAAAACGAGTTCGAGAGCGAGTTGAAAACTCGTTTCACAGACACGGCACGCCCTACGATAGACCATTGTATCCGATCTGAAAGTGCCATTCTTACAGTTCGTGCCGCGGGTTATAATGAACGAAATGTATTCGTTAAGGCAGGCCGTTCTCATGAAAAATTCGCTTAAATCGACGATGCTCGGTAGCACGAAAATTTCGATAGTTCCCACTCATAGACGTCGTCAGAATTTATTGTTTCATCTTACGTATATCTTCTTTTTAGTCTTTCTCAATGCTTTGAATTAAAATTGTGAAATCTATACATTTTACTAAAGATAAATGCAAATTTTATAAAAAAAATTTAATAATAAATATTATACAAATGTAAATTATTTTTATGATCTATGATAGAAATATACATTTTTCATTTTTAATATGTGAGAAATATACATTTTAAAATTTTTTGTACAATGGAAAATACATACGATAAATAACTATTTTTTTCCTGAGAAGAATCATTAACAAATATTTATTTTAATTACTGTTGTATTATATCTTATTGTATTATACTTTCCATTGATTATAAAAATTTTTAAACAATATTGAATTTTAGTAGCACAATTTTAGAAACATGATTTAGAGATGATGCATAAGGTATTGTTAAAATTTAAAATTTCTCTTATATTTTTAATACAATATAAAATACACACATTTTTAAAATGTAACCATAAAAATTTCAAATATACTCTATAAAATTATATTAGTACATTTGTTATATTCACATCTTTTTGTACATATATATATATATATACATACATTTCTTTTATTCATAAATATTGATAACTCATGTAATGGAAATTTTTATCTCACAATTGTTTATATGCAAAAAATATTTTACGAACAAAATGATTACTTTGCCCGTTTGCAAAAATGTATGCAATTTATTTTTATTCGTTTGGTTTTGTTCGTGTTCAATTTTAATAAATTTACATCGAGTTTAATGTTAAATTTAATTAATTAATTTAGATATAGAGGTCTATAAGTCATCTTCAAGTGCATCAGTGAGAACAACTTCAACGATTTAAATATTACGAAATAAATAATACATTATCGGAATTCAATATACTCTCATTTAATTCTAAAAACAAAAGAAATGTTTATTAATATTACACGCTGTATTTTCTATACTTTATCACATATACACATACATATTATATAATTAGAATTAATACTGTAATCACAATTTTACTTTATTATAAAATTTGTCCGCTCGCATTTCTATAGATTTTAGTAAAAAGATCTTTCTAAAGTTACTTCAGACATCATTATTTATCATCAGTCTAAAACATTAAACACCGGTTTTAAAAAAACTTATTCATTTAAACGTCATTTTCTACCAAATAAAAAGCAGGCTTCTAAAGAGAAGCCGAATAGAATCAGATAAGCACTCTTCTCCCTCTCATTTTATGAAGAGAAACGCCCTGAATTCTTGTTTGATGTAAAGGCACGCCAAAGAGTTACGTTGAAAAGATCTTATCCTGCACAAGTCTCATGCTCGTAATGGCAACGACTAATTGTAAGAACATCGTCGTGCTCCGGAAAAACAAAGGCGCGATTAACACGGGTCATTGTTGGTGCAAACTATGGCAACAACAACAATAGTTATTTACGGATCGACTTAGATCGATGTCAGAGGGGCGTAATCCGAGACAGCTCGATCATCCGGGAGCCTCGCAAGTTCTGATAAGATCCGAGGTCGATGTGTACTTTGCTGGCGAAGCCTTATTAGCGGAATCACGAGCTCAGTTCTGCCGCTCCTCTTTTTCACTCTTTCTCTCTCCCTCTTCCTCCCTCTCTTTTTATCTCTGTCTCTTGGTCGCTCGACGACAGGCTCTTTAATTTCCGGCATCGAGGCGACCCTTTGTCGTCGGGCACGGATGAGTCGAGATAATGGGCTCGTGAAACGGCGTCCTTCCCTTTCGCCCGCTTCGAGAGAGTTAATCGCGTGCGTGGTATATCGCATAGATTCTAACTCGAATTGGAACAACTGCTGCGTCGCACAGCTTTCCCTTGTTGTCTCGCGAAAACTCCATTTTCTCTCCCCGCATTCGATGCTTGTTTTGTTATTGAACATATAAAAGATAAACAACATCATTGTTTGTATGTTTTAAATTATTCACATAAATCCATGTAAAAATTTCAGTGAAAAAATTACAACTTTTTCTCTTTATTATTTTTTAATTTTCTTATTAAAGTTATTGATTATTCTATTTAGAAATTATTTCATATTATGTATATTTTATATTTGTCCTCAATATTTTATCTTCAGTGATATCTTCATAAACACTTTTTAGATTAGACCTGATTTAACGCAAATATTTGTGATAAATAACAATTTTATGAAATCTGTTGCATCGCAATACAAATATTATTGCATTATTATTTTGAATACAACAGAATTTTTACATGCTTTGTCATTATGTTTTGTCTTTGTATAGTATCATATTAACAGACACTTAGTGAGAAAAACGGAAAAGAGAGAATTAAATTCTTACGGCTGTCGATAGTCCACTCTTTGACTTCCACTTACCCTTTATTGTGTGCCGCACAGAGAGGCAAGCAAAAACGCGCGTATCGGAAAAATATATTCTTATATTCATAATGCTATTGTAAATGGAATATCAAAAATAAGAATATAATCCTGTGGCTTTAGGTACTTGCATAATTTCCAAGTATAATGAATACATGAGATTTAACAAAATAAAGCACACTAATAATTTACGATGTGTAAGGAAATTTAAAATTAAAAAAGAACATATTTTTACTTTATGAGAAAAATCTGCATTTTACAAAAAATATTTTCTTCTAAAATTGCATATGTGAACTTTTAATATGTTATAATAAAACATAAAATGTTATATAATATGAAAGATGTGCCGAATACAAATGTATTATATCAAAGTACAGTTAAAATTGATAGCTCGAAAAACTAGTTTAAAGAAGCATGAAAAAAGTATAATTTTTATAACTTTCCTGATAGAAATAAATACAGTTTTCGATTAATTATTAGGCAGTTAAGCTGACTTCTTTCTAGTAATTAAACAGCAAATCTATTCAACATACCAATCAAGATGTAATGCTTTTCGCGCAGTTACTGCTTAGAAAAAGTGTACAAGATCTGAATTCAGTTATGTCACAGCAAAAGAATAATAATTAGAAAAAACTGTATAATTTAAATAATATATACCTATATAACGAGTAATAAATTCATATTTAAATTTAATATATTATATATTCAAAAATTTGATACATATATATGTATATGACAAAAAATTTTAGTTAGATATATTTATTTTTATCTTATTTTCATAACATAGTGTTATATAACATATTATAATATTAGTGTTGTATAGCATATTATAATATTATAATTATTTATTTTATTTATAATATATAATATTACTTACAACAAAAACAGAAACATATATAAAATCACACATAAAATTTGTATGTGTTTCTTGGTCATTTGTCATTATTTGTAATCTCTGACAATTGTCATTTCTAACTTCTCTTGAAATTCAGTAGTAGGTACTAGATAGTAACGGGCCCAGTGCTCAGTCAAACTGCATAAATTTCTACCAGGGTGTCCCAAAAAGAAATATAACTTTGCAATTGGAAAAATTCTCTAGAAGAATTTGATTCGAATCAAGCTAATTTCTTTGTATCTTTCTGCTTCACATCCCGCGGTAACATTCATAGATTATATTACTTTCACAAAAAGTAAAAGCGCTTTTCTTAAATTTAGGAAAAAGACATGTATCATAATATCTCTGTATTGTAACACTGTATGTTGAGAGAAAAGCGATAAAAGTTTCCAACAATAATTGAAATATTATTCCAGATATCAATAATGCTTTAAAGATAAAAAGATCATTTCGGAAACAATTACACGACAACTAGATGAAAAATTATATCACGGAAATGGCGAGGGTAAACGTATTTAATCGAAATATTTTCGAGGTCTGCGATTTCCCGATTTCACACTTATATGCGCAAATTTACCGCGTCAAAAATTCAGTGATTCGATCAAAAAGACAAGTTTAAAGCACAGTGCACCCTTTTGCAGGCACGTAGCGTAAGTTACGTGTTGCTGCAACGTGTTCCATACCGAGTAAAATGCCCGCGTTGGCGGGCGTCTAACAGATGTAGATAAATCTTGCAAAGCGCTACTCTTCGAAATTTCAACAGTGCAAACGCACGTAGGAAGATTTTTCGATGCCCTTTGTGCGCACGACGTTACACACGTCGCCGGTATGTTTTCATATCGACAGCAAATATGAGGTGAAATACAGTTCTCGTTCTTTTTCTCTTCCGCGCTCGGTATTCTTTCCGTGTCATCGATTCGCAGAGAAACTGTTCCACGACGACATTGTGATCCCGTATATTAATATTGTCCCAGCGAAAAAGAACGCGAAGTCGATGGAGTGCAAAGTAAAAATCTTCCATCTCACAAAATTTATTGTATTTCATTGTTATTCCGTAACATTATCGATCTGATGTAACTCTGTTCCTCTATAAAAGTATTATATATTAGGACCTTGAATAAGTTCTCGCTGTTTTCTAACAGACAATGTTACTAGAACTGCATACGTGTAGTTTAAGATGGTAACGCATCTATAGGGAAGTACTATAAGCAAGCTTGAAATTCAGTGTATGTCATTGCGCCGAAGTGTAAACAACTTTTTTTTCATAGTGTTAAACATGTCGAGTTTCGTGCCAAAAAAAGAGTATTTGCGAGGAATTTTACTGCACTACTTTATTCAAAAAAAATTTGCAGCTGAAGCACACAGAATTCTTGTTGAGACTTACGGCGACCATGCTCTGTCGGAAACAACGGAAACAACAGCAGAGATTGGTTTAGACGCTTCAAAAATAATGATTTTGATGTTGAAGATAAAGAACGCTCTGGCGCACCGAAAAAGTTTGAAGACGAAGAATTGGAGGCATTACTTCATGAAGACTCATGTCAGACACTAACTGAACTTGCAGAATCATTAGGAGTGTTTTTTCCTGTTTTTTTTTTAAATAAAGCATTAATTTTCACGAAAAAACAGCGAGAACTTATTCAAGGTACTAATACTTAATTACATAATTATATACTTAACTACGTATATAATACTTATTTTAGTTTCCGTCACTCAACACCTAGTCAAAATAAATAATCAAAAATAGCTTCCCATTATATTGTAGAATATGAAATGCTCGATAAACATACCGATCTGCCAAACTCGAGGATAAATGCGAGAAAATTCATTTTATGCCTCGAGGAAACCAAGATCGGTCTGATTTACGATGTGTAATCGTTTACAGTCCGATTCCGCGGAGATGGTTTCGCTGCGTGAAAAAGTCGTAAAATCGCAGCGTAAATTACGAAACAATAGAACTGGCCTGATAACTATACCGAGAACTATTGTACCACTGTAGACCAGGTAACAATAGACCAGCACGAACAATAATACGACAGAGAGGGATATAATTATCTTCGGGACGCGAGATATTCCGCATTGTCAAACATCAGTGCGGATGTCTGCTCGTTCTCCATTGGAGAACTCCTCTTTACGAACAGAGAAAGATATATATATATATATATATATATATATATATATAGAGAGAGAGAGAGAGAGAGAGAGAAAATCTGTCAAACGAAAGATCCGTGGCCAGTCAAAGTTGTTCACTAGAAAGCGCTGCATGCTTCGCGGAGCCGTTGTCGCAAGATCAACGTTGAACTACTGAGTGGCTGATATTAATCACGGTGCCTTGTCCTCCTGACGCTGTGTCCGCATGATTCTACCGACTATTAATTACGATAAGCGCGACGTAACACGGTACTTTATTATATTCTCCCGAGAACAGAGGAGTTTTTTGTAAAAAGATGCACGGTACTGTCTGCAAGTTCGCAATGATTGAGCATGATTCAGCGAAGAAGCTTCAATTTTTTCCGATAGATTACTTCGCGTCGCATTATATTCCTATATTTTCCTAAACAAGCAGCGTAAAACGAACAAAGAATTCACTGACAATTCTTTTCTCAAATTTTTTGAACAGTTTAAAATGTAGAATAATAAATACAGAAATAAATTTTTCGCGAAAAGATAGAAACAGTTTGAGACAGCTTGTAATATTGTTAAATAAATATTAATTTATTAATTAAATATATTAATTTTCTTTCTATTCTTCACTCTCAAATTTATTTGTGTTAAAATTCTCCTCCTAAAATAAGAAACAGAGGCTAACTAAACTGGTAAAGACATGTCAAGGCGATAACTATACCTGGAAAAGCTTGGCGCGCGCCTCGTCAGCGTCTCTATCCTCCTTCAGCCTTTCATTAAGTCGAATTGGTTCCGATTCCTCGTGGTCGAATGTAACCACTAACCAGATTCGCTTCATTCGCTGTGACTCGAGTTAAAAGCATGCCTCCCCCCTTTCCTCTTTCGTTCGTTTTCTCATCCTTTTTCACCAACGAAATTAACAAGTGAACAACTAATCACCTATCGATATCTAACATTTTTATTTTACTTTTGTTGCTCCCTACATTTCTGCTAAAATCCTATCTGGATTTAGAGAGAGATTTTAATACATAAATTTCATTAAAATCTCATGAATATTAATCAAAGCAGTAAATATTAAAATTTTTATAAAAACTTGTATGTGGTAAAACGTTGTGGTAACAGCTCGTAGTTAATAGTTGTTCGTGGTTAACATGTGTGCAAAATATGCTGATGATAATTAAAACAATGTTGAGTCGAAAAAAAATAAAAACCTCGTCAGTTTGACAACGCGTATATGTTAGTTTATGTGAAAGGTCAAATAAGTGGAATACTGGTAGTCCAAGATTAAGAATTTCCTTCATATGTTTAATTCAAACAGTAATAATTACTATGATAAAACTAAAAGGGTAAAGTAAAAAAATTGTAAAATAAAATTAATATCCAATAAATATCTACTTTTTACATTATTAAAAAAATGAAACGCATAAAAAACTTACATAAATCAAACATTGATTAATACAAGTAGGTATCTGACTCTCTTTCATTAGCATAGTTATTTGTTATGCTGAAAGTGTTCTAATTTTTAGTGCTAAGAGTGGCTAGCAAGTATTAAAATCAAAACGGAGTGGCTAACAAGTAATGATATCGAAACGTTCACCATATGATTTAATTTAGTAAATAAACCTGTTTTTATTTTATATTTTATTTTATATTTTATTTTATACATTTATTGACTCGTGATTCGGCCATTATTACTTCTTTATAGCTTTGCTTTTAACGAGCATTTATCATCTTCCTAATCATACCTTAATTTCGCTAGATTTTGTTGATATAATATCTTACAAATGTATTATACATTTAAATGAACTTTAATGTCATTTATGTAACATTTATAGATACTTGATTTGATGTTTGATTGACGTTCTTTTAATAAATGGCCTTCGTATTAAACCAAGAACATTACCTCGACATATTTATCACTGATATACAGTGTAATAGGAGCTACTATCGTCGTGCTCTTGCATCAAAACACGCTCATAATGTGCCCAGTCACGTAGTCAATACTTGCGCTAGGATTCGATGCATCATAAGAGCGAGTCCTTCGTAATACACGTGAGCTACGTAAGCAGAATTTTTCAAACATTCCATTCAACAAAGCGTTAACAACGAGTTTAACAATGTTACTAAAAATTCTTTTATTCAGCGAATTAATTTTCTATATTAAAAAACTGTAATGGCCGACAGATAAATCTGCAATTTTATATCAATTTTGTGAAATGTTATTTATGAATTTCGTATAATTCGGTGTAATTTTATATAAAATTTTTGAATTATTGGAGCAGAACTTGGACATATAAGTGCTTACTTGTCATAAACTATCCATAAAATGTTCTTACGAGTCTATTCGCATCCGCCATATTTTGCTGGGTCGACGATTTTAATTATCAGCCATAATGGCTCATTTAATCGCTATCTTATTATTGGAAAATGGTGGAGTAAAACTGGTGGAGTAAAATATTCAGTAGTAATAATTTCTGATAAAACTTATCGTCTCTTTATAAGATTCAAAAGAAATATTTGTAATACAACCCGAGTAATTATCTGCTAAAATGCCGCGAGCTAATTTTACAAACTATTAATTGGGTTACTAATTTTATAACAAAATTAAATTAAATTCTCTTTTTTGCCTGTTTCATGATTATTAATAATATTCATTTATATATATAATATTCATTCATTTATTTCTAGATCCAAAGAATTCGGAATAAAATTTGCAGTTTTTGCACATATAACCTACATTCTATTATAGAGCGAAAATATATGTGTACAAAATAATAGATAAAGTCTGATAAAGACCTACTTGCATTAATCAATGTTTGATTTATGTAATTTTTTTATGCCTTTCATTTTTTGTAATCCAGAAAGTAGATATTTATTTTATTTAACAATTTTTTACTTTATCTTTTTGGTTTTATCATAGCAATTATTACTTGTTTGAGTAAAACATTTTAAAAACTGCAGATATTTTTTATCCAATATCAAATAAAATATAGTGAATTTAATATCAATAATTTAAATATCTGATTAGTTTGCATATAAAAATGTTAGTTTAAATTAATCTGAATATCTTTTTAACTTGCATTAAAACATTTTATCTAAAATAAATAAAATAATTTTTTTATGAAATTTCTATAAAATTTTTAAGAGATGAGATTGAAGAATACATGACATTCTTAACAAAAGTTTCAAAAAATATTTTCGAGAACGATTATTTTTCCGGAATTCCGGTTGGCAATTTTTCAGGCAAAATTCTTTATTCCCAAGCTATTCTACCATGCGTTATTGTGCATTCATCTCCTTCGTCATTTTCTGTATAGTTTTGCTCGATATTCAACGTAGCTGCGTCGAAACTCGCTTCGCGTTTTGTTGATCTTCCCGTACTTGTATTTTCTACAATAGTTTCGAATACGTGTACACGCACGCTTTACGAACTTGTTGCCGCGGTTCCCTTACGTACTTACCCGCTTTCACATAAACGCGGATCAGGAATATTCTCTCGAGAGAAACAATCAAGTGTCGAACTCACGAAGCAGTTCAATTAGACCAAGAATACCGGCACGTTTCCACGATCGCGAAACGTGCTCGCGCGGAACATCACGAAGAACTGCAACAAAAGCTTTCTATTTAAAGAAAGTCGTACAGTTCACCGCATTTAAAAAAAATCGTTATTTAGATTTAAACATGACTTTCCAAATTGAAGAAAATTATCATCTCGAAGCAAATCATATAACGAAATTCAACCGCATGCTATTTGAATTAAATCATATAGGCGTATATTAAAAAATCATATGGCGTATATTTAAAAAAAATGTTGACTCATACATATTTCTTACTCGCAAAAATTCTCATGCAATATTATGCCTTTGTTGCGATGTAATATATGATAACATGTAGTCCCGTGTATTCTGTAAAACTCTCGCTTCATAAGCTCTTTAGTTCTTTCTTCTTTTCACTCTTCATTTTTTTCTCTCTCTTACTTTACGTAGCTTACAGAGCATTTTTACAAAACACATCCCCAAAGTGTACCATAGTACATACAGTTAGATTCACTAATAAATCTTTCGCCCAGATTTTTAGAGATAATCTTTTTAGAGATATAACATGTTTTACATTTTTACTGCACTTCTTATCTCCGCGCAGCTTGTGATCTTCATTTATTTTTCGTACTTTGCCCGCGATGCATCTATGTCGGCATGTAAAATGCGCAATGTACGTGGATCGTTGCACTCACGCCAGACCTCAGTCGCGACGCTTGTCGTTGTCTTTACGAACTTGTCGCGACACTTAACTGCGATGTGTTACGCACACCGTTGCACCGTGAACTTTTGTCCCCGTGGGGTTACGTACTCGCTAGACGATTCAATTAGGGTCGTTTCCCTGCTTTTGACACTTTGCTCGACGAAGGAAAAGCGCGGCACCATATACTCACCACGTCTCCGCTAAATGTCACGTGACAGGTCGTCGTTGCACGCGAACGACATGTCGCCATCGTAATCACGAGTCATATACAGAGAAAAGTTTTGCACCACATGGGGTCCCATTTAGTATCTGCATTTAGTCTCGCATCGCTGACTGCGATTGTACGACGAAGACGCGAGAAAATGTCAAACAAGTATATCTTAGTAATATAAAACTGTATCGCTAAATCCCTCAGATCGTGAATTGTAAATTGGTTCTTTAGTTTTTTATTTACTTTGTTTACTTCATATCATAACTAAAAAAAATTTAAAGAAATAAAAACTACTACGTAATCTGAAACAATGTTTTAACGGACAATTTATTATTAAGTTTAAGAATAAGTATTGGTTTTATCCAAAATGTTATCGTTTAATAAACAGCTTTCTGCATCTACGGCAAAAAATTATTTGGAAAACCTGATTTTTCGTCAGTGATATGTTTAACTCAAAACTCTGCCGAATGGACGTTAGAGTCACTTAAAATCGAAGGTAATATTGAATTATTTTTCCATATGAAAATACCAGAGAAGATAAATGTCGAATAATTTAAAGTGAAGTGCATTTTTGCACCAAGTGTCAGCGATTTGAAAGTTGCAATTGCCTGTTATTAAATTGCATGTTCCCTCTACAGAACGAGTGTTAATATTAGCATTTCCTAGATGCTTGGGTGAAGCTGTGTCTATATAGAGTGCAGTCTATGTACCGACGTCGTCCGTCGGAGAAAATGAATAGTACATACGTTGAATATACTATGTGATTATCTGTTTGGTATAAGCGTTCTATAAAAAAATTGCTCTTAATTTATTATTAGTGAATGCTAAATTGTTTTGCAATACTTTGCCTCTAATTGTTATTAAACAGATTAAAAAAGAATATCGCGGAGCAAAGTTAGATTTATTAAAATATGATTGGATGTGAAACATATACACGCGCATACACTATTGTAATTAATGATGCGTGAAAAGCATTACAAGAAAAAAATCAGAGTAAATTCTTGTCAAAGATCAACAACGTACAAGATGTACAATGTAGTATCGTTATCGCACTTCTAATCGCATTCCGCAGTTCTAGTATTCCCAAATCCGTCGAATCTTCTATAGCGCGCATTCTCGAATTTCCGTTCGAGAGATAGAATGTGTCAGTCGAACACAAAAGGCGACTACGCGCAAACGCTTTTACACGCCGCACTTTGAAAATACGATCGTCACCATCGCGGCTCGCTTCATTCAGCGTGTTACACGCACGGTGACGAGAATGCGATTTTTTTGGAAATTGACTCGACCGTGGTACGACGGCACATTTTTCGAGCCATGAACCTCGTCGAAAATATGCGCACCGCGATTTGCGGTAGTAAAGCATAGCCGCGTCGACGCGCACGGCCTTTTTTCGCCGGACGCGCGCGATACGGCTGTCAAACGAAAACGTCGAACGACGGCGGTGTGCCACGGTTTGAAAAACTGGCGCCGATAATAACGGGGAAGCAGTCGAGATAAAGCGGGGTGGTCGATCTGACTGTGCGCACTCCCGGCGGCGCATCGATTTTTGGCCCTTTCCCCTCTAACTTTCTTTCGGATCCTCATCAATCCCGAAACAAATGATTCGATCCCATGCATGCGTGCGCATGTGTGTGGAAAGAGCCGGAGATTTTTATCTCTCGAGCATTTCTGCGATGAATAAATTTTCTTTCCAAAATTTTTTCGTAGTTCCACTGAAAGTTTCACAAAGCTGTCCTTTAGCAAAGTAACGAGACTAAAAGGTTCAAGCGCTTGCATGACGCATTCTCTGGAAACAGAAGAAATTCTCATGACGTACTTTTAATGAAATTGTATACTACGAATGCTTTCAGAAAGATTCTAATATTTTTTAATGATATGACTTTATACAATTAATTAAAATCAGTTATATTATAAATAATTATACATAAATATATTAAAGTAGCTAGACAAAAATAAACCTCGATATCCTTTAAGCTCAATCATAATACTGAGAAAGTAAATTCTTAAGTTGTACGAAAGAAAATATAATTAACGAAGAGAACTAGAAAGAGAAGGCTTAAAGCCATGACAGGTCGATATATTCGTGTCGATATATTTCTATGTGAATTTTTGTATACTTTCTTCCAAACACTAAAAATAAAAATATGATATATGTAATAAAAATTCATACATAAAGTAAAAGATTTAAAAAATTAAAAAATTTTTGTTTCTTTAAATGTGAATTCTCTCTACGTTCTGATATATTGCAGCATTAAATTCTCACAAGTGACGTGCGTGATTGTATCCCGCACAAAAAACGTCGTGATACAATACTGATGATAACGTATCTTTGCATTCGTACTTTGAATCGTGGCACGATCACGAATTCGTGTTGATTCTGAGCGAGTGATTACCCCAGCTACTTCTTTCCTCTTTCCACTCAGTCCCTTAAAAGTCATTGTCCCTCCGCGATTGCACGCAATCCTTCGATCTCTATAGACTCGGGACCTGAATATTGCCGAGTAGTTCAAGTGACATTTATATACCGACGACTATTCGAAGTTAGTGAGCTATTCTAACGGCGAAACGGTGATCAATAGACAATCTGACGCAGCATGTATCGAAATCAGAGTAATTATACGGTTGCGATATATAGGGCAGCATTAATCCTGTATATTGGTGTGTATCGCAATGCAGCTTGAAGGTGCAATTAACAGTTAATTAATGTACATAAGGTGGCATGGTTATAAGAAGAAGATCCAAGGAAGAATTGCATAATGAATTGCAAGTGACTTACTTAATATGACGTGACCAAAAAAAAGTCACATTAAAAATATGAAAATATATTCATTGGATTTTCAACGCGGGATTGTTTACTTTGCAAAGTTGATTTCAATTTAAGTCTATATATAATAAAGTATTAAAAAGAATTCACAACTTAGTATTATTCTTTTCCTACCGGTTTATAATTATAGGTATGTATCCGTTATTTTTATTTTTAAGAGAATATACATTAAAAGACTATTATTATTAGTAATCTAATTCTAATTTGCAAAATTAATTAAACGCTATATCTAAAAAACGCTTTTAATTAAACACTGTATTTAAACACATTGATTCCATTCTATATTAATCAATTTCTATTCATGTTTAATCCTGCATAATAATATGTATTCATATCGTGTTCCTATTTTGGTAGCTCTGTCAAAATTTAAATACAATTCGCAACTATTAGCTTTCAACATATAGAAAACGTACATCAAAGTAATCTTAACAAGCCATTTTAACGGCGATGATAGACGTCGAGAGAAATTCGCGTAGAAAAGGCGGAAGCAGTGAGATCGTAATCTGCTTTGCTGGCAACAGTAAGCTCGAGAAAAGATTCGATACGAATGACTGATCGGGAAACAATTTCAACACGTGCAATGTTACATGCACATCCGCTACCCGCAGTGATGGGTGCATCGCGTCGTGCATTTATCCCAAATAGCCACTTAAGACAAGCTGACGCCACACGGGAGTAACTCTCGTGTGGTCTTTTTCCGCATCCCTTTACGTGGTCACCTGTGACGTAATCGGCTTACGCTACTCTCGTTCGAAATACAGAATGATTCAAAAGGAAACGTCAATGTTTCATAAAGTGATATTATCGGTCATCGAGATTGAAATTGCAACAAAAATATTATTATTATTATTAAATTATTATTTTTCGTAACAGAAATTTATAATAAAATTGCTTCCTTGTATTTTACATTTAATTATTAAAACATTTAGAACAAAAGAAAATCAACTCCATTAATTATAAAAATCATTAATTATCAACATTCCAAAAATAAATTATTAATATTACAATAATTTTGAATTTTAGTTTTCCTTTTTTTTCTTTTTTTTCATTTTCGATCTTTTCAATTATACAAAAGTTAAATACAGAGACAAGAAGCTCGCAGTTTGAATATTGACATCCACATAAAGGAACGTCAAAGTGAATTTACGTAATATCTTTACGTACGAAATGCAAAGTATTGACATCTCTCATTTATAAACCAAGAAATATAAATATTTTATGCAATTTAAAGTTCCGCTTTGCTAAAAACATTTATATATTGTAATTATTAGAAATGTTTTTTTAATCAATATTTATAATAGCTGATATTGTGATAGGTAGATATAAAGAATTTCATCCCCACAGTTCTGTATCTGTATATAGAATTAAGATATACATTAATATAAATTATATTGATTTCTTACAATAACTGACAACACATTTCCTTTCTCCGAAACATCAAATATTTCTTGTGAATCATTCTGTATGTACAATAATTTAATGCATTTCAAAGGTGATTTTATAGTGAGCAAGCTCAAAGCGTGTACGCGATGTCTATTCGCAAAGCAAGCTGTGCCTCGACTTATTTTAAAAGCAATATGTGATGTGTTCGAATACGACAAAAACTTTGTAATCCTTTACTATTGTTTACTTTAATTACGCGCATTTAAAATAGAGGAACATTGTAATCAGATCTTATTATGTCACATTATGATAATCATATATTACTATGTTACATTAAATCAAATAAATTGCATACCGATTTTCCACGTAGTAAAAAAAGAAAAGATACTGTAAAAGCCAATCATTTACATCAATCATTACATCTGAATGTGAAGCGATTGAAAATAAACATAGAATGCTCTGTGTAAATCTTCTACTGAAAGATAGAAGAGACTAAAAAGAAGGAAGAAAAGAATCTAAACATAGTTTTGTAATTTCGGAGAGAGATTTATGTAACGCATTTTACCGAAAGACGGGACACGAATTTATTACTGTCCACAATTTTTATATAACTTCAATCAATATAATGTCACATATTATCTATCAAACGCACATGTTGAAGCATCGATAGTGGAACGTATATAAATCTAGAATCATCCGCAGCTGGAAACTTTCGTTCGATAAACGTTATCATGAATAATAGACGTAGGAAACTTATCCAAACTGCATTACCACAGAATGCTATTAGACGAAGTTTGATAGTTACTTCTTCTTGGTAGATTGCCGATTATTGAAGTCATTAGAAACACGAATCCGAATCAAACAGAAAAATAATTTATCGCGGGAAAACAGGTACAGATTTATAGTTACAAATGATCAAAAATATAATCATGTTAGACATTTGTGTGCACTAGTGATAAGCCATTATGTGTTTTGTATGTAATATCTCAGAGAGATATAATAAATGTCTCTTTTAATCAATTGTTTTTGCCGTGTTCCGTTACATAGTGTAGAATCACGCATGGCTTTATAGCTAGATTTTCGGCAGTGCGAACATTGCTAAAGAGTCATCACGACCGTTCTCCAACCGACTTAACGAGCAAATACACGACATGACGGAAACGACCCGCATCCTTGTCGCAGTCACGGAAATCTTGACAGATCCTTTTACGGGTCTGTATATCACGTATCCCAGTGGAGACGTGCATTCACAGCAACAGCAGCACCAGCAGCAGTAGCAGGCTGCTAAGACTCGGTCTGTCGCGCGTGCCATAAAATACGGCGTCGATCGTACGTGTTACCGCACACGGCGATACGTGAGTAGGTCTGCACATCGATTCTGGCTGCAGAGAATCGATATAACGATTCCGCCACGTCTAACGATCTCTCTTGGCGCGCAGAGGTAGGACACGACTTGACGTGGCTCCGAAATCCAGCAAATGGCTCAATAATTTCGCAAACAGTACAATCGTCGTAGAACTGTGATGCACCCGACCAACCGAATACTGCGTGATATATAGCAACATTCTAAGGACACGTCCGACAACGACACACATAGCACACATATTCAAGTTGAGATAATCATCAAGGAAGTGTAATTTAATCGCATATGGATCTCAAGGCAGATACCTTATCCGATCTACAAGGTAATAATAATAATTACAGTAATAATTGTGGATCTTATCGTACAATCGATGCTACTAGTAGAAATATTGACGATATCGATTACTGACGGTATCGATTGCACACGGGTGAGACGTGCCTTGTCATTAAAGCAAAATGATGTGCTTTCTCAAAATACATGCAGCGTAACTGGGTCAAGACTCGATTTCCCAGTTATGCAACAACTCTTAGACGTTTAATGAATGTGCCAAGAGATGATCTGGCGAACATAAGTTTATAATTAATAATACCAATTATTTTAGTATAATTCATATTTCTGATAATCAGATAAGACATATACATATATGTGTGTGTATATATATATATATATATATATATATATACATATACATACATGTGTGTGTTTTATCTTTCTTATTTCATTTTTTTAGTAAGAAGCAACAATTAATTACTCTAAATTAATATATGTATAAGTGTAAACATATTTTAAACGATCTAGGATATTAATATTGCATATAAATATCTAGTGGGATTTAATTATCAAATATCTCATAATAATGAGAATTTATTGGTTACTGATATTGAAGATTTGTGACAAGGGGGAATGACGAGGGAGATCTTCCGTCGTTCATATGATGTACCTCTTACGGAATACATAAAAATTTGGCTATTGTAACAGTGATGTATCGATATATCTGTATCTGTATCAAACCGGAAGATGCCGACGGCGACGTTTTCGCAGAAAGAACTCCATGCTAGGGGTTATCATATCCTTCACTTTTCTTCGTGACGTCTATATACGCTTCGTATATTATATGATAAAAATTGCCATCTGTCCCTGTTCGCGTACCATTTTATGATCGAAGCTATCTTACTCTTAGCTACTGTTCCTGTACTAACCGCATTTCTCTTCAACAGTGAATGCAGCTGTAAGCCAAAGATTTTTACGTCCGTCGATATCGTGGACAATCGCAAGAACCGCGAGACCGCTTTGCGGAATCTCGCTTACCAGCAGACATTTCTAAAACGGCTTCTCTTCGTTGCGTCACCAGCAGGAAATTCGGAAGATAAAATCGGGGCGATTGTAAGAGTTCCGAGATATATCGAAATATCCTGCTTATAAAAAGTTTCCCCCTAACAGAAAATAAAAATTGTTAAAAACGATTTTGCTATAAATATTTTAAATAGAAGTCGTTCCGAGATCACAACTATAAATCGTGACATGTCAAGTCTTTACTATGCTTTTATTACTGACTTTTTAAACGACGGCGATTAAAACTGGTTTTGCGATGGGTGGTTGTCGTTAGAACACCGGTCTGTTTGTTATTTATTTATGTTATTTACATTGTGCGCGCGATGTGAAATGAGTTCGCATTAAGCGTTGAAAGTCACGATCGCGTCGCAGATACTCCATCAGCTATTTTCTCAGGCTTCTTTCCTTTATCATTTACTTACACCTTTGAAATACTTCATTAAGTACTTCGGCACTGCAGTAATTACCTGACCATACTGACTAACGTTCAACTTTCAACATTCCCTGCCTCTTCTATCTCACCAACTTTACCCTTTCTTCGACCCTTTCCTCTTTCGCGCATCGCGACCTACTTTCCCGGAAACATTAGAATTAGCCATGAAATTAGCATATTCAGAAGTTTCACAGTTTAACGGATGAGTCCCACAACGCGCTGAGTTGAGCAACCTATTATCAAGCCGAACGAACATCTTAAAGCAGCTCGTACAAACAATGTAGCCACGTCGTCGTGTCTTCAGAGCAAAAATCTCGCCAAGCTCGGTAGATGTTGATTGGACGAGCCGAGTTCACGTAAAGTTTGCAAGCGAGAGAGCGCGAATGAAAGTACCCGTTACAGTTGAACGTTAATGCCAGGGAGATTATCGAGCTCGTAATCGGATGGGACAGACGCAGTAGTGGAACTCGAGATTAAGCAGACGCCTCGGTGCGGGCAATCATACCGCGAGCTGGTTGTCCAAAAATGGGAATCGTGCAAGAGTAGCGATGTTTCTAATTCTAATTCCACTTTCTTTTTCGCGAATTAAACTTTTACCCCAAGTTAATTACGTTAAATTTTATGTTGGCTACATGAACTTCATTTATTCTTGAAAGTGTCGAGGGTTGCAAAATTTAATATCTTGTTAAACGATAAATTCGAAACTAAATTATAATAATAATTTGCCAAGATTGTATCAAAAATAATCATTACGTAAGTAATTACGCAGTCATTACGTAATAAATTTAAGTAATAAGTTTATTTTCATTGCACTTAAGTAGAAGAGTAATAGTAAACACAAGAAGCGAAAAAAAAAATACATACCTACTGTACAAAAAATACAACAAAGAATACTAATTGCAAAAAGTTAAAAATAAGAATGTAGAGTGTAAAAAAAGCGACACAAATTTCATTAATAATATCCAATCAATTTAACGTTTCTATATAAGCAAATAAAAGTCGGTTAATTACATTATACATCTAAAATCGTAATATCTGCGATGTTCATAATTACTAATAACAAATTAAAGGAAGATTGAACGAAGTTGAAAATGAGAAAATAAACTTAATGAGAGCTAACAGTTTAATCGATGCTTCGTTCTTAAGATATTTTATTCTTCGCAAATAAAAAAGTTAGATACTTTACCGTGTTAGTGAAGTAAAAAACTTCTTTAATAATGATGGTTTTAGAAACTATTAAAAGATTCAAAAAACAAAACTTAAAAAAACTTTCATCATTTCATAAAGAATAAATGAGTAATTCCTGTACAAGTCTGTAACTCTGATTCTTTGATGTTTTTTCGTTATTAATTAGATGCTAATGTTGTTGAGAGCAATTTTTTCTTCGGGGAGAGAAAAAGTTGGAATATTATTTACTCACCGCTTACTTTTTCCGGTAGAAACTCTTGTATGATCTCGACTGCTAATCAGTTGAAACGTACTGAGCTTGTGCTTTCAGAAGTCAAATTCATCTTATTGGTAATTCTGGAGTAGCGAAACTTTTGTCGATTGTTTTTCTCAATATATATTTTTCCTATTATACGAAATTCTTATCGTAATTTAGAATTTAGTCATGTTTTAGAAATTTTAGAAATTAGTTACAAGATTAAGAAAATAACTGTAAAATACTATAAATACCAATTAAATTAAAAAAATTTCTTATTTATTTCAACACATTGTGTAAAATATCTGTATTAGTAAATATTTTCAATTCTCTCTCATGGATTTGTAGAGATCAGTGACAATAATTGAAGACAAAAAGTTCCGCGTATAATTACAAGGTGAGCACTACGAACGGATTCATTTTCTTGAGGCTACTGATCCGAGCTCTTTTGGCGTCAGCTGGACCGACTGACAATGAAAGACCGATCGTCAAAATTGCAATCCACCTTCAACGCTATGATCGAGCGGTGGAAATCGCTGCTTCTTCGCCAAGTACAATTAGCGGTAACTGTCGACGAGTTAAACTTGTAATTAAACTTCTTCTTTAATCGTCCTATGTGATTGGGGCTGTCAGTCGAAAGCAGATTTCGCCACTCATGAGAATTGCGCTTCTGCTGCGATGGGAATTAATGTGCATCCGTTCAACTTTGAATCTGGCATCTCATTTTGGAAGATACTAACATCTCGCAATGGAAACTTCACAGATAAGCAGTCAAAGATAATGAACTACTCTAATGAAGACGTTGAAAGGACATTTAATACTTAATAAACTTCATAAAAAAAGAGCTTTGTAATAGAATCAATTAAAATGTATTTGGACAAAGCAAACTATGTATGAAATGATATGTATTTATCGACAAAATCAAAATTTCAGTTACACAACAAAATCAACAAATAGATTCAATGGAAAAGATCTTAATACGATGAAAACAACGCGAAGAGATTTTTAAGCTACGAACAATTGAAAGCTAAAATCTTTTCACTGCGATCGGAAAACTTTGAACCCAATTTCAATAGATATTAATTAAGAATATTATTCGTGAATGCATTTCACGAAGTATCATCTAAACTTTCAATAAGAAAACTCAAGTTACAGGATCTTATTAAGTCTTAAAGAATTTTACGACACATTTTATAGTATCATTCTATATTAATGAAACAAGTAAAATAGTCAATTGTGAGTTTTTTAAATTTAATATTTCATTTAATATTTCCAAGTTATTTCTATGTATCCATTCTAAAAAAAACTTGGTTTAATCGAACATACGTCAATCAATAAACGGTACATGCTGACGCAATTTTATTTATCCTTATTCGCTTTGCTTGAGTTCCGATAGATTTTTCCGTAACGATACTCCCCGAAGCAATCGTCCGTGATCATTTATAATTGAAAAGTGGTAGTGCACACTTCTCTATTGTTGTAAAAGAGTACACGGAAGTGATCGGATTAACTTCCATTTTTACTTTGCTGGTATCTCGATTCTCGATGACAGCACTCTGCCGCTGCTTCAAATCGTCGCTTGTTTTTCGAAAAAATTCAGATTTCATGGAAATTCGTGTCACTCTTGTTATGCCGCGGAGATTTCGCGCACATGTGAACTATGAAAGTCGAAATTTTTCCGACTCCATCCTCCGATTTTATCGTATACATTCTGGACTGCCCGAATTTGTCACTGCATTTTTCTTCATTTCGCATGGTTTTGTTTCTACCATGTTTTACGTTTCGCGCTTTTAGTACGTTTTACACTTTTACGCATCTGTCGAAATGCCAAATGTATATATTGATTAAGGCACTGACTCTGTACCAGCTTTTCAGAAACATTTACCAAGAACAGGCCAAGAGTAGAGTCAATAGGTTCAGGCGTGAAGGAGCAATTGACGATATTGGATCAAGTAGTGAATTAGTTTGTCGAGTTCGAGCACGGTACATAATTGAGTCTAACTTTGCGGTGAAGTCTGTCAGGAGGCCGAAACTCTGCCTAATGGCAGTATAGACGTCGTATAGCCTTCATGGTGAGTAATGGCTAAATCTATTGCGCCTACATGTGGCTCGACAGTCGCGGAGTTGACTCAGTGTTATTAAACTTCGGACTTAAATAAGTATGAGCTATTAGAGAACATGTCACAGTAATGCAAATATTTCCAATTTAATACTTAAGCAACTGTGAAAAGATTAAGTGCATACTTTACAAGAAATTTACAGATTTGTTAGATATTTAATATACCTACATAGAATTGTGAAAATTAATAGATTAATTACTTTTTTATTTATTTTCTCAAACAGAAATGCAGTAGCTTAATGCAGTAGCTTAAAAATATAAAATTTTTAAGTAAGGGAAAATTGTACAAGTTCTACTAATAAAAAGAACGATATTCAACTTTAGTAATAACTTTTTATGTCGCATTCTATTTTTTGTTTATAACGAAGTTTTGTTGTAAACCACGTGCATGATTACTAGGCATGAACGTTTACAGGTACTCATTTCTCTTTTATTATACTGCCAGTATTCCCGTAGAAAGGCAGTCTTCCACTTCTTTAAAGATAAATTTTCAACAGTGTGAAGGAACGCCGTCATAAGTAGAACGACGCCAGTTCGAACGTTATCCTTTCAAAAACTACGACGTCCTCGTTACCTTCCCATCAATCCGATCGTAAAATAAGATCCGCTTCGACACCATTTTTCCGCAGAACGCCGTCATTCGACTGCCCATTGTGCTAGGACTGCGGGCACGATCGAGGATCTCCGAGACGTCATCTCGAATCCCAAAACGCGCGACAGCCCTACGGGCATAGTGCCCGGGACCTGAGTTTTCTCACGTACGTGACGACATTCTGGGACATTTCGTGGTAATTTCATTGGTCGAGGTACTAGGGTCGTCGTTTGTTGCCGAGTTCGGAAGCGCATCGTCTCCTTTAATATTTTTTTGCTTTTGTGCGGACAGTTATTCGACTCCATCCCTCGTCTTTTTTTTTATTAGCTATACAACTCATTATATTATCAAAATGCGTAGTCTAGTGCACAAACATACAACTCTTTCAACTTTATAATTAATTCTTTCACTAGATCTGCATATCTATATAATGAGTTGTATAGCTAATAAAAAAAGAGACGAGGGACAGAGTCGAATATATGAGAAATTTGACCAAATTGATGGGAGATTGGTAATATGCATAGAGGAACAGAAATTATATATAAAGCTATATCATTGATTTATAAAAAATATGAACTAAATAGGATAATTACCATTTACCAAATACCAATGGTTTGAATAATCCTTCTTTATAATAAAAAGAATATTGTTATTTTTATATATATTAAGTTAGGTAGGGCCATGTGTGTGTGTGTGTGTGTGTGTGGGAAGGGGAGGGGTAAATATATTGATCGAGAGTTGGTCCAGTCACTACTTGCTCCTATACTACTGCTTTTTCAAGTTAAAGTCGCAGCGGCTTCTACGAAATTCAAAAGTCGATATATAGAAATAGTAACAAGCGACTCCCTCGTGATGCAGACTGGTATCTCTAAGGACTCTTCCGCTCTCCCTTTCCTTTCCTTTTTCTTCCCAATTTCCGTGGTTTCGTCGACCTCACCAGGGATATCTCCCAGCAATAAAAGTGCGACGTACTAACTTCTGTTCGACTTAAAAGCGCGGTCGCACCGTTGGAGGATTTTATGGAGCAGTGAGGGTCAGCCGGATGGCTGACGAGGGTTAGTACTTTCGTCGAGGGCGGTGCTACTTTAAACACGACGGAAAATCTTGTTTCGCACAATCCCACGAAGATTTGCGGCTACGAAAGACGGTGAGAGAGAAAGACCGTGTTCCAGAAAATTATGGTGACCGCGGGAAACGAACACGCGCGATTTATGTTGAACATTCGCGCGTAGCATCTCTTACCCGCTGATTACTCGAGAAAGGAACGAGACAGAAAGACTCAGCGACTTGGAAGAGAAATTATAATGCGGATACACGCTTCCTATGTGACGCTGTTACACGGAATGTTTTGTCAAACGCGAAACTCGTCAAGGCGATGTTGCATATCCTGCACAAGTAGAATACAATATAAATGAAGTTTATACGCTCCCTCGACTTTCGCGGTCAGAAAATATATCTTTCAAACAGACACGTTGATACGGGAACTGAAGTAGAAGTGTCAAAATAAAACTGACGGTGTGTAAAGTACCGCGTAAAGGAGGGATTATTTACTGCATAAAAATAACCACGTGGAACGAATATTCCACGAAAGTCGAGGAACGAGTGTATTATGGGATTTAACTTTTAACAATATTACATATTTCTATTCACATTACAATCCGTAAATTTAAACTATACATTTGTTTTCACAGATTATTTTCACTTTTAGCATAAATACTGAATATATATTGCTTACAAATAAAAAAAAGCATACATATTAAAATTAATCTGTGCTTCAAAGTGTTTAATTACAGTAAATGAGAAAAGATCGTTTTTATGGTCATATGCATCGTATTCTGCAACCGATATATTCAATCCACCTGTCACTTCGAGCTGAAGTTTACGACCGTGCGGCAAGGAATCGCTCTAGAAACAGAGAAGACCGTTTCAGCGAGAGAATGGAAAAAACGTCCATTGGTATTTGCTTTCACTCGCTGCAGAAATCTTGTTTGCCTCATGTCGCGTGATACACGCAGCTGGTGACTTGTTTTGCCGGATGTAACAATTTTCCTTGTTCAAACAGATGCGAAAGCCGCTCCGTTCTGTCATATCACTCGTCCATGACGTTTCAGTTTATTAAATATACTCGCGAGTTGCGTGATCGACGTTTTTCACGTTATACTGACATTCACCATTACGACAGAGAACCAAATAAAAACGGACGAGAATAAAGATTGCATTAGCTATTTACAGTTCGATATATTCATGTATTTATTCGTATAAGCCATATAAAATCAATTAAAATCTTCAAATAGAATCTTGTACACAGCAACAAAAGTATAAATAACTTCCTAAAAAATGAAAATAATCTATCTATCAGTATCCTGCTCTTTTAAAATTTAATGTAAAATAATCCTATTTCTATCTATTATACAGATTTATTATTTATAAGTTTTTTTTACTTATGTAGTAAGTAATATATTATATATATATATATATGTGTGTGTGTGTGTGTGTGTGTGTGTGTATATAAATGTGTGTGTGTGTGAGATTTTCAAAAACAATTTTAAAACGAGCTTGATACGATCAAGTCTTATCTGAATTTCTAAAGAATTTCATTAAATCACTTTTTGTAATTATATTAATCTCGTAGCGCACACACATAACGGTTTCTCGTCACGTTTCACACAGATTTGGTCTTGTGCATCGAAGAAAAACACAAAAGTATTTTTACAAAAAGACACCATCGTTTTAGCAAATGCGAAATTTCTAATGCAACGAGTAGTTAGAGCACAGAAATAACAGTATCCATTGAGACTTGAAAGTAATTCAATAGCGGACAACCCACTCCGTAATGTTGTTTCTGCACGTTTCTTTGAACTGTCCGCACGGAGAACTTTCAGAAACTAATTAGTAAACGGCGAGTCAAAACGATCGTTTAACTTTGTAATAATGTGAAACCGACACATCTTATAATTAACCGCTGCTGTTTCTCGCTGACGTTTCTCAAATAAAATTTGCTGACGGAAAATTTTGTAGCCCAGGCCTTAACTTTGAAATCCTCTCATTGTATGAAGCATCCGTATTAAATTATGTTACAATTATAAATATATAATTAAAAATGATTTCTTTATGCGTCGAAAGCTTTTTGCAGTAAAATATTATCGGACACGAGTATTATATTATATATTACTGTATTATAGTTACTGTATTATTATTATGTATTTTTAAAATAAAATTTAAAATGTAATTGAGCGCACAGAGTAATATTAAATCTTTTAACATTTTAATTTTAAATTAACAAGAGACCAGTGAAAATTTCAATTTGAATACTTTTTATGATCATTGAAATATTAATGAAATAGTATGAAATATCTAAAGCAATTTTTTTTGCAACCATATATTCCTTTAATACAAGGCAGTGCGCACGCAATACACATAAATAATTACTAATATTATATTCTCATACACAAATTTTTATTCTATCATATATATATCTTGACACATTATTTAGGAACATGTAAATCATAAAACTTTAAAAAAAATATATAAAACTTGCAAGCAAATTCAAGATGATAAAAATAATCGTAGAAAAGATTCAACGATTGAAGTATATCCTAAAATAGAATCCTCCAAGTTTAAATTAATAATGAAAATATATATTTGCATACTAATGGCGGTGCAATTGCACTTGTCAGATGATTTATGCGGCTTATACGGATATGTTATTATTACACGGGAGAATTTCAAATTTGCACTTGTCGGAACGAAATTCATTTCCACGCATAGAAATGTATAAACTTGATGATCGACATTAATTAGTTACACGATAATAGGATATACAATCCGTAAACATTATTGAAATATTATTGAATTATTATAATATATTGAAGTTATTATACAATAACTTACTGAAAATAACTATATTATTCGCATTTGCTTATTATATTATTTACTTAATTTTTCCAAATTCTGTTAGGCTATACATTATATATGTATTTGATGCATTTTTTTAAATCTGTTTTAAATCTGTTTCAAATAAAAATAAAATTTTATTATATAAATAAATTATATAATATATATAACAAGTTGTATGTATTTATACACTTTGTTTACAATAAAATTTTATTTTTGTTCAAAAAATGTGTATTGTACGCACATGAAATAATTATAAACAATTAATTTCGTAATAAATAAAACGATAAATAAATTGTTCACTCATAATTGCCTGATACCTCCCAGGCATTCCTCTCTCAGATTCCTTTGTTATACAATTCACTCACGAAAATACGGTTAATTACGGTCGCATTCGCATTCGATATTCCCGATATACGTTGAATCGCATAATTTACATCCATTTATTATTGAAACCACAATGTATTATAGTTTATATCACTGTTGGCTCGGCAATCTATGTAATTACTTTCGGAATTCCTTAATCCTTAATTAAAAAAGAATAGAGAGCAAATTATATTAAAATTTGTGAAGAATTTAAAATACGTGAGATACATTTGAAGCCAAATGTTAAAGAAATAATTAACATTGTAAATATCGTGACGTCACTATTTCCAATTCTAAATTTTTTGTTCGATTTCTTCAAACCAATAAATAATGAAATATTTGCTAGTCATTATAACGATATATTTAGGAATTGTTAACTGTAACTCATGAAAGATTGATAACTGTTCATTGATGATCATTAATTGTTGATAATTGTTTTTAAGGAATAATCATGTCTTCGCCCCTATTTATTCGTCACGATGACACATTCCAAAAAATAATGCGTCGTAAGACGCATATCTCACGTTAACTGCTTATCCGCCCGATTTTTAGCACGCGAAATTATAACGAAGCGACCTCGCATAAACACGATACGCTATACATTGCACAAAAACAAACGTCTTATTGTTGTACCAAACGTATTATTGTGTTATAACGTATTTATTGTATTATATATAATTATTATAATATTTTTTGAAAATAAAATTAAAAGTGTAGAAATACTCTTATACAGATCAGAATTCAGCAAAAATAAAACTTGCAAATAAAAATTGTTTTAATTGTTGTGAATTGTTGAATTATTATCTATTTCGTTAATTGGTTGATTTGCAAGTACAAACACATTTTAGATAACATTATACAATACATTAAATATTGGAATACATTAAATATTGGCATATTATATAACACAATATGATTGCACGACAAAATTGCGTAATATTTAAATGAAAAATTAACACTCCATTAAACAAATTCAAATCTTTGATATAAATTAGTCTCTTAATTGCTAAAATTGCAATTAATAATATGTTTCTCATTATTACTTGATACAAAGTGGAATGTGCTTAAATGTCAAATTTATTCGATAGCTTGTTACCAAGACACTTTGCGTAAAAATTGAAAAATTAGGACGCATATGTGTATAGATCGAAAAGAACATTTGAATCTTTCAGTATTCGAGTGTCGCATCATCCTTGCATTTTTCAGCATTCGGGTGTCGCATATGTATATACATATATATCTGTCCCAAAATGGTGGTTGAATTTCCTTGCAACATTACAGTTAGTTTATAAAATATGCTGATAATGTAATATACGCAATATTTATTCTAACATAAAAATAAAATAATACAAAAATTTTATTCTTATACATAATTATGTAATGTATATATTATTATACATTACTGCATTCAACTGTAATTTGTATTACTATTATATTATATTATAGTTGCTATTGCATTATTGCACCAATTATTGCAACAATTATTGAATATAAAAATATTTTATTACAGAACGATAAATTTATCCCAGTTAACTGACTGTATTATATTTTGTTCTTAAATTTGTACTATTATCAATTAGCAAAAGTTTTATTCTCCTAATTAATGTTAATGATTTTTAGTCTTGATTTTTAATCTTCTCTTTCAATACAAGTTATTTTTTTAATTTTGTGTAAAATAAATACGCGTGCTGTAAAAAACACACATATTTCGCAATTAAAAGAGAAAAGATCCCATAAAAAGATCGAATTCGATCCGCCTGAGGCTGTTACAAGTGCACGATATGCTGCATGCAGAAGCGCTGCACAATTTTATATTGTCCCTGCGCGTTTTGGGTTCCGCAAATTTTTCTTTGGCTTTGGAACGTCCCTCTGATCACGAAAAGTATCGAAATGGATCGAGGTGGTTTTTTCATTTTCATAAAAGATAGATTTTTTAAAAAAGAGAGAGAAAAAAACGATATTATTATATAAACAATTAGATTAAGTTATTTAATGCTCTTAGGTGTAATACATTATTAAAACGGAGAATAATATAAACGGAGAATAATCCGTATTATCAATCAAATCGAATTTATATAAAAATTTACTATTAATTTGATGCAGATATAATCCGTTGTATAATTGTACCACGCATGAATGTTTCTTATATTTTGACTTTTACGTTTTTCTAAGTACGATCGGTGTTTATTCGTCTCAATTGTTTCAAAAGAGAGCTTTATAATTTCTGAAATCTTTTCCATTTGCGGAGAATATTTCGATGCATAATTACTTCATTCAATAATTCTATAATTATTTCAAAGCACGTTTCGATACATTTTTTATTTTTTGCGAAATAATTGCGTCATATAAACATATTTTAACAGCTCTATTTACCTGTTCGTATCTCATTAATATTTCAATAATAATCAAACGGTTTATGAAGCGAAAAAGTGGCAGATTTTGAAAGGGATTTTACATATTTTATAACAAAATGCTTGCAGCCGATTCTTAATTATTCAAATTGAACGAGCGTGGCGTATAATACTCCGGCAAGCAAGTTTTTAATTTGATCGAAAAATAACATCTATCATTATTAATCATCTGTAAATTAATTAATGCATGCGCAATTTCATACACAAGGACTGTTTTTCGCGTAATTTCTCAAAATCCCTGACGTTAATGTTTTTACATTATGCTTTATATATATATATATATATATGTATTACATGTTTTTATATCGTACATATGTGAACGAGTAGAAATATGTCACATTAATTTATAACTTTAAAATATGATATATCGCATATTTCAGCAAAAATTTTTACGATGGTTGTCACATAAAGCGCTATAAAATACGACATACCGCAAAAGAATCGTTTCGCATTTTAGATCCACAAGTCTATGTATATCTATATGTATATAGAAAAGTACAATTTGCAAAAAAAGTACTTAATGTATGACTGTCTATTTTTATGCCCAACACAACTATAATCTCGGAGCGACGCATTAAAGATTTCTCTTTGCTCTGGTAAAGATCTCTATTAGATTTTCCCAGGATGACTTCGTCTTTATACTCGTTCCGATCCTTGTGCAATGCGTTATCACGATGCTCCGCTCCGTAGCTGCGCAAAATTACAGGAAAAAGAGATACGGAGCGAAACGCTCATTTCGTTAAAAGGCTGCGTCCGCATCTTGAGCTCTTCTTGTTCTTAATGGGTCACTCGATCCGCTTAGTGGAACAGAGCTCCGGGGTGAAGAACTGCTTCGCAAACCAGCCTGTAACAAAGTGCTGCTCTCATCCAGATCGCAGCGTGCATCCCGATTTCGTGTCATCCGCGATGCATTTCCGCACCTCGGTCGACCTGGTATCGCACTCGACACGTATCCGCGATGAGTGCTTTCCACGAGCTACTATGCACAAAGACTATATGTGTCAGGGCAATTAAGGCTATTCAAACTATGATATGTAGTAATAAAATTATCAATTTACAAATAGGTAAATCTCTGTGAAAATGTAAAAATTTTTTATTTTTAATTATCAAAAAGATATAGCGCGCTTATTCTACTAAAAAAACCTATTAATAGATATCAATACGTGGAAAAATGGACTTGGAATTATTGGAATAAATCGTAGTTGGAAAAAACATGACATAAGTATTTTTTTCTGTACGCAAGACATAATTGTTACGTAATGATTTAAGGATAATATTACTTATGTTAAACTTCATAGTTCGAATAAATTTCTTGTAATAACCTCGATCATGCTTTTTTCTCCTATCGATTATCTTTTTACCGCTAACGTATAAATGAAGTGGTGATACAAAACTTTCTCAGCACGTTAAGACCTCCAAACGTGGAATACAAAGCCGGTACTCGCGCGAGTAATTAAAAAACTTGCCACGCGTCGAAACAAGAGAAAGTTTGGACGGCCGAATCACCTAAATCATCAACGTTCCACGAAGGCGAACGTGAAGAATAACCTTCAGAAAGGGGCAGCATTATCCTTTATTTTAACGATATCCTCTTTGTATCCAGTCCTTAACCATTTTTTGGTATCTTTCACTATCTTTTTCACAGCGTATGAAAAACGACCTGAAAGTCTTCACGAATCGTATAGAGATGAATAGGTTAAGCTATCTTTCGAAGGGTAAACTCCAGAACTTTCGTTCAATAAAGATTACTAAAGTTTTATTATTAACATCGTGCAATTCGGATATCACAAAGGCGCAGTTTTACGGTCGTTGCACCGTTACGCGCATCTTTGAGGGAACAAAAGATGTTTTTCGCACACTCATTACGAAGTTGTAGATGACTTTCTAGATTTATGAACCCGCTCCTGTTATATAGTTCGTACATCAGCATATTTTTCATGAATTTATTCGAATTCTTCTGTTTACTGCTCATACTTAAGAAAATACAAATTGCCTACGATATTATTAATAATTATTATTCAACTTTCCTTTAATAAATTAAGTATTAATCAAATTGATTTTAAACATAATGGATTATTTTTCTTGTGTTAACTCGCAAGAATTCAACTAGTTAAATTCGTAATGTGACAAATAACATTTTTACAATGTGCATAGAAATTTTCGGACTCTCGCTAGCTGGGAAAGATGCGAAAGATTACAGTGAATAAAATCAGGCTAAGTGCTCCGATTACAAAGTCGATTTCTAGAGCTCCTCTCGAACTTCGGCAGAGAAGAGGCTAAGCTAGGAGAGGAAGATCCAGGTCGCAGGATTGACGGATCGATAGCGAGTCTGTGAACACGGTGTTTGCTTTTCGATCTACCTTCCTTCTCTCCACTAGTCTCACGAACAGGAGAATTTTCCTCCTCTCGTGCACGAAGCGTGCAACGTGCTTTTCGCAAAAGGTGTCGCAGCTCGGCTTCCGGAGTCACCGGAGATGAATAGTCCCACGAATAGCTCTTGAGATTTTCCGAAGCGGTCAGGTGACAAGTGCCGCGTATGGGTATCCGATTAATCCCACCGATATATCCGCGGCCGCGTTTTCTCTCCGGACGCGTTCGTTCGACCGACGACGCGGACAAAGCTCGGCGACTCGCCGAGGTGCCGGCCCCGCGATTTGTCAGACCAGGATCGTTCTGCTCTCTCGGCGAGGAGAGGGAAAGAAACGAGGTTCGCAATGTCGTCCGTAACGGTGGTCGTCGTTTCGGGTTCCGCTTCGGGTTTCCCAAGAGAAGGATCGTAGAAAGAAACGAGCGTGCTTTGTTACGAGTAACGTAACATTTTGCAGATTTTCGTCGTCGTATCCTGTGTTTCTATGTGCTTCCGACTTGTAGACAGTCCTGTTTATGAGTCGACACATCAAATCGAAACTTGCGAAATTTCTTGCAATTAAATACATAATGTACATACATTGCAAATTAATTATTTATTAAGATTTTATTGAAAATTTTTATTTAGAATGTTTTGAAACAAATATTTTACTTATGTTTACTTGTGCGATGTCTCTTTTAAATTAATGTAGATTTTACATAATTAAATAGAAATACCTTAACTGATAGAAATAACAAAAACAGGCGAGTTGAAATTTAGTAACTTACGGTTGAAATAACAAAATTTTAATATACAGAAATTTAAAAAATCTGTAGAAAAATAAAAAAAATACATGTCCAAAATATTAATTGTTTTCTTTATAGCCATATTCTTATAGCAATATTCTCAGCTACAAGAAGAAAACATGAACGGAATACCGCGATCCGGAAGTCACGTTATACCAAGCATATAGTTCCCATAATATAGCACAGTGATGATTTATCTCCCTGCACGGACGGATTTCCTCGGTTTTTCGCCGCGTACACTAAAGCACCTAAAATTAATTTGGTTCGCGACTATAACGCTTTTCCTCGCCACCCTTGTTACGCCGGGAAGCAGTTTGTAGTGCTGGACAAAAAGGTCGGTCGGTTAGCCAGCAAGATTACCAGTAATCTTTATTTATAGGCGGCGTATTAGAGTCGCGGGCGCGCTAATTTCTTTAATTACGACGAGTGTAGATCAGGTAAATCGAATCCATGCAATCCTGCCAAAATCGCATCGATTCACTCAATGATTATTTATAAGGGATTTGAATCTCGTACTAAATAAAGAGAATGAAGTCGCAAACTTGTTATCTACATGATGAAAGATTTTATACACAACAGGTCTGATATAATAATCTATAATCTGTACAGTACATGCATTAGGGTCAAACGAATGTAACGATAGTTCATATTATCACCTACGTTGTAAGACATGTAAACCAGTATATAATTTTTGTTGTAATAAAGTTTTCCGTTATTAGCTGCAAGCGACATTATAGAAAATCGATGCGCAATACGTCTCGACATATCCGAACCCATTTATTGGGAACAGACAACGACGTGTTCACACGTGTTAACATCAAATCACCGGCCTCATTCCCAGAGGTTCTATTTCCTGCTCGGAAACAATCACGTCGCGACGTCGTTGCCAACGTTACCCCTTTCCTCCAATTCCCGGCCACGTGTATCGATACCGTTGGTTCTCTTTTCCGTTTTTCATCGCGTAATAGGGAAGAATCACGTGTCACCGGTCTTTACACATGCTCCATCTGTGCATAGCTTCCGAGCCTGCATCCGGAACGGTTCACGTCAAAACCAGGGACTTATCCGCGTACATATTCCATTATACAATGGAAAAACAAGCGACGGGCTTCTGCACGTGACGTGGGAAAATAGGATTTATTAACTTCCGCGTAATCTTCTTCTCTGAAAGCGTATATCAATATGTATGAAACGCTGACCGGTTGGACTATCGAGGAAACAAGTAAAACTTATATTGACAAAATATTTTCGTATCAGAAATGTTCATAAATACTCGAAAACATCGACAATAGAGGAAATTTTTAAATAATATTTATTCTGTGCACAGATAAAAATATCTTGTTAAAATTAAGAATTATAAATCAGTAGGAAAAATAAATATCGATATTTCTAAATGCTTACGACGTTTCTTCAGTTCAGATAAAGTTGCTGATATTTTTAACGTAGTAAGTGAGAAAATGAGAAAAATAATAATGTAGCAATCGGTACTTCAATAATCACAATATAATTGATGTTATATTATATACGAGAACGTTTTCTGTCTTTAAACGCTTCATTTAATGTCGACAGGTGAATTTTTTTTACGTAGCCGGATTTATCGTAGGGAAAATAATTCGCCGAGATTATATGCCATCATCATCATCCATCATTTCTGACAGCTTTCTGGTCTGACTTTATTTCGCCATTCCAATACGACATTTCGATTCCACACGAGCATGCTGAATACTGACGTGATATATATAGCTCCTTCCCCACTACATTTTTAAAAATTCCATCCGTGCTAAAATTGCGACTGAAGGGAGCACATGAATTAATTACACGCTGATCGATAGCAGCACCGTTATCCCATAAATGAAATGCAACGAAGACCAAATTTAATGAAATCATGTTGTATAGCTCAATCGATTGTTTCAATATCGATTATATTGCTTTGTTCTAGATATAGAATACTTACATTGAACTTTGAGAGTATATCCCCTAATAAATTTAAACCTCCGCTCACGAAAGATTTTATTGGATATCTTGCACCGCAATGTTATTTTTAATTTTCAGCTATAAATATTTTGGTAGCTAAGCTCCAAATGGAATCATAACGAAATATTGAGTTGAGATTCAGCGAGTAATAATGAATCTTCTGTAATATATTTATCTCATGCTTTTTTGTTAAAAAATACTATACTAATAATGAAACTTTACTGAAAAATTATTATACGATGATCATAAATTAGAATAAAAAAATTTTTCTTTCACATGTCGAAATCATAAATATGTAACGTTATATATCGTAAATGTATACAACAATAATTTTGATTGCAAATTAATAAACAACAAATAAACAATAGCGGTATCAACATGATAGCAAAATGGCGAGCGTTAGCTCGCGTGAAGGAAACTGATATAAAACGTGGGAGAGGCCGCGTGTTCGCATGATCATCCCTGCCAGCCAACGTAAACGGTCGAGCTAATCGCGCGCTGCAAATGAGCTGTTTAGTTTTCCGGCCCGATTACGTGTCAGTCCTGGTGGTGATAACGTTTGTATAGATTCTCCCTTCGTATATCCCTCCGTGAATGCGCGGAATGATGTAGATTCCGGAGATTTCCTGCGCGTGTCGTTAAATTCAGCCGTGAAATCGGTGCAACCTTTAGTCTCATTGCCAAGCTGTCAGAAACAAATCTTGTAATTTAGGTCAACGTGGTCAAAATCGGACCTCCACTTAAAGCCGATCTCGTTGCATCACAGCCATGATATTTTATGGCGGATAATTCTTGCGGTATCGCGATCCGATTCCTTCGAATTCCTTCGAATTCCTCCAGCGGTTTTATCTCGCATTTTCAAGTTTAATCGTGAACGAGGATTCAAGATTTTGTGTCAAGAATATGACACAAAGTTTTCAAAAATTTCATGTGTTAGATAATTTCATAATCTTTTTTTTAAATGGATTTACATATCACATTTCTGTAAAATTTTTAAGAATAAATTTCTATTGTATTACATTAGAATGTATGGGAAAGTAAAAATTACAATTTAATTAGCCATTGTGAATTTACTTTGGAGAGTTTTTCTAATACATGTAATATTTCATTATAATGGCATCTATTATCAACCTTCTAAGGAAAATAATTTATTTAATTTATATGAAAATTATATAATCTTGGAAAATGAAAATAATTTTGTAAAGAGAATTATTCAAATATTGATGATATCTATATTGGTACATTCAATGTATTGTGCTCGAAGCAAAGAATATCGAGAAAAATACATAGAAAGAAACTGCAGGAAAGTATATGTGTTCCAACATGAAGATACATGCTATATTTTATATCGATCACATTCGAAGTCGAGTCTGGTACACGTAACTGCACTTCCCGCGCAAGAACCGTTTGCCATTTTACTGGGTACTTCAATCAAATTTACAAATATCGACGTGACAACATCCCCCAAAGCTCTAATAAACACTTTCGTGCCTGTGATATTGCCGATGAAAATCCCAACTTGATTTGTCCGCCTCTCTTTTCGCTCGTCATTGGCCCGTCGACGATTCTCGAATTGCGCGTGGTGTAATGAAAATCCGATTAACTCTCACACAATTATTCCTTTCGATGCAATTATAAACGATTCTCGTTTTACTATCTGCGATACGATGAGATATATTCTTCGAATCCGCGATATTTATACACCCATTTACTTCAGAAATTTCACTGTATAATTTCGTACTGTAATTTTGTATGATATTATTTTGATACTAGTGACATAACGATATATGCTAGTAAAATAAATCATAATTAATCAGTAATGTCATATAATAAAATAATGTATATAGCAGAAGCAATTTAATTATGTACATAAATCAAAGAGCAAAGCAAGATAAATTAATTATCTTGCTTTAAAAAACATAAAACAACTGTATGTTAAATGTGAAAAGCATAAATAAATAACGAAACATGAAACACGAAATGTGTAAAATATAAACTTACGTGACATCATAACAACAAGCTCGAAAATATCGTGTAATGCCATACCGAGAATCTTATTTAAAATCACATTACAGAGAATTACGGGATTTAAAAAAGTTTATAATCATTTTTAAATTTTCCTCACGAAGATCGCTTGCTTATGCGTTAAAATCGTTCTTCCGAGATTCGTTCGACTTCCGAAATTGAACTGCACCCGATCGCTCGGAGAAATCCCTCGCAACCCTGCTCTGAAATCAGCGGAGCCTGATTTATGCGTCTTCCCACGTGTCTCACAAATTTCCCGGCAAACTTCGAATTTCCTGCTGCGGCCAAATCCAACGAAACCTGGTTGACCTCGTCCGCGCTCGAACGTACGTCAGTGAGTCGTTTCGACCAGCGTCATCGTGGTTAAGATCGAATTGGCAGTTTTGGCACTCGTCATGCTTTACAAAGGGAGGCGGTCGATTTCAAACGTGCGCTGAAAATTTATGATTTCAACGAAAATACATTCTGCCGACATTTTCCGAGCTGGGTCAGTTCCGGATTAAAACTTTCTCGTGACCATACGAAGCGCCGAGCGTTAATTCAGATTGAAACTAATTGTAGAATTAAAAGGAAGTTTCTGAAAGTTGATCCTACAGTTATGTAACTAGGGTCGATTATGCAGAGTGTTCCAGGTTAGAGAGAATAATCAGTATTCTTTTGCGACGCGAACGAATAAATTTACAACGCGTTTCTCATTTTCTGTTTCCAAGTCGCAAACATTGAATGTTCTTGTCTTTCAGAATCTTGATTCTTTAAAAAACTTGTAGTTGATTTTCTTATTGTAACAATTCAACAGAACGTCTTTATTTATCACAAATTCTTCATTTTTGACATTAGATATTTCGTTAATTAAATCGAGTTGAATTTGTATTAAGTGTAAACTCTTCTTGTTTGAAATGAAATACACATGTAAATTACATAATACTATTTCTATAAGAAGGAAGAATGATCAAACAAAAAATTGAGATATATTATGTAATTGTTTCAATAGTGAAAAATCCTTCATATTTTAAAATATCCTGAAATTCTAATAAATATATCTAACAATAACAATAAAAAATAACAGTGACCAGATTATAGCAACTGGCAAACAAAATGTCTGAAACGTTCGCGATCGTACATCCATCAAATCATCGATTCGCCGAGATTTCAGCAAGCCGTTGCTGGTAACTGTAGCCGCGATCCTTTCAGCCTGCCATATGTCACGTACATCGAACGCCTCGCTTCGACGCTTTCGAAGCGTAATCCCCGGAGTATATAGCTCGTCCGAACGAGTCAATTTTTGCGACAAAAGTCCGGTCGAACAACACACTGGGCTTCACCCAGTGGAATGTAACTCTTACAGTAGCCCAAATTACTCTTTTCGGGAACAAAAACTGCATATTTTCACTATTCGGAGCACGTAGCACATTGCACGTTCGACCTAACCAAAAAAAATATAGATATTGTTGACCAAACTTGGTAGATCTGATTGTAATTTAAATACTGTTTATCGCATGATGTGGTATAATATCACATTAATAATTAATCCCTCAAATATATTGCAATTTGTAATTTATTACCAAAGTCAATATTATACTTTGTGTTAGTAAAGTATAAGCTACTTTTCCAATAAATGATATACCTAAACCATACCTACAGTAACTTTATATAACTAGACTTTATAGCTCTATATATATATATATAAAGCATGTATAGGTGTATATATAGTATTTCAGACATTTTGTTTCTCAGTTGTTATAATTACGCTGCTATTCGCATTTTATTGTTAGATATATTTATTAAGATATCAGGATATTTTTCAGGATAATTATAAGAAATTTACCTACAAAATAGTTTATATTATATGCATAATTATATAAAGCATCATCTGACTGATTGATATAATTTCATTAGCAATTAACGCTTTAACTAAACGCGCGCGCGTTGTGTGTATGTGTGCGTGTGATGTGTAAAATCACAAGACTACATAAAGAGGATAAAGATATGATTGAGCAATTTTTTTGCTATTTTCATGAATCATTTTACATGGATACGTATCGCCATTTACCTCTGATGGCAGCTGCTACACACTGTCACATCGTAAGCTGCAGAATCGCTATACGTGCGCCAGCTTCTTCATCTAATCCTCTTTGAACGGCACTATACGAAACGAGACAAAAACCATCGCTTCTTTGTTCCGGCACGTTGTTCTCGCACAACGAGCGAGAGTTACAACGTTGTAACCGCAGGACACGCCAGGTGCACCTACACGTGCGCGGCAATACTACCGTGCATCCGCTTCACGGGTCGTAGGTCATAACTTTGCGAGCGAAGCATCACGTACTACAACATCGCAGTGCCCGTAACTGTGCGCGACGATTTTTGGTCCCGATGTTTTATCGACAAGCCCGTCCGTTATTTATTATTCCCCCGTTATTGATCAACGCGAATCACCGTGGCATCCTTGTAAAACTCGGTCGCGGAATATGGAAACGCTCGTCGCGACGATGACAAATTATTTCGGTACAAAACGGTTGCGCTTTACCTTAACTGCATCGGGTTAATCAAGATATACAACGAGCGACAGAATTGCAAAATTTGTAAAAACTTTATATTATATATATATATATATATATATATATATATATATATATATATATACACACTGATAGTATATATAATACTATAATATTAATAATAATTTATACTAATAGGAGTTATTGTCTAGCGTTACGTTATCATTTATAAATAATAATGACGTAATCCTCAGATAATATATTTGTTGTTCAAACGAACAAAGTTTTATGAAGTACGTGACATATCGAAGAAATGATGCATTTAGCATAAGTGTGATTGTGAAGATCGATCTCCATAGGACCGATAACGTGGTACCGATATTTTGAATATTTCCCATTATCGGAGCGCATTTCATTAATTGACATCTTGGATAACATCATTGTCTCTCTGAATAGCATGAACAATACCACTCGGTTTTCAATAATAATCTGATATCTACGCTTACAACGGAATAGAGAATGAGAATTTTTCCCATTTATGAAAAAATTCTCTTTTTCTGTCGATCTACTTCCGGAACTGCTTCCTGGTTGTGACCTTTCGCATCCGATTACGATTGAATAGTAACCCGTACGTGTCACTGTTCCGATATGTGGGTCTCAAAATACGATGCTTTTGTCATAGCACTGCGAAAGTGCAGATGACAGTCAATCGGTTTTTGATGAAATACAATTCGTTAACTTGATACGAATTACGCTGGCACACCTAAAGAGAAATCACGCTGACGCTTGCATGCGCATCTTCGCGAGCGCTGGACCGTTACTCGTATCGATTGCCTATGTTCTATCTGTTATTAAATGGGTCGGGACGGTACGTCGAAGCAAATTGATTCATTTATCGTTAATAACGTAGCAGAAAAGGAAAAAATAATATGTCACAACCGATATTAACACTTCTGATTTTTTTTCTACGATATGAAATTTAAATATAGGTATGTATGAAAACATACAATAAATCTAAATTTAAATATAATAGTACCTGTGAATATTAAAAATTGAATTTTAAAAATTGATCAAATGTTTTGTACTAGATTCTAGTCTAGTAAATAGTCTAGTAAATAGTCTAGTAAATAGATTCTCTGAGAAAATTTGAATTGAAAAATCAAGAAATTGTTAAGTACTGATTGTAAAAGATAAAAATTTTAAAAATTACATTGATTTATTGTTCCTTACCATAAATTCGGTAACATAAAAATCATTTAATTTTCTCATTATTATTTTCAGATAATGCACGAAAAATAATCACTTAAAATAATCATTTTGAAAATGTAATTTATATATTTGTTTTTAAATACCAAAATAGAGGGAATTCCGAATAATTATGATTATTACAATAAATCGTTTGCGGACATAAAATTTAGGTAAATCTAAATTACACGCAAAATTCTTTTTACATCTTTCTATTTAACTGTTTAACTAAGAAGCTTTTCTGTGCTGCTACGTATGAGTACTCGGAATACAAATGTTGTCTTGAACCACTTATGTAAAGAGTACTAATATCCAACGAGGTCAAAAGCCTCTGCATATCTCGGCCTAGGCAGTTCTTCATAAATAAGCTGCAGCTTGCTCATTATGTGAATGTAGCTTACAAATATACATATAGCGTTTGATGCAATTCTTATCTTTCCTCTTTTACATAAATCCTTGTAATAAGATTAATATGAGTTTCTCGTTCGTGTACGTATACTAATTCGATATTTATCTCTTTTGAAAGGAAATATTCGTGTTTTTCAAACAGCCTGCATCCTAATTAAAAATTGAATATAAGGAATAAGACGCGTAATAGTAATAAACTGTTTTCTTACTTCTAAAAACAAGAGAAATTGAGAACTTACATTATGTTTATAAAATAGAAAATTAGTTTATATGAATTATCAATTACACAATTGTGTACACTATTTCTTTCTAGTATATCAAAGTACTATAATTAACAGAACTTTATATTTTAAACTATTAAAAATAATATTCTAAGAAATAACATAAGAATTCAAATCGCTAAGAAAATCGACTTGTTTCAACGACGAACTTTACACATAAAATTCAAATCTTATTCAAATGTTCAACTACCACGGGTTAACTGCTGAAGTTCATATAGTCTCGTAAAAAGAAACGAAATATTATGCAATTTCAGAATATTTTTTTTTGCTTTTACATATACCTTTTATGCAACCAAAAGTATATAAAAAAGTATAAAATAACTTTTAATATTTCCAGAGATACTTTAAACTTTAGAATCCTCATATCTTCAGTATGTTATGTTCGTGTTGATGTAACGATGCGCTAGCATTGCTGTAGCTTAATTTCTTATTAAATATTTCATCTAAACCAATTTTTTAAAAGTAAATAAAAGTAAATAAAAGTAAATAAAAGTGGATTACCAGTTTAAAAAATTTACTGTCATGTTTTATATTTGTCTGAATTGCAATATAAACTTAAAACTTTATGATGATACGATAAAAAATTCTCCAAGATTAAGGAAAATTTATTTTGCATATAAAATTTATTAAAAATTTATTAGTATAATAAAATATATATTAAAGCATGTTCTGTCACATAATTATGATGTAATGAGTAATTTAAAAGCAACAAAGATAATTTCTTAAACAAACCTTCATGGAAATTTTTGACATTATTCGTCATTATGGTAACTGTGGATATCGACGGTAATTAGCGAGCAATCTAATCCTAATATCGGTGAAATGACCATCGGTGCAAACACGACGTAACGTTCCATTCGCAAAACATACTCTGTCTAAACCGATCCATGCGCAAAACAACCCAACGGAAAGGGTTAGATCATGCAAACTTGCCCATTCCAGCTTTCCCCTATCCTGCATGCTGTAGATTAATCTATGATCTATATCTTAGCTACAGATCAGATACAAACTTGCAAGCTTATCTAGTTCCGCCGCTGACAATCGATAACTAAGTAGATGCTGACAGCATCCGTCGAAATGTACCATTTGCCTCTGATAACGTCACACTAACGTTGGTTACAATACATACTCAATGCATTGTCTGAGGTGCATCTGCCATTCTGACTATAAGGTGAACTTCTCTCGTAAAGTTGTTTCAACAAAATTTCACGGAATGCAAATTATGAGAACAGTTTTGTATATAAAAAAGAATTTTAATTTAGATGTGGGGTTCTTAAATATATATTAAAATATATATATTAAATATATATATATTAACGCTACTGTAAATACTTAGAAACATTGTTTAGAAACTTGTGTTTTGTCTGTGTGTTTAATAATATACATTTACATATATAGATATACTATAAAAGTATTTCCGCATAATATGGTATAACTCGTAATAATTTCAGATTTGTATAAGAGTGATATAATTCGCGTTAAATCTCTGGATCATAACATTTGTGAACTTATTTTATATATTGCAACGTAACATACAAAAGAAGCACTGCGATATGATCGTAGTTTCAGAATGCACTTAGCTAAAAAAGTAACTATCCAGAGTGTAATTTACAAAGACAAAAAATATTATACATATGTATTTTCATATAAGTGCAAGTTATTGGACAACCACATTCATCATTCAAATTGCGAGAATATCTTTAATTTTATAAACTGTCTTGACTCACCAAGCTGAATTCCTTTTGTCGCGAGTAGTTTCCGATCTGAAAGCAGAAATAATTTTTTATTAATTTCTACCCTTATTACTTCAAAGTGTCCGACTGGCTCAAAATACGTGTTAGAAATACGAATATACAAGTAAAGACAAAATTGCCCGATTATTCCATTTAATTCCGAGCAAAATGTTTAAAGGCTTTATTCAACTTAAAGCTGCTTAACGAGTTTCATGATTCAGTTGTGGACATGCTAATTTCTGACGCTGACATTTCTGTTATGTGTCACGCAGGTACGTTCACTCGCGATCAGAGAGTTTTGAGCGGTAGTCTTGTTCAAGGGAGTCGCAACGTCAGCGGTGTGCCGGCTTTCGAGACGAATGTACCACGGAATGTCACTACTGCAGTCGGTCAGACCGCCTTTCTTCACTGCAGAGTTCATCAGCTGGGCGACAAGGAGGTGAGTGACAACATAATTTCAACATTTTGCAGCCCTCTACTCCTTGACACAAATTAATAATTACGCTAACAAATGTGCGCGACAGCATTATGACAAAAGCTTTACTCGCGCATATAATCTTCATCTTATAATTCAAATATAATAAAAACCGAAGAATAAACGTTCGCATAAAAAATTATCAACTCTATTTGCTAGAATTTGCTTGCAGATCTCTCTCTTTGAGATAGATAAATAAATAAATAAATATATATATATATATATATAATTTCAAAATGCTCAACATGATTTGTGATCAAATAAATTGTTGTGAAAGAAAGCGACATTATTAGTGACTCCATATCAGAACAATAAATGTTAAATTATAGTATAAATTATTTTATTAATTTAATTAATAGATTAAACTTTCATTAATTCCCACGTAAAAAGAAATTATTCCATTTTAAGAGTTAAATTGGAACGTTTACTGAATACTAGCAGTACATATGTATACCGAGATGTGGAATACGCAAAATTAAAAAACTTATTTGAAGTTCATATCCCGAAGTTTATAACTTTCTAGTCGTTGGTTCTTAAATGGAGCATAGATATTAAGGAAAAAAAGAACTTTGCAATATTCTCGTTGCGTCAAAGGTAGAGCAAAGGTTGCTGTTGCGGTTACGGTTGCTTCATCGTTTTTCAAAATCCTCAATCTCGGGTATACCTCCATGTCAAGGCTATATAGATCCGAATAGAGTTGCTGGGTTAACATTACCACAAGGCTGGCCTGCGGTTTCTGGTTAGGTCGTTGATAGAATATGCATGACGCCTGTTTGAAGAGTTAAATCTGCTCAAAGGATGAAGGCTGGCTATTATCTTTTCGGATTTTTGACTGAAACTGCAGATTTGATTGACGCTTAATTAAAATTGAAAAATTGTCGCTTTGTCAAGTATCAATTAGCTTTATGCTTGCGTTTGTAATCTATTAAAAGAGCGATTATATGTAAAATTACTTACGCGTAACAGAGAGTAACATAAGAGTAACATTATGTAACATATATTGACCGTACGAATTTTAACATAACTCTGCTATTCATCGTATTAAGGCTTAATATTTAATCAAATTGCTCAATCTTCTAGTTAGAGAGCAGGAGTTGCTGCAACAAGATTTGATATTTCGTGAAGTTTCAGCCAATGCCTAATTGGCTGAGTATATGTATGTATACATATGTATAAAATATATATATCTAGGAATATATCGACGTTATCTGCATAATAAAACTCGATATTGTAATTCGATAAATACTAATAGTAAGCTAAAAGTTTTGGAATATTGCATTTTTGCATTAAATATCACGAGCTTAAAATGTCAAAAATGTCCTGAAAAACACTGATTAATTGATCATAATTTACTATATTGTAGTAATCGCACAATCATGTAATTATTATATCCTTCTTAGAACTTCACTTTGATTTGTTTCAATTTTTCTTTTATGGCAGAATTGTTACAAAATGTCTTACTTAATTATGGGAAGAGGCAGCTGGTCTGATTACTCGTTAACGATGCAATTATTTGCCGCCAGGTCAATAACGTGAGTTCTAGCTATTTCCGGAAAAAGAGGTAGAGACGAGGGATGTTCGATCACGCATCACCGATAACTTTCAAACGCTATGACCGTATTTTCATTCCAATAATTACTAACTGCAAATAGCGATAAGTTTCGCACGAGTCACGCACAAAATTACACTGAGGTTGTTAAAATGTAATATACATTGTCCATTTATGTCGCTGTTCAATATAAATCGCAGCAAAAATATATCAAGAACTCCTCTCGAACTAATGATGCTTCAGTCGAAGAAGTACTCTCTTCTAAACAAAAGCACTATTAATATTATGATTATGAAAGATATGGGAATAGTATTATTACATTTTGCTGCACTGAGAAGTATTATGCATCGGAATCACAACTGCTGCTTTTTCAAAAGGAGAGAGAGAGACTGCTACTCTAGCAAAGCATCACAAATAATTTACTGCTCGCGCAAGCTTTTCGTTTTATGACCAGACACATAGCGCTCTTATTAGAGAGAAACAATTGTGTTGAGGAACAACGGATTACAAATCTAATGAAGATCAACGAAAATTCGTACGGTTCCTTGTTGATTCAAGCCGATTTTAATGGAAAGACAAACAAGAAAGGTTTGTTCTTACGCAGAAAGACATTCAAATACCATCCTTATAATGGCAGTTGGATTGCAATAAATTATACACGAAAATTGTAATTTGCTTCTTGCGACGGGATCTTTTATCATGTCATCTTGATGCGACGTGTGTTCCTAATTACTTTAATGTTGTATTTAAATATAAATACCAGGGCACTTATGCAATGATCATTTTTATGATTCGCACATATTAAAAAAGTCAATGGTTTGACTTGCAGAGACAATGTTTATAGTTGAGCTAACTGAGAAATTTGCGTAAAACTGTCTAGCTATAACTCCTCCCTCAACACATATTTAGCACTATTTAAACAGAAATATTACAATAGAAGTATCATTATCATTACATTTAAGATTAAAAGATTTTTTCCTAAGGATTTTCTTTTCATTATATCAAGATTAAATGCTTAAGAAAAATGTTAAACAATTAAAGTTTAATTGAAAAAGTTAAACACAAAGAAGAAAAAATAAATCATAAACCCATGATTCTTTTCTGCTTTTAATCATCAGATGATGCGTATAAAGATTACAAAATCTGCAGCATATAAAATTATTTTGTAACTAATTATATCTCTTTAATTATTTTCACTTTTGTGATTCACATTTCTTTAACTGTAAACGGATGTAATTTATGTAATTGTATCGATGGCGTGATAATACAGGGAGTAAGAACATATCATAATGTCTTTAGTGTTGATCAAAGTTGTAATCGTTCTCACCTGACTGTACGTTTCCACGCATTTCGAAAGTTTACGAATGGTATTTACGTTGACACATTGCATCTGTGTTTCAATGCAACTCAAAATCGGGATATTAACTGGTGTATGTTTACACACGCACCAAGAGGAACTTGATACCACCATATGCGGTTTACGGGGTGCTCATCCGTAAAATGGGAACGCAACATTTGCATTGCTAATTCCGTGTGCGTGGCATTACATAACGTGTCTGCTGATTCAGAACAATTTCCCAAAAGGAAAAGTTAATGTGTTCTCTATCGTTTATAGTTTTTTATCATATCTGTATATACTTTCAGTACAAGAAAAAGTTAAAATAAATATCTATTTAAAACTGAATTTCACTAATTTCTAATCAGAGAACTTATATATTTTTTAAATTTATTTAGTAAGAACTTTCATTGACATGAGATCAAAACAATCTTCAACAAATTCCTCTCAATTTTTTGTTCACTTTATAATCTGTTGTAAAAATTTCTGATATCTCGTTCATATGAATCAAATATTTCGAGAATTGTTTTGGAACTTATAAAACTTCTTAATCTCTTTATTTCTTATCAAGAATTTCTAAAAGCCTTCGAATTTATATCATATAATCCAATCGTGTAAACGACCTTTTCATTCGAATCGATTTACTTAAGGAAAGACGATTTTGAATGAATCTGTTGGATCCTGCTTCAGAATTCTATACGCTGAAGTTATTCGGGAAAGATATCACTATATCCAGAACAAAGAAAAAAAGCGGCCCGACAATTCGATCGAGGAGAAGTCTGCGGCTCTTTTCCCAGCTTGAATAAGTATCGCGCTTAAGAGCGGAAGTGTCGTTCATCCTGTTTTCTAGCCCAAATCCTGCCGAAGATTTACGCGCGACTTTGTGAACAAGAAGGGAAGACTGGATTCCGATGTGAATAATCAGCGCTGTTACACGACTTTGTTGAATAGCAAAGCGACAGTGCCGCATCGAATGGATCTGTCACAATCAGGAAATCTCTGAAAGCGAACGCGATATCGAGCCTTATCTCCTCTTTCGTTCTTGCAAACGAGGATCTAATATGTTTTTGATAGTCCATTAAGGGCGCCCCGCTCGGAAATTTCGTTACTTTGGATCGCAAAGACCCTGGTCATTTTGCGGCTTCGTTAGCAAGCTCGATACGTGGAGTATCCCAAACTATTTTTGTTGGTAATGAAATGATAATGCTCGTCTTCTAAAATGTATTTCAAGATTATATCAAAGATCATCAAGTAGTATAATGCATAGGCTATGTGCAATATGAAATATACTTATAAAATATTAACAATAATCAATCTTTTGTTTCGTTCTTCTCTATCGTTAGGATATTTCAAAAAATTCACATTTCTACATCATCATTTTTAAAATAAATAATAGCTAAAAATATACGTATATTTAAAAAAAGAAAAACCGTCACAGTGAATAAAAGAAATATTATTAATAAAATAGGCTAAAAAAATAAGGAAAATATATTTAAAGGAAAAATAAGTAAAGAAAAATCTGTTTTTAAAAACAGAGATACGTTCAACATTGTTGCTTCTAAAAATTATGTTGCTTTAAAATAAAATATTTTATACTTATATTGTCGTGTTTAAAAGGCAAAAGATCGGTTATACAGAAGCTACCGTAATTTAAATATGAAAGATTACAATATTAACGATGTGAGTATCGATCAGTTTTATTTCGAATTTTGTCACGTACGTTTAAGCACATTAAAATCGCAATAATCTTATTGTGTTTCTATTTAATAACGTTGGTGTACTCGGTGGATCCATTTAAACCTCCCTGCTGGGTTGTTACTGAACAAACTAATTTTGTAGAATGTAACGAGCGCAACGCGATTGTTACATGGATTGTTGCGCAACATACAAGAAGCAAATGTGCATTGTCAACGCATCGCGATGAGGGAAAGTGTCCAATAAAATTAATGAAATCATGATAATTATTTTGATCTGTTAATATTTCATTTTTTATTTTATCTTACTGAATAAGTACAAACTAAAATCTCTAAAAAAAATATTAAAGAAATAACATACAACATTTTAAACTGTAAAAGTTGTTTAAATATGTTAATAAATTAAATATGTAAAGAATTAATATAATCTCTGTAATGAAACTTATTAGTGCATAAGAGCATTCTAAAGATTGAAAAGTACGATGTTAAACAGTGTATTCTTGTCGATTGTAAGATCTTTTTGCGACTATATTATTTACTAGTTGATAAATTGATAGATAACAGAAAAATTTATAGAGTAAGAGCAATATCCGCGTTCTCTGAACTAGTTAATGATAATTTCACGCTCCTTCCTAGCCAATACGGATATGTCTTCCAAGACATTGACGGTATTAATAGCCTGCAATTTGAAATCGATCCCTTAGGGACAGATGGAATTAATTCGAAATTCCCGATTAGATGGCGATAATCGCGATTCGATCGTGCAGGTTATGGTTAGAGAATAAATTAAATCTCGATATGAAAAAGGCACCACGAAAAACTGCTGCGTTTAATTCGAACAATTGCTTTTCCGATACCAAACATTTCGCATACTGCCGTTTGTAGCCCGACCCTTCGTACCTTTTTCGCTGGTGCAGCAACGCCTCTCCTACACACACATATATACAAACTCTCTCTCTCTCTCCCCCCTCTCTCTCATTTATTTATTTCTTTTTATAGCATAACGATTGGTGGAACACGGCGATCCGATAAAATTGCAAAACAACTTCGGACGATTACGCAGATTTCACGTTCTACCACCAAAGTTATATGCGTAAAAAGATTACGCCAGAACCCAGTAATACTTTAATTGCTTATAGTTTGATTTAAAGACTGTGATTTAAAGATTCCTTTTATATACCTCATCTGTTTTACTATGTTATTTGTTGTTGCTTTAACAGTAATCATAATATAACAATAATAATATTACATTATATCTTCATTTATTCAAATAATAATGCTATGCTGTCCGAATTATTAAATGATAGATTATACTGGGAAAACAAAATTATTGTGAATACATGAGCATTAAAAATGATATAAATGGATAGCTGTGATCATTCAAAGAAGAAAGAATTCTGACATTTAAATTTACTTTATCAATTATGCATACATAATAAGGCACGTTCTAGAAAAAACGATCCATATCTCAAGCAGAATGAAATCGAATCATTTTTATTTATTTTGTTCTGACATTCTCAAAATGTCTTCGGAAATCTTCTCTAGTGATATATATAAATCTTATTATTCGAGGAGAATTGGACGTTACAAGTCGTCTCGTCTTTCAACTACAATAAGCATTGCGAAGATGCATTCGTCCAAACATAAGGTTTGCAAAGAACAAGTGTATTCGGTGGAACGAGATAACGGCGAAGAATTAAATTTAAATATGATCGACGGGAATATATATATATATATATATATATATATATTTCTCTCTCTTCCTCCCTCCCACCCTTCCTCCCCCCTCTCGTGCACATGCATATAAAAAATATATGAAAAAAGCTTATATGTAAAAAATGCCAATAAATACAAAGATTTTTCTCTTTCTCTTTTTTTATGTAAAACTTACATAAAACTTTAGTACGTTATTAAAAAATTATAACATAAATATAATATAAAGATAAAGTTATAACTTTATATAGAATTTTATATAGAAAGTTTTATATTATGACATGTACATACAGGGTGGATCATTTTAATCAATCCACGCGAATATTTTTTGAACAATGCATTTTAGAGAAAAATGTTTCATACAAAAGTTTTTTTACTTCAAATGGGACATAAGATGATGTCATTGGTTTGACCTTCGATAGTCATTTGAAGATCATCTTCAATTTCTTAAATAGAATCTCCTATTTCTAAATGCATATTCTTGTAGCTTCTCGAGAGCTTTCACAATGTAGTAAAATATTTTTTCACAAAGTATTTTTTGAGTTATAAGATTTGAAACATACAGTATTTTGACATAAAATACAAAATATCTTGAGAAATATTCAGTTTTCGGTAATCTTATCTTGATACTTTTTTTTGCACGAAATAATAAGATCAATCAATTGGTGTAAAGAAAACATATGACTAATTTGGAAAAATATGTTGCAAATTATATATATATACTTAGTGTTTCTGGAACACCAAGTAAATGTTTCTTAAGATATTTTATATTTTATGTCTCTAAAATGCATTATTCAAAAGATATACGCGTGGATTGATTAAAATGGCTCATTCTTTTGGATATTTGGTTGTGGGTATATATATATATATATATATATATACAGGGTTGGGCAAAAGTCCGGAAACGGTCAAATATCTCGAAAAGGATCAACTATAGCGAAAAATTGTAAATAGCAAAGTTGTAGGGCTTAAAAAAATGTACCTAATGATGACTAAAAATTTTACTTTGAGTGGAGGACGAAGATCATATAAAAGTCAAATTGAATTTTTTAAATGGAACTGCCTACTTTTTATTGCATATTCTTATAGCTTATCTCGAGACCTTTCCAAAACACTATAATAAAGTATTTTTTTGTTAAGTATTTTCCGAGTTATAAAGCTTGAAATAATTTCTTAATTTTACATAAACTGTAAAATATCTCGTAAAATATTTACTTTTCGATGACCTTATCTCAATACTTTTATGCACAGAATAATGAGAGGAACCAATTGGTGTCAAGAAAACACATAGTTGTTTTTAAGAAAAAATATGCAATTTGTAACTAACAATTACATATTTTTTCTTAAAAACAACTATGTGTTTTCTTTACACCAATTGATTCCTCTCATTATTCTGTGCATAAAAGTATTGAGATAAGGTCATCGAAAAGTAAATATTTTACGAGATATTTTACAGTTTATGTAAAATTAAGAAATTATTTCAAGCTTTATAACTCGGAAAATACTTAACAAAAAAATACTTTATTATAGTGTTTTGGAAAGGTCTCGAGATAAGCTATAAGAATATGCAATAAAAAGTAGGCAGTTCCATTTAAAAAATTCAATTTGACTTTTATATGATCTTCGTCCTCCACTCAAAGTAAAATTTTTAGTCATCATTAGGTACATTTTTTTAAGCCCTACAACTTTGCTATTTACAATTTTTCGCTATAGTTGATCCTTTTCGAGATATTTGATCGTTTCCGGACTTTTGCCCAACCCTGTATATATATATATGTATATATATGTATATAAAATATTTAAATTTTTAATAAAAATAGCAACTTATTGAATTTTTAAACTATTAATATCTCTACAGAAATATTTTAGATTATTTTATATATAAAATTATATAAATAATTCGTATTTATTTAAAAATTTTGTATCATTACAGAATTATTTAACATCAAAACTCTCAGATTACTTCCAGAATTAGAACTTTAGAAATAGATAACGAAATAGATATGTTATTTTTCCATTCATTTTTATGACCTTATTTCTAAATTTCAATTTGAAATATTTTTATTTACATTTATTCAAAATTCATGATGCAAACTTATAAATAGTGACAGAAGGTAAGTAGTAACATATCTGTATTTATCAGAGAGAATCTTGCTAAAGTTTGATGTGAATCTTACACAGTCTGTATAAGGGTACCCGCCCACGGCGAAAATGTTCGTTGCAAGCCATACGATTCTGTCGCCTTGTGTAGAAATAATTCATCTTGAGGTAACATGGCGCACGCGGAACCGCACCACTGATACACGTCTCTATACCGCTACTTTCTGCATGCGCATCCGGGTGCAGGTAATATGTGGGTCAAATTAACAATATGCATAGTGCGCACATGAAGAACTAAGAGAAGAGAAACAGAGAAAGAGAAAGAAAGAAAAAGAGAGAGAGGGGAGGGAGGGAGAGAGAGAGAGGAAGAGAGATTATTAACGTTGCGCGATGAAAATAAGAGATATCTTTTAAATCTTACTTTGTGCAAGTGCTAATTACGTCGTCGTGCAGAAAGCCCTTTGTAAATTACACTTTGAATAATCTCTCAAATGGAAACCACTACTATAAAGACAATTAAAAAGTAAAGTTATATTTTAATTTTACATTCTAAAAATGCCTTTAAACATGAAACACTAACTTCTAAAAATCAAATAATTTTACTTGCGAATAATTTTCATAGCTGAGATATATTGACTGGCGAAATGGATGAAAAAGGAACAATATTTACATGTTATGTCATATTAGTTAATATATAGAAATAAACTTAATTAAAATTAATTCAATAAAGAATATGTAATTAATAATAAATTTATAAATTTAAATAATACCTACTTAAATATTTATCAATATTTTCTTGAATATATGAATCAGATTTTACTTTGATATATTTGAGAAAATTATAATACATTATTATCTGTTAATACTATTGGTATTACAGTAGTTTCCAAATGCTAATTAAGAAATGTAATTTTTAATTTAATTTTTGTAAAATACTTGACGTTTCTATATAAAAGTATGAATGACTGAGAAGAAAATTACTGATATTTACTGCATTTGAGAAAACTAAATAATAAATTATGCGAATATCACAACGAACTATTTACTTTACTATTAGATTCCAAAATTAATCAACCGCATATATTATCTGCCCCAGATAGAGACATGGGGGTAAATGAGGCGCGAGAGTACCGAGATGACATCGAGAGTTACGACGAACCGAGGGACTGTTTGCCAAATTTATCTGACGTTGCCCCGACCTTCTACCTTCCTGGAACTAGTAAACCTTGGTTCCGCCTCGACAAATTTACGCGATATGGAACAACGCGGATTTGTTTATCGCGTCGTGAATTCCTGTCGGTATAGGGCAATCCGTGGAGCATCTTTCGACTAATACGCCAATCCTTCCACTTGCCTCGGATGTACATATACATCGCGTATATATCATATGAAACAAACAAGAGATCACCACCGAATGAGCTATCGAGAGATACGTCAGTCAGCCATGTTGATGGCGATTCTTGGAAAAAGAATGCCATTTTTTTCCGTAGAACATTGAAGATGTCTATACCGATTAAAGTACGAGTTACTCAACCAACAAAGCAGCTTATCAACTCTCTCTCTCTGTTCAAACTATATAAATTGTTTTGTTAGAATTTCACAGAGTTAAATCCTTTTCGTTCTCACCAAAGATTTGAAAGATTATATGTTAAAGTTGTGTGGTGTAGAATTCGTACAGATATTTGCAGCGCATAAAAAAATTGACCACTAAAAGCATTAATTTTTTACTCGCTATATAATTTCTATTTTATTATTACAGTTAACAAAATAAATGAACATATTTATAGAAATAGTATTATTATATGTAAAAAAAATATGACATCTCGCGTGTTGAACAATGAAATCAAAACATGACTTTGTTATCTATTTAAATCTTTTAAACTTAACTCAGCTAAATAATTCAATTTAAGTGTTAAATAATATCACTTTGTGGTATGCATTCTTCTGTTAAATTTAGACATAAAAAATAAATGTTCTTGTCATAAAGAAAACTTTTCTAATGATGTTAAAATCTGCACACTCGTCTCTATTTATTACAAGTAAAAAGAAGTACTGTCATTATACAGAAAGCACGGTCGTGCAAAAACACGAAAATCCAAAGATATCATGCATACTCCTGACCTTCTCCATATACACACACACACACACACACACACACACACACATACTACACACACACACACACACACACACACACACACACACACACAATAATAATACTAACACACAACACACAAACACATATATACATACATATACATAAAAAAAATAGAACAAATATTTTACTGCAAAGCATTTCACTCTTATCATTTCCAGCACGAGGTTCTTTCTGCTTTCTAATGAAAAGAGCAAGTGGTAATCGAAGCCGTCGTCGCAACCGGTATCGTGCACAACGTTACACGCGACAATTTCGCAGAAATCACATTTTTAGATACACGAGATGAAACACGCTCGTGCAAAAAGAAAATTACATACTTCCCAATTGTATATATGTGCAATGCACAATCTGATAGATGTTAGACAGTTGAATTACGAGAAATAGGAACTTTCTCAATAATCACACAATTGCGATGATATTAACAAATCTGTCTATATCTGTATAAACTAAATAAAATTTAATTATCTTGAATGATCATCTGCTAATAGACATAATACCTACATTCTGATATCTCTTTAAATAAATTGAATATATTATATATATATTATCATCACAAATATTGATTGTTATCATTCTGTTATCTCTCTTACCGCAATTAATTTTTCTTTCTATGTTTATTTTTACAAAATTTAAAATTAAAATAGAACAAAGTTGATGGAAACAAAACGAGAGAAAGAGAGAGAGAAATAAACCGTGATAATATCTCCAATAATCGCAGGTAATCCGCAAAACAAATACCATGAAGCAATGCATTTTTGTATACGGCAGAAACTAATAAAATCGTCGCCCCCAAAGTAACTCCAGCTGACGTATGTTTACAGACTGGACTTCTTGTAGAGACCATTAATCCAAGGCAAGGGGGTGGTCCCTTGTTATCGACAGCGCACATTTTATATAGACTGGTACGGCACAGATTGCGGCCGCGGTTTAATGCTCCACTTGCTCCAATACGTAATGTCTACGATATTTTGTGCCACTCGATCACAGTGCACTTGTACAATTCTTTTCGCCGAGTATTAACCCTTTGCCCTACAACCACGTGTGAGACTCGTAGTCAGGTATTCGGGCCAAAACTGATTATCACGAGCCATGGTACATCGGGCCAAATGTAAACATCACGGGCGGTCTTGTTTTCGTTTCGGGCCCACGCTGTTGAAACTTAAATCGTAGGGCAAGGGGTTAATTGTTTTCCTGGGAAGGAATCTTGTCCGATCGAATTATGATGCTTGAAATGTAAACATATCAAACATTAGGTATTCACATTTAACAGAGTAGTAAAACACTCTCTGTTTTCCCGCATAAAATTCTAATATGTTTGTATACAATTTTAATAAAGTTTAATATGCAGAATAACACATTTAATAAAATATAAAATATTTTTAGACATTTTAATTTTAAAAATATGTTTATATTTTTAACAAAATATTCTATCATGTGTGTAAAGCATATTACATATTTATAAGGCTTTGTTTGGACATATAAAAAATAATAAATAAACAAAAAAGCTAATATTTCTCTCTATTTGAAAGCTTGAGAATTAGGTAATCAGATATTGATCATTATTACTAATGCGAAGAGGGACGCTGCCAGGTCGATCAAACTAGCAATTCCACTTTCACATAAATTTCGCACACGTCGCTCAAAGCGTACAAACGTACGTCCTGATTTAATACGTGCTGAAAGAGTAACATTAACTCGCACTCTCGATGATCAAAGATGGCAATATCGATGGATGTAATTCTCTGTTATATTGATCGAAAGACTATATCTATAAATATATCTATATCTATAACTGCAAATTATGCGATGGGAATACTTATGAATTTATAATGTTATTGTGCCATAATTAAAAATAACCGAAATAAATAGTTGAATACATAAAAAAATGAGGAAATACGTTAATACAAATAAAATAAAATGTAAACAAATTCAGTAGAATAAATACGTTTAAATATTTCAGTTTACAAAGTTTTTATCAGTAAACACACGACTAACAATAAACTGAAAGAAAAAATACATGATGTAGATATAGATAAAAAGATGATTATAATGTAATTCAGATGTAATATCATACAGCTATTCGTGATGGATGTAGAACCAAATTCCTCGTTGCTCCTCGAGAAAGCTCAAAGGGACCAATACACATTCTCACTCTAACAACGCTCGATACTTAAGCATCTGCCTAATCTTGTTTCAGAATTTCTGATAGATTTGGCTATATTCGTACTTTCCTTGATATACGGTAAGACCATAAAGTGTTATCTATTAGCATCGACTTCTTTCCCTTAGATTATTGTTTGTTTTCTTGTTGTTAATCTTGAAAGTTGTTCTTTTATTAATGTGTCGAAATATCATATCAAGTAACCATTATTCCAAAGGATACAAATGCATATGTTTTTAAAGTGGAACTTCGAATGCGACAACAAGATGGCCTCTACCAAACTATAGATCACTTCCCCTTTGATGCTTAAACCGTCTAAGCAGGTTTATTAGAGTCCACAGGGATAAAAATAGTAGAGAGAAGCATAACGATATCGTCTGTAAAATTTATTGTAGAGATTGCGAAGCCTCGTATGCGGGACAAACGAGGAGATAATTAGGCGCAAGGCATTAACCGAACGTAAGGCTAATAGAAAGCTTGATCCTTCACAACTTGCAATAGTCTCTGAACACATTTTAAACCTTAACCACTCTTTCGATGGGGAAAACGTCAAAATTTTAGACGTTGAATACAATTATCAAAAATAAATGGTATCAGAAATGATATACATTAAAGAACAAAAACATAGAATTAATTCCCACACAGATTCAGAACTGCTGAATAGAGCTTACACAGAGATTTTGATGAAACTTGCAAACTCACATTAAACTCGTTATTAGTTATCTTTTCTTGTTTATACTCATTTGTTATTGTCTCTCTATTGTTTACTTCTCTTACTTTGTTGTCGGTATTTCATAAGGGACATTGCGTTTGTAATTGTTTAATCGAGTCATTATACGGATAGCTGTGTGTTATTATATTTAAACTATTATAATCATCTATATTTTGTATATATACATATATATATATACAAATGACTTCATTTCATAACGTACGTGAATCCATGTTAAAATGGAATTGCCAGTTTACTTGACTGACCAGTAGAGTCCCTCTTCACAGTAGTAATAGTCGTTATTTGGTCAGACTTACTCCGCTCTTTTAAATAAAGAGAATATTGACTTTTTTAAAATGTTATTATAATGTATTAATTATATATAATATCTTTTATTTTTAATATCCTGTTTACAGACATGTATATAGGATGTATTCTAAATATATAATTGTGATTTGTTAAAATAGAAAATAATTTTTTATCAAATACACCAAATTTTCAGTATTACAAAGTCCCGATATGAAATGTTATTACGCTTGACCTATTTTGTGTTCTCTTTGAATCCCCAAGAATATATATATACCACTAGGCACGAAGGAGTTAAATCAGTGCGCTTGACATTTGCCCTCACATTCGGACGAAATTTTCGGGATGTCATTGACGAATACGTTAAACGTACAGACGACGTGCACATGTTTGAAAGACGACCGTCAATGAGAAAGGTGACTTTGGCGAGCAGGATAAAGAGAAAATGTGTGAATAGCGGTGCCAATGAAAGGCTCTGTGAAATTGATAGAGCGAATCGGAGGTGAAGCGTGACTGAACAAAGCGTGGGATAAAGGCCGCGGCAGAAATGCCATCGTACATTGCGAAAGGTTAAAGCGAATTTACACGATTCACACTTTATTACAATCCAAAATGATTACATCGGGTAAACGAGTTTTCGTTTGAATGTATTCATCGAAATATACAGCTGGAATCAACTACTCAAACGGTACATTCAAGTCGATTTCACTTGGTATGATTCTTTTATTTGTTTAATGTTACGTTTTATTTTTATCGACCAATAATCGATAAATGATGAAGATAAACATAATGGATAATGATTTAACTAACGATTATCCAAAACGATCTTCTTGAAATGTCATCTTTTTTTTCATGTGAAAAACAGGCAATTTTGTGAGAATGCTACTCACAAGACTTATTTCTCTTTCACGCTGAATAATGAATTTATTTGAGGTAATTGTCGAAAGCGTTACATAAATTTGTCCTTAAAAGGCATCTCGTTTTCTACTCATTGTTAATGCGGGATAAAAATCGACACGGTTTACCGTTTACGACAATAAATAAAGTCGCAATGCTGAGGAAGAAATTGAATGAATTACGATACATCCGTCCGCCTCTTATCTTTTTTAACGTGACTTTAATTTACGATTTTGAAGATTTGCGTCGTATTTCGTAGTTTTCTACTATTTTATGCCATACGCCAATGCACTCTTCATAATTCTTTGCTCTCAAAAATATGTAAATTTTTATATTCAACATCCATGTAACTTTTTACATTATACTAATTAATGAGTTTTTGTTACCTCGCGAAAAATGAAAATTATGCGTGAAATAGTAAGATTAACAAAAAAATGTAATGAATCTCTCTCTGTTCAGAAAAATATCATAATATTTTTCAAAATTATGATATATTAACTAATTGTGAAACTAATTATGAAATCCATATCAAATCTGATCTCTATGACATTAAAATTAATGCCTAAAACCGCTCATATATAATTCTGGATAGATATGTAAATTATAACAATTTACAAATCGTTAATTGGTTGTTGTGTCAGCAATAATCTAGCGTAAACGTTCTAAACAACCCGCGGTTTCGATGTGATCCATTCGATAATCACGTAAATACACGGTTACGCGTGTCACGGCCTGTCGATGATTTATCTGAGAACTGCCGATAACCAAACGGTGGTCTTCGCAGTGATTAAATCGTCATGCGGCCGTTGGCGTGACGTTATCGGGGTCGTGCAAATCACAACGGAGAAAGGCAAAGGTGAAATTTGAACGACATAACAATGGTGGCAGTTACAGAGGACGCGATACAATTGGCAGGCCTCACGTCGGTATATGCGGTTTCGACGGGATGATCCAAGGATGAACGGATAGAGGCCAACATTGCGACCAGGCTTTGATGCTGCGCGTGCCACGTAAACACGCTAAATCCGTTCGTCCAATCGCCCGTTCCGGATTGGTTTGACCACGTCAAAAGCTACCTCGATCTACCTCGATCTACCTTCGATGTCGGAAGTCGATGAGCTCGACGTTCGACTGTTCGTTGATAATTACAGATTTATTGATGCTCACGTACAAACCGATGAAAGAGAATTTTATATATCGCCATGGCGGGAAGGACAAGAAAGATTGACAACGTGTAATGCATCACGGAAACTGTCTTTGATGAAGAGATAATGGATTCAACGTGAAAAACACAGGACGTTAGCTATTGCATGAAAGTTATTTATGACCAAACAGAAATAGGTTCTTTTTAAATTTGTGCTATTTTCCGCACGCAAAAAGTATCATTCTTTTATAGTGACTGAACGCCGTGAAATAAATCGACGAAATGCGCCATAAATTCAATTCTTGATAGTGTATTCTTAGTAGTGCTGCATGCAAAATATTTTCCAGCGTTCCACGAGCTGCGTTTATTTTGCTCGCTTGCAACGACCAGATTAATAGTCGATCTGCCACCATTAATCCGCAAGTTTGTCCGGGCTTTAATTTAATCACCGCAGCGAAGGATAATATTTTGTTGTAGCAGCCGAACGTATCCAGACAGATCCGCCCGCGTGATCGATAAATTTATCTGACGTATATTATATTTTGGAAGAGTTCCCGAGAGAATATTTTCAAGTTTCACATACTCGCTGTTTGCCTGTCGCACGCATGACAACCGGATTATTTGTCGCCGAGCCAACTATTAATCCCCGGTTTGTCCTAGCCAAAGATTAAATCTTCCTAGCTTTTTGCTTTTGCGAAACGAATGGAACTAATAATAATGAAAAAATATTTTACATCTAGAAATTATCAGTTTAAAGTCCCCTTTAAAGATAAATCCTTCCCTTTTCCATAATCCAATTTCTAAAAATTCTTTTAATTAAAGAAAGGAGAAAATATCTGTATTTTAAATCTTTTTAAATCTTTTTTAGTTTTATAAAAGATCTGTAAGTAGACTCATCGGATATGTACAAAAATGAACTTTTACAAGTTGTTATGAAGCTATTTAAGAAAAGAAAAAAAGATGAATATCGCAGTGTGCAAGCCTTGGATAAGTTACGTCGTAGGCCGCAGGGATATGGAGAGTTAACGCCAGCTTGGGCCACGGCGATATTTTATACGCGCACAAAACAGCTTGGGGAACAATAAGTACGAGCTATTTATCCGATGGCGCAATATCCATTCGTTTGCGACACACAGCATTATTGATGTATGCTTGTAAATTGCATTCGAATTCGTTTAACCGCGGGCACGGCGACGCTCGCTGGCTAGCTGGATGCATTGTGCATTCTGCACGGATGTAACGGGGGTGGTCAAGTGCCACGAACAAGAATGTACAGGGGGTGAGGGGACGGTCATTTGTTCCCCTTCTTTTTTACTTTTATTCCATCGGAGCGCCTTGGTACACGATACACCACGGTTGAGAGGCACTATGATACGTGACCGACATGAATATAATCCCTCTCTTTCCCACCCGTCCTCGTCGCCGTCACTTTGCGGCTGCTACACGAAACGCTATCCGCATTCCGCTGTTCTGGAGCTGTGCGAGCTACAATGTGATCGTGGCAGATACCATGATGGTCGTTAATACTTTTCAAACCAGTATGGCCTCTGACATGTTACATGACAACCATTTCATCTTACGACCTTTGCGCAGATGTATATGTGTAGTGGGTGAGGACAGATCATTATTCTTTTATGTGTAGAGTATGACGTACTTATAGTTAACTTCCTTCATTGTCGTATAAAACACATCCGAAATATGCAGCTACAGTGTCATGTTTTATTTAAAAGACAAAATTTTGTAATAGACACCGCGTCATTATTTAAATTAACGAATGTTTAAGTAAATTTAAATTTAAACGATATTTATGCAGAAAAGATATATTCTTGTACAACATATTAATATGATTTCAGTATTTGTCTCTTGTAATATTAGTAGTGATTCAGAAAAATCATTAGAAACGTGATTCTAAATAAATATGTATAAATATAAATAATAACATTATATCACTCTTAGTGATGTAACGTTAAAATGTGATTCTAAATAGATATATATAAATAATAACATTACATCACTCTTAATGATGTAATATTGTTATTTTATATATTTATTTAAAATCACATTTATTAAAGATTATATTAAAGATTATATGATTATATAATTTGAGAAGCACATTCACAAAATATTATTAAAACGTAAAGAGAATCTGATTCGCATGCTCATACATGAATCCTGTGAACATTTGTCGCAGACATAACTCCATGGAGATTAATATCAAAGGTCGCGGGAAAATATCGAACCTGAGAGATATCGATTTGATCCCATTTTTCTATAACAGGAGAAAATTCTCCGAGACGACAGGGAAGAAAAAAGTGCGAGACGTGAGGAAGATTGAAAGAGAAAGAAAGAGCTCGATCAATGCTCGAAAAACATATAATTTATGACACGATACACTCACGCAAGTCATTAATCTCTGTAAACCGCCGGGGAGCACGTTTCCACACGACTGCCGGAAATCTCGATAGGAAAACTCATCACTAACAGATTCGATGCCCGAGGCATGAGACATGAGCTCCGATATATCGAGATTTCATCCTGATTATCGTCTGTCTTATTCTTGCGGTGGTAACGATTTTGCGATAATGACACACGGAACTACTAGTTCCTCATTTTTTGTCTACTTGCTTTTACTAACACGTGAATCGATAAAAAATAGAATCGTATAACAAGTAGATACTGCTTAAGAATAAATGGATAAGTTACATTTGATAACATATTACTGGTATTAATATGGCAAAAACTATTATTACTTAAAAGAACATTACAAGTTACAGAAAGGTCAGAAAAAAGAGGATATAATTGTATCAATTTAGAGGCTTTTACTTTATCACGGCGGATTTTACTTTGAATTGTACCATTTACACGCACCAGTGACACGCAACTCATACAGTGACGGGCTTTTCAACGCAATTTTCGAAATAGCACTTTTACAGCGAGCCATCGACACATCATCGATTCATGCTCCAACTCGAAAAGGTGAAGAAATTTGTGCCAAGTATTTTCAACGTTGATCGCCTGTTGGCGTTTCGGTGTGGATTAACTCAGAGCTTGTAATTAACCGTAATTCCATTGCGCTCGTAAATAATTTATCGCGGCACGGTTACGTCCATGCCTAATAATAATTAATCCCGAAGCGAGCGCGCGGCGATGACGGCCACACTCGCATGAATGTAAATGGATCTTCAACGTGAATTTTCGATGCGACAGATGGAAATTTTACTCCGGTTATTTATGTGGTAACAATAAATCTTCGATTTAACAAAGACATTTCGTAATTACATTTTCACAAATTTCAAAAAGCATCTAAAATAAAAGGAATATATATATATTGTATGTATAGCTGCACGTTAATGCATGTAACATGTAAATGTGCTCTGAAAGAAATTATGTTAAGTACTTGTGTATAAGTGTACACACACACACGCGCGCGCGCGCGCACGCACACGTACACAAATGAAAATATGTTCCTGTTAAAGTAATATTGCAATTTGTCTTGAAGAGTTATATTTTGCAAGATAAATGTTTTTAAACAACATTATTAAAATTTACAAGGTAATGGTAAATAGTACAAGTAACATAAAATGTTTTTTGAAAAAAATTTCCGAAGAAATTTTCAGAATAATGTGTCATATTTAAATTTAAATATATAATAAAATAAAAAAAAGAACTAAAATTATAAATTAAATGTGTTCATAATGTTTTTTATTATAATTACAAAATGTCCCAAAATCATCGTCTTTCTATTTAATCATAAATATAATCATAAATACTTTTAAGTCGATATTAAAAAATATAGTCCATAAAATACAAGTCCATATTTAAAAAACAAAAGAGCTAATTACAGAATTATGACACACTGAAAGATCAAATATAATTGTCTTTAAACTTATTATTTTAAACAAATTTATCTTTACAATATAATATAAATAGATAATGAGGTTTCATTCTTTATTTAATATTAAACTGAATTTACCTTAACCGAAATTGATACTAATATTTTGTGCAAAAAAATGTGCATTATTATTAAAATTTTAACTGATTTTACTTCTTTAATTTTTGAAACATACTTAAGGATCATATTGTAACATTTTACGCTCCATTTTGTCATTGGAGATTCCTTTAAATATAATGTATAGGAAACGTACAGCTGCCCTATCATTTTATCGCTGAAAGACCCTTTCGAGGTGATCCAAATTCCCTATTTTGAATTCGAAACATCTCAAGTACACTTGTCTCACAGCAGAGAGTATATCTTATACAGACCGTATTTCCATTATAAGGCAAGTTGGACAGTCGAAACGGGCAGTGGATCCGAATGGTGGGATCTCTGCAAGTATAGTTCCGATCTGTCCGAATGCGAGGTACAAAGCCTTCCATACGCTTCGTTGCTCATAATCTCTAAGTACATATGATGTATGCGCATATCAAATGAATGAATAGTCAAATTAATAATAGATTAGGCTTAATATAAGTTCGCACATTTCTCGAGCAGTTCTTTTTTCAATATAAAGTAAAGGTGACGTTATATGTGGCAATTTTATCAACATTTAATCATTTATTTTATCAACCAATGTGATAGGTTGTATTTGAACCAACTAATTACTAATAATGTTCGAGATAATAAAAATATTTTCTATCATAATTAAAATTTTATTCTGGTAAAATTAAATATTAAAATCATTATTTTGAAGCTCTTCCATTATTCTTGATATAATAATAATTAATAATTCTTGAGATAATCAAAGTTTTGTATAAATTCTTAATTTCTGAGATTCCATGAGATTCCTGAGATTCCTTGAGAATTTCCACATATTTATATTTTTATATTTATCTGTATACATTCCAACACTTCGATTATGTACAGTGCATTTGATAACGCGTTATCGTCACTGACTCATATATTTCACATGATACCGATACGACTGCTCGAGTAACTTGTCTTCGTTAGACGAGCAGTTATCTCAAACTTGTTCGTCTCTCATAATTCTTATCAGTCCGGCAACTCTCGATGTGGATCGCGAAAATGGGGAGTTCGTTTCACAAAGTGGTCGCCGCGCGCGAATAGAGGTCATACGGAGAGAATTCAAAGAAAGTTCATCGTTGGAAATCGAGAACGAATGGTGTCTCCGCGACTTGTGCATTAAACTCATTACGGTAGCGAAGCCAGAGATATCACGCCGCTTCCGTGTTGTCTGCGTTGTTAAAACTTGCAGCAGTCACAATAAGGTATTCCGGCGCCGATGACTAACTTCTATTGCGAGTACGATATTACCCTCCAAAGTCCTCTCATTACTAGCAAACGATAATCCTCTAAATTTGTACATCCGCCGACAACTCTGACGTTCGATGGACGCCGACAACTTCGAGGTGTGCGCGCGTGTAAAGTAATAATTATAACTTCATCTCGGTTCCGCACGCTCACATATGAGTGTTCCCGTTAGATGCTCGTTAATTATAGAGAGGCAGGTTCGCAACTTAGCGCTTAGCACGGTTTTTAGTCATAATCACCAGATATCTTCTCATCTTTGTCGAGAAACTTTATGATGTCTTCCCAGCGAATATTACTGATCGATTAGACACATTTCTAGGTCAAACTTGTGTAACTTCTTGAAATAAATCTAGAAAGGTGAAAGATCTTGAACTCTGACAACATATTTGTATCCCTAACGTCTCGTTTTAATAAATAGTACGATATTTACAAACATAATATTTTGAAGTGAATTTGCAACTTAGTTTCTTAATCATCATCGCTAGGCATCTTCTTCTTTAGAAACAGTATGTTTTATCTTACAAAAAAAACATTTTTATCAATCTCATGCAAATATTTTTTTTTCTTTCTTTTTAAAAGTTCTTCCAGTGACGAAATTAAGCAATCAATTAAAAATAGTTTAAAAATACAATATAAGATACACAGTCATGCTTCGAAAACTATTCACATGCTCCATTGTATCAACTACTGATTTGTAATAAGAAATATTATAATTAGAGACGACACGTGTCTGATATCCTTCTGATCAATTCTGATCAATTGTTAGTTCGACTACCCGCATTCGTTCTCGAGAAACTCATCATTAAGTAAGTAAGACTGATAGTAAAGAAGTAGTAAAGTCATCTAAAAGTGTTATTATCACGCTAATTGAAGTTGACACTTAATTTAACTTGCTATCTAGAGTTTTGTTGGTACTTTTGTTCACCAGAAACGAACTCGAGGTGAAACAAAGAAGTACGAAATCTTCGTTTGGTAAGACAGAAATGCAAACTCGAGGATTGACCGGCAAGTGTGACGAGGCAAATTGCACCTCGTTGGCATGAGGCTTCACTTTCTAATCACGCATCCCGGCTTATCGCGTCGGTGCAGTGCTCCGTCCAACGGTTAAATGCTAGTTCATCTCCTTAGTCCGTCCCCTTGTCATTAATCGATTACTTCAAAAATTTCGACCTATTGTTTCATCCGCGCAACTGATATGTTTGACCACATAATTCTCAAGAGAAAAGGTCATAATCCATAACTCAACTTTCGAAATTCAAGAAAAAGGTAATAACTGACGTCAAACTGGCACCAATGATATAATAATTAACGTTTATTATACGTTTCGACCTTTGGTTTAGGTCCTCTAATTATTATATCATTGGTGCCAGTTTGACGTCAGTTATTACCTTTTCCTTGAATTTCTTATCACTGGCAAAGAGAAGATTTTTGCATATTTCAACTTTCAAAAGACTGTAGTTTTGTTCCATGTACACTGCTATTTATGTGGTTATTCTAGTAACGTAAGCCATTTTATATGGCTGACATGTTAAAATTCATTTTGGTACGACCTACTTTGCCCTGTCGTTAAGTGGAACTTTATGTTTGAATTAAAACTATAGGCCTATGTTACGTTACAGCGAACCGAGTAGTCTCTATAAATTCTGTATAATGCATGTTATTCGCATGACGAGTTAGTATGCATGAGATCTTGATGGTCAAACATCATATCACTGTAATCTCAATTCTAATAATTAGATAGTACCATGCTACTTGCGGAATTTCGTGTTTTGTACGTATTTCCATTAATCAAATTGAACTTATCCAAAGCATACATCATTTAAGAATTAGATATTTGATAAAATAATACGTAATTCAACAAAAATTGAAAGTGGAAGTGTTAATTATATATTTATAACATTAACAGTATAAAATATTAATTAATATTATTATTATTAATTTAATACAATATGTGTGTGTGTTTAAAAGATTATTAATCTTAAAAAACTTGTACATTTCTATTATTTTGGTTAATCAAAAAGATATATTACCGATGTTACGATTTAATTGTAGTTCATTCAAATAATAAAAATATTTTGTCATATTTTTGTCAAATAAAAAAGTTAGATTGATTTAATACTTAATAATAATTTAATAATTAAATATTTATCACACACTACTTGTATCACAGATGTGTACACTTAGCGCGAGACTGTTGTATCTCTTAATAATGTAAGAAAGTAATGAAGAAAGAAATCTAGAATTTCTAAAAAAAATTTTTTAAACAGATAGGTTTTTTTTATCTAAAAAAAGTTTCAAGAATATTGCTCAATTTCAAAATTATTATCGGAAAAACAGTTTCAAGACTTACTTTTATCTAAATGGACATACCTACAATATATGTATATACCGGGTGTTTCAGACCACCCGTACCACCCTTTTATCTTCGCAGGATAAGGTCTATCTACCTTATCTAATCTAAAGGTAAAAGTGTTCAGACAAAAGCTGTAGGTTTTAAAAAGATCTATTTACTGGCGCTATTAGTTTGACTTTGAATGGCATCACCAAGGTCAGATCAAGATCACGTTGAGTTTTTTAAATGAAACACCCTATTTTTGATTCCAGAATCTAATAGCTGGTGTCGAGAGCTCTTCAAAACATTACAATAAAATTTATTTTCGTTAAGTACTTTTCAAGTTATAAGGTTTGAAAGTTACAGTACCGTCGGCATTAGTATTATCTAAGATATCCAATTGATGGTCAGAACCTTTTAAATGTTGTTTGGAGTCATGACGTTGATAACATTTGTCAAAATGAAAATCTTTGGAAATTATTCCTCTTATTTTCATTTTTAGTTTAAAATAGAAATAAGTGGTTTGTATTAAAGATCCAAAAAATTTTAATAAGTAAACACGGTGACATTTTCAACTCGTAATTTCCAACTGAAATGAGTTATTCAAACCGGAAGTTCATTTTTTTTAGTGGAACATGGTATTTTTTTATGGCGGATTCGGATTCTATCTACTATGTGAAAAAATAAAACTTGAAGCTTTTGTACCAAGTACTTTTTCAAAAAATTTTAAGCATAACTTTCAAATGACCTTTGAAAAGACTTTTAGTGGAAAAAAATATTTTTACAATATCTACTCTCGGCATAACCCAGGATCTACGACGAGGACGTGGCAGATATCAGATCCCATGTGTTGTGTACACCGTAGAAATAAGGACTCTGTGGTTCGTCATTTCCACAGTATTTTATGACTCCAAACCCTCCCTACGGTATGTGTGTGTGTATGCGTGTGTGTAATTGGATGTGTTCAAACTAATTGGTGTTCGAAGTGCCTACCGTTTGCTTCGATGCAAGTACTCTTTTCTGGAAATGATTTGCATGACAAATTCCACCAGCATCTAGAGAACGAATTGCCTCGCGTATTCTACGAATCATATCTTCTTTTGTAGTAGGTTTAAAAGGTTCTGACCATCAATTGGATATCTTAGATAATGCTAATGCCGACGGTACTGTAACTTTCAAACCTTATAACTTGAAAAGTACTTAACGAAAATAAACTTTATCGTAGTGTTTTGAAGAGCTCTCGACACCAGCTATTAGATTCTGGAATCAAAAATAGGGTGTTTCATTTTAAAAAATCAACGTGATCTTGATCTGACCTTGGTGATGCCACTCAAAGTCAAACTAATAGCGCCAGTAAATAGATCTTTTTAAAACCTACAGCTTTTGTCTGAACACTTTTACCTTTAGATTAGATTAGAGATAAGATAGATAGACCTTATCCTGCGAAGATAAAAGAGTGGTACGAGTGGTCTGAAACACCCGGTATATATATATATATATATATATATACTCCACACCGTTTCTTCAGTCCACAGTTGTAGCTCTGCATCTAGTAGTATCGTTTGCTTGCAGTCGTTACGTTAACAATCATAAACATGAAAGTACTTTCGTTTGTACTTGGAGTGATTTTGATTCTGGGAATTATTATCCCTAATGAAGTTGTCGCTAGAAGTATATCAGAAAATCTAGCATCAAAAAATGTGGCATCAGAAAAAGTAGCTTCAGAAAATGTAGCATCAGAAAAAGTAGCATCAGAAAATGTAGCATCAGAAAATGTAGCATCAGAAAAAGTAACATCAGAAAATGTAGCATCAGAAAATGTAGCATCAGAAAATGTAGCATCAGAAAAAGTAGCATCAGAAAATGTGGCATCAGAAAGTGTAGCATCAGAAAGTGTAGCATCAGAAAGTGTAGCATCAGAAAGTGTTGCATCAGAAAGTGTAGCAACAGAAAGTGTAACATCAGACATTATAGAAAATGATAAAACTTTTTACTTGTATCCACATAAGCTTACTGTGGCTGAAACCTTTAATATATTGCTAAACAAAATGGTAAGTTAACAAAAATCACATACAATTTTTTTAAACTTCATATTTTTGGTAGAAATAATGCATCAACTGATTAAATTTTATGTAATTTAACTATTTAGTTTTTGAAAAATTACTTAGAATTTTACTTATAATATTATTATTAATATATATATTATATTAATATTAATATATTAATATTAATATTACTTATACGCACTTATAATTACTTATAAATATATAAACTTATAATATAAAACAAGTTCAGCTATAGAGAATAGATCACATGATATTAGTAATGCTGACAACTTATAAATGATGCGCTGTTGTGACGTTTTCTATTTATTTCTTTCATTTATTAAAATTATTTACAAATACTATCTTTTATCAAACTTCTGTATTTTGTTACATAAATATCTCATATATTGAACTCAAAAAATAACATTATACAAAAATAACTATTATACAAAGAAATTAATTTATTATTTTTTTAATTAAAAACTTTCTACTAGTTTGGAAAACCAGGAAACCAAATAAAATTTGAATGTATAAAAATTCCCTTGTCAAAATCGGAAGACCTCAAAGGAGATACAAAACTCTTTTGCACTTTCACAATAAGCAACAAGAAAGACGACGAAATAGAACAAGAATAGAACAAGCAAACAATAAGAAAGGTAAAATATATTTATTAATATATCTGAGCTAAAACAGTATATGAGTTAACTAAACAAAATTATAAATTTTTATTTAATATTTCTTTATTAGAATGACTTTTATCGAATAAGAAAAATCATTGATCAATTTTTAATTTGCCGCAATTTTTATTAAAATTTGAATTATAATAATAACATTTGGGAGTGTTAGTATTGTATTATTACATAAAAATATTCATCCTTCCAAACTTGCTGGAACTTGTTGTTTCAATTACATAAAATAAATTAATAGAAAATCAAAATTTTTAGAACTGAAGCTGGTTTTTATTTACTCGTGATACCTATCTAACCTGTACTACTGATTGTGAGTACAAAATAAATTACCATTCTTTATGAATATTTTTAATTTTTATGAATATTTTTGATATTTTATTATATAATATTATTTCTTGTGTTTTCTCTTATTATTTTAGATAAATTTACTTTATAATTTTATTTATATATAATCATATAAAATTTATTTTTTCTTCTTTGATTTCAGTCTTATAAAATCTATAACTACGGATATTATTCATTGTACGAGAAGAAAGTCCAACGAACTAAAATGTTATTTAATCGTGAGATTAAATGAATAAATATTCGAATACTTTCTTTTATATAATCTATATCATCTTTTATGTAAATGTCTTATTGTAATTGTCTGAAACAAATACTAAAAAAAATCTAATCTGTAAATTAAACGAAATAAATAACATCAAAAAAAGAAAGACAAAAAGACAAAGTTAATTAATAAATTAAAATTGGCAACACATGTATACACAATATATATGTATATGTATATGTATGGACACATTACATGCAGACTTTAAGTCGTTTTTAAAAATTCCAATTTATGAAAATAATTTAACTTTCCTTTCAATGCGGTAACAACTTGATTTTAAAAATAAAACCTTCCTATTGAAATTTTTTTAGCAAAAGTTATAAACTATAAATATAATTAAAAATTATTTAAAATTTTGAAGAATATCATAAAATCATAATTATAATTTGTTTGCATAAATATATTTATAAAGTAATGTGAGAATTTAATATGATATAAACAAAATTTAATTTTCATATTCGATTTCAATCAAATTGGTGCAATCAATGCAAATTTATTGCAATATTAATAAATTGTGTCTGTATTTTTTACGTTCGTCAAAAAGATATAACATTCACGGACAATACCGCTCGTCAAAATGTATTCGGCTACTGAGATCTGACAGAAATTCCATATTTCTGCTTTTCTGATCATCATAATTATTCCGATGGTGCTGTAGAATCCTCTCTCGTATTCATGAAGCGGTGGTAGAGAAGGTTATCGTCACCGCCGCGCACAAATCCACCATTATGACGCGATGAGTCGACGATAATCGTTATCGTCGAAGTTAAGCGCTCTACATTGAGATTGAACCCAGAATAGATGACATTTAACCGGTTGCAAAATGGGAGAATTTTTCCAACGACACCAAATTGTAAAACTAAAACGAATAGTAGTAGGAACTTGTCCGGTTTTACAGTTAAATATTCAATCTTTGTAAAAACTGTTAAATGTTGTATTGCCTCAAGTGACTCCGTAATCTGAACTTTCAAGATTCATTAATTCATCTTCTAGCAATATTATACAGAATTTATTCTATATTCCGGATCTTTACGCGATTACTAACTCTAATTAATTAGTATATAAGATTATTTTGAAATGTGAAAAGGTCTTGTAGCGTACTATTAGAAATAATATTAATTTTAACAAACAACTTTAAATACGATTATTCCCTCTTGCAAAAGAAATTGTTAAAGTTTCCCAAGTTTTTCAATATTAAATACCTTGAGCAGCAACAAAACTTCTGTAATCTAATAATTATTCGATATGCACTGGATGCTTAATTTGACATTAATAACATTTTTCGAATATTTATTGAAGTTTGAAACTTCAAGCAGCTGAGAGTCTCCTTACATTCATGATATCCTCGTTAGTTTAATTTTTTGCCGGTCCTCATCATTTTAGAAAAGGACGCAAGAGCACGCGCGCACGCGTGAATGACCATAAAGATACCGTGAAGAGGATAGAATGAGGTCCAGGTTTCTCGTATGCAAGTGCTTACGAACGAGCCAATTTAAAAGTGCAATGGAACGGTGTACAAAGAGGAAAAAGTATTTTCACTTCGCGTTAGTCGTACTGCCTCGGACTATCCAACAGCCGCGGGATACCTCGAGCAAAGTGTGTTCTATTCGGAAATCCGCTTTACAGACCTCCCTGGGGCCCCCTTCGTCTGCTCCCTTTCTCACCCTATCTCCTTTTCTGCTCCTATGCCCGCGTCTCTTTATCGTTCAGCATGCGCAGCTCAAGTTTCACACACCTTCCCCGATAAACGAAATGCAATTTGTAGTTTATAACTACAGACGATCGAGTGGTTAAAAAATACTTCATGAAACTATTAAACTGTCAAGAGCAGCGTAATACGAGTTTGCACTGTGCGATGAAATTGGACATTTTGTCACGATATAGATTTAGGTTGAATATTCTGCATTTCGAGTGGAAATGAAGTGTCAGCATAATAATTAAAATTATTTGTGACGAAACTACATGAATTGCAGCACGAAAGAGTAAGATACAGAATCGGGTCCTTCATTGTCCACATTTTATCTTTCCTCTTATCCGAAAATATCGTACGAAGTGTAATATGCTACATTTTCATTTGTCACTAAAGTGTGCGTGCAGAAATCCCACATCTTTGCTTTTCTAACCATCGCAATTACTCGATCCGGGATTGTAAGACCCCTTGTCACATTCGTCACCTATGAATCTCGCATTACGAACTCGCATCACCGACCATTATCGATCATGTAGCGTAGCGTCAAGCGTCGCAGGGACAGCCAACTACCTCATCTCGCGTCTCATTTCACACGAAATATCTGTTATGATGCCACCATCTTTACTTCGACTTTCTACCGAATATACATCAAGAAATATAATATAAAATATAAAATTGGGGAATAAAACTGTAAAGAACGGAAATTACTTTTATTATTTATGTGACACGATCATCTCCATACTAAATAATATATGTAAAGATAAATCTTATTCCGGATTTAGAAAAATATCTAATTTTCAAAATTAAGTTGTCAAAAAATATGACAGTCAATCAGGATTCCATTAAAGAAGAATTAATAATTACTTAATTAGATAATCTTTGAATCAATAATTGATTCAAATATAATGATTTTCAAACAATTTATAAACAATTTATAAGCAAATAATATAATATTATTCAATATTACAATATTATTCTTACATAACAATGAAATCAAGATAATCACAACAAACTATAAAATAAATTAAAGACAAATACAGACATTAATTGAGGAAGAAATTGATGAAAAAAATATGAGTTAGAGCGATATAAAAAAGAAAAAGTCAGTTCATTATTATAATGAGCTAACTCTGCAGAAAAGAAAAGCGATAAAGAAAGGATACAACGACAAAGAAATCAATTTACATAGAAATGCAAACGTAATGAATAGCTTAACTTAACGAATTATAAAATTAGAAGCGTGGTCCATGCTAATAGCCATGATCATGCGGCAATGATAATGAAAAAAAGAAAGACGTAAGATTTCGTGTTGTTCATAAAAGCGGTGACCTGAATTTTCAGTGGCGGTAATCAAATAAAAACAACGATCGTTGTAAGTCAATAGAATAAGCAATCGACAATCCGATTTTCGTAAAAAATTCATTGTCGGAATGCGTTTACTAGCGAACAATCTTTATTGCTTTCAGCAAAAAAGTTAAAAACTTGCAATCGGAAGTTAGATAATGCGAAAGATTACAAAAGATTTGTGACCGTTACATGTAACTTATTGTTGTGCTTCCACTTTAATTGCTTGATTTTTTCGTATTATAAATTCAAAGAATCCACAGTAAATTATCAGTTATATTGTATCATGACAGTTTCACCTTCTTATTGTTAACGGTAATCCGGATATGTCGAAAATCGACGGATATCGATAGTTGGACACGAATTAAAGTAATCCAAATATCCAAAGATGCGCGAGAATGAGTAACGATTTATTTAATCGATCGCTACGATTGAATCGTAGCGCAATTGAATGTCCGCCATTAAATGTCGAAGTCGATGAAAAAAAAAACAAAGGGAGATTAATCGATTTGATTTTCGGTGAGCGGAGTAGACTTGGTTGCAAGAGTTTTTTTTAATCGATCTGCTGGATTAGAAATTTCGAGTAACCCTGATGTCAACGTTATTGATTGTTATGCAAATGGCATGATGATAGAGAATCATCTGCCAGAATGCGAGACACGCATGAGATGCGAATCACAAATGAGAGGATAAGTGGAAGATAAATTTTAATTACTAAAATTACAATAGAATGCAAATTCAGAATAGCACTAGCTTGCATTAGAAACATCATTCGCCTTTTATTTTTATTATACTTATCATTATATATATCATATATATATTTTTTTTGTTATTGTATATGTTGTGTGTATGTATCTTAACTGTTGTAGCCTCTAAAAATGTTTAATTGTTTTCTGTTAAATGTTTAAAAACAATCAGTTGTTGTATGTGGAGAAACTCTTATAGATTTGCATAATCTGAAAATAAAAAACTAACTTATTATAAATATAATGTATAATAATCACGATAAAACTAACAACGTAAAATATTATAAATATAATTTAAAAAATGATAGAATAAGATATAAAAATATATAACAATAATAAAAGAAAAAAGAATTACAAAATACTTAAAAAATTTAAGAAAAAAAATTTTTTATATCAAAATTGCTAAATATTAAAAATATTAAAAATACTAAAAATAACTGAAATAACTATATATCTTATATACTTATACAACTTATACTTATACTTATACAACATATCTTATATACTTTGTGTAATGTGTAAATACACATTTTATTTGTAATAAATGTTTGTTGAACATTTTTTTAAATGTAATAAAATGCATAGAAAACAGATTAACTGAGCGAGAAACCGGTGAAACGAATGCATTTATATTCTGTAAGAAGCATAAGAGTGATACGAGATGCACGTCGCTGTTGATACCCATTGCACATTACTCAGTGGTATTGCGGACAGTATCATCGCGTATTCGCTTAAGAGGTTAATATTTCATCCTGGCGTGACTGCAAATTTCGCGAAGCCGGCACTGAAAAGCACTTGGCTAATGTCGCGCAACGAGTACGAGAAAATGAACCGTACTGCACTAACACTCGCCTTATGAATGTTTATACCGGTTTGATACGCATAATTAAACAAACAGTCAGAACTGTTGCGGTAAACCGCAACCTGACAAGATATACAAAGTATCTCAAAATTTATCCCTTGAGTATTAAGATTCCTGCACATTTAGATAAATCATTTGAAGTCGAAATATATATGTATTGTCATATATTTCTGTTCAAAATAAATTGTATTGTGTATGCGTACAGTAAACAATTAAATAAATTAAATAAGTAAATAAAGTAAATAAAGTAAATAAAGTTAATAATTATAGTATTAAATAAATAAATAAAGTTTCCTAGATACAAAAATCATAATAAATGTAAAAACATAGAAAAATTGGCACAATGCATTTAATATAAAACAATTTATCAAGTCATGTATAAGTTAATAATAATTTGAACAAAACAGTTAACATTTTAAAAAATCCTAGCTTTGCTAGATTTTTAATAAAAACTTTTTAACTTTTATTAAACTTTTATTTGCGAGTTTATTAATCAGAAAGATAGAGATTTTTGCAAAATATATGATTACTATAAGATGCAGATATTGGATTTGAATTACGAGTTGCTGGTAATGTAGCGTTTAAGATATTAGCGTTGTGGAATAGTAGTGCGCGCGGTGTGTGTGGTGTGTGTGTGTGTGTGTGTGTGTGTGTGTGTGTGTGTGTGGTAGTGTGTGTGAGCGCATTTTGTGTGCACACATGCACACACACACACACACACACACACACACACACTATATAGATATTAATTGATGCCTGGAATATGTAAATTCCTATGTGGTACTACAAGCATGCGTATCAGTCCAAATTACAAACCTGAGGCATGTTTATTACTACCCCATTAGTGTAAGATACATTCATGCATGAAACACTGAAATAAGAGATATTATAAATTAATTACTACATAGCACAGGTGAAAAGGAACTTCTGATGCGAAATAACTTACGATTGATTGAAATTATCTAACTCGTTTGATTGCAAATTTATATTCAAGGTTTTGTGGTGGATCGACTTTGTTAAGTCACGTCGATAAAAAAAAAACAGTTTGTTTCGTTCAAGGTGAATTTCTCAAGTGTAACAAATACTTCATAAATGTCAAATCCGTTATCTGGACTATACTCGCATCCCTTGATTTCCACGGTTGGAAAATATATTTTTCAGAGACATGTTGATAAACTGAAGTAGAAGTGCCAAAATAAAACTGAAACTTTGTGTAAAAAGTGTCACATAAACAGAAGGATTATTTACCACATAAAAAAAACTACATGGAACGAATACTCTGCGAAAGTTGACGGACGAGTGTATTGAATATGTCTCCTCTTGCTCTGAAGCTTAAGCCAATCGTAAAATTCTGAAGATTCGCAATATCGAGACGCGGTGTATATGTACATTTCCACCTTCTTTCCATCCTCGTTTTTATTCGCGCACACGCTCATCACGGGATGAACTTTATGTCCATGTAAATCGCGTAATAATACCAAACGACACACAAGTTTATCGCTCTGTAACGGACGTTTTTATGACCCTAACCGCTGTCTGCCGACAATGCTCAATTCTTTTTTTTTCACACTCGCTAGATTAATAACATGCTCGGTGTGAACGACACTTTGGTGTATATTGTTGGTTAAAACGTATCGTAGATGCACCGATTACAAACCGCGCAATTGACCCACTTTTCTACATGCGGTGGCTCACTTGACAAGAATGCAGATTGGCTCTTATTCTCATCTGGCCACACTTGACACTAAATATGATCAGCTAGTTAAATCTGAATTTTATTCATATATATATATATATATATATATATATATATATATATATATCGTATAATAAATATATACATGGTACGTGCAAAACGTGAATTCCATTCGCGACCGAACATATTCGACGGTAGATACACCACGAAAATACAGATCGTTATCCAAGCAGAGAAATCAGTGCGCAACGGAAATGTATTGCTTTCGAAGGTAAAACTGGTATTCGGATATCGTGACGATCAGCCACCGAGTTCCTTTCTTGTGTTCAATGCTGACAATAGTTCTCGCATTTTCTATAGGCGACAGATACTTTTTGCAGCGCTTCACTGATTACTTCCGTAGTTTAAATTGATTTTCCGTTTCAAAAGTTTCTACGAAATTCATTTCCAAGTTTGACCGACTGGCCGAATGACTTCGAAGCGACAAAGAAGTGGACTCTTCAAGATTCGCAACGAACATGCGCGTGATTTATCGATTCGGTTTTCAATAAAATAGGATGGACAATTGACATATTTAATTGAAAAGTTATTTGAAGATGGATGTATGGATTTTATAATAATTACAAACTTCAAATACTTACTTGCTAGAGTACTTGCTTACTTAAGAAATTAAAATACTTACATTAGTAATAATTATAGCAATAATTATAAAATTATATATTAGCAATAAATAATTATCAAATCATAAAACAGTATAAATTAATTTATTTATTACCTATATAAATTATAATTTAATTATAAGCTTGCTTTTAAAATACTACAGAATAATGAAGAAACACTATTCTTGGTGAAATAATTTTTTCCATTTTAATAAACGAGAAAGTAAAACAAATAATTTCTTATTTTTTTGCAGTTACGTCCACGATATATTTTTTAAATTGCTGCAGAAATGAATATCTAGAATGTTACGATTGTCACTGGCAAATCCAATTTGCTCCTTTTACTGTGCGCAGTGATACATGTCTCGTGCATTGGACGATGGGCAAGCTATTTGCCGAACGTTAAACGGTAAATAACTCATTTATCGTGAAAGTGGACTTTGTGCGGTTCTTGCGCCTCTCGCCTGAATCTCCCCCTCTACGATTGCGCAAATGGGTACGCTCACGGGATGAGCATGGTTCCCCAACACGGATCTTCCGGCCGTGTAAATAAACGCAATTAACGCGGAATTAGATTACCGATTCGACTTCGCTCAGGTTTCCGAGTGGACCACGCTCCCGGCGCATATATCGTAGTCGTGAGTAATGAGAAGAGCGAGCGGGAGACAAGATGAGGACCGATATCGCGGCGGCTTAATCCCTGGAGCCACAATTTCCCCTTTAAGCCCCGCCGCTCCTCATCGGATAAAGCTCACGCAATTAACGGATAAACGCGGTTAAGAGATCCTCAGGCGTACGGAAGGAAGTGCGAACGGCACTTCCAAGTCGCCTTTCCGAGGCGATGAAAGGTTCGGCAGAAATCTCTTCCGGAATTGCGACCGCTCGACCTCAACGTAATCATGAGTCCATGAGAATGGACTATCGAACTGGCTTAAACGATCCTTGATCTGGAATGTGGTAAATTGGGCGATAAGAGCGTCTTATATTCGTCGTGAAAGTGTGTATTCAAAAAATTCGATTATTCGGATGTTCAATATAAATCGCTATTATTAAATATTAATAGCGATTCACCGTAATACAATAAAGATAAGATCGGAAATCAATATTACATTCATAAATTTTTTAAATCTTCCTCGTCTTAATTAAGATTACATTTATTATACTTTATTTATGTTATTTTCCTTGAATGAGAACATTATTTATTATTATTTCTCTTCCCTTATACATAAGTTCTTTTCTTTATATAGTACGTTCTGTCGAGGAGTTCTCTTAAGTTAGTTCTAGAAATTATACCATTTCTACGGAATACAAGACCATGATATGCTTCCTGATATCTGCGCATGACTCCTGTTTGTCAGACGTAATCAGTTACCTCAGAACACCGATGTAATCGGTGAGATGGAATCAATTGCCATCTAGTCGATCGACTGGCGAGTTACCTCAACTCAGGTTGGAATTTGTGCTATGATTCGACATACAATCGCGTTCCCTCGAAAACTATGCGAACATCACTTGAGGCACGTTCTGATATCCAATATTTTATAACTGACTAGATGTTTATTACAATTTCACTTCACAAAATATCACCCATTCAAAAAGATTTATTTCCCAATTTTATTAGTTATAAATATCGTGTTACAATGATATCGTATTATGATTAGAAAATTACGAGACGTTAAATTAAAACGCAATTACATTCGCTTATCCGTTTTCGATATAAAATATTGAATATTATTATATATACTAGTTTTACCTTCACTCATTGAAATATTACGTGATAAATTTTCTGTGTTATTATTATTGTCCTCATAATTTCACAACCTTATTTATTAAATATAAAATATAAATTACTGCTAAATATAATCTCATAATTGTTATATATTGTGAAAAATTCTTCATCACAAACACCAAATATTTATCAAAATTAATCCTAAATAAAATTTTCCGGAACATTCGTCAAAACGGAGATCGATAATACAATTAATTTCTCTGTGAAATCGCAAAACTCGGTGGCGAAATTACTATTGCAGATTCGATGACCAGTTTAAATGCCATGGCAATACTAATGCAAGTGGGCTTAAAGTGTTAACGGAGCAAACATGAGATAGCTCCATAGTATTTCCAGGTCAGTCGCTCTCGGGACCGCGAGAAGAAGAAGATCAAGAAGAAGGAGAAAACGAACTACTCCCACGAGATGCAATCGCTCGACTTTAACGTTGCCGCTACCAGCGGTCAGTAACAGAGATCGGCTACCGACTGACCGAACTTAGTCGCCAGTGACTCACCCCGGGGCTCGAGAGTGCAGAACATTCTCGAGTACTATGCCCTTGCGAACCTCATCGGAGCGAGTGGAATAAGCGAGCACCATAGCGCCATGTTTTCTGGCGACTGGCCAGACATCCCTGGGATCTTGTTCGACCGCACTTCGTTCGCCCTCGCATATCCCCCGTGAAAACATGGATGTCTCTTCTCTCAATGCTTTCCAGAATTGATATCCAGGATCTTCTTTCGATCTCTTTTTCTTTCTCTCCTTTCCTCTCTCTTTCTCTTCTTGTCATCTATCCACCATGTTCTCATCTTCACCCTCTGATTCCACTTTATTTCTATTCACTATCTACCTACTACGGATCTACTCACCGGTTTATTGGCCATTCCCTTTCCTTAAATTTCGCACTGTAGATACTTTCTTCATTCTCTGAATAGGTTTACCCAGTATCGACTGTCGACCTGTCCAGATTAATGCCACAATGCTATAACTATTGTACACTCGGCTATTAAAATTGATCATCAGATCTTAATCAAGTATCATGCAACATATTTTCGTTGGTAATTGCACGCTCCGCTAATATTTGCGCATGCATTTTTTATTTTCTTTTTTATTGAATCTTTTATCTTGTCATAAATCAGCTAATCAATAAAAGCATCAATAGAAACTGAACATCAATGATAGTTTATTCAGTAAGATGTTTTGCGCAACGCCTATTAGTACAATATTTGTCCACCGACAGTTTCATTCTCAAAGGTGCCTGCAGATTGTCAGACCTGAGGTAACAAAGGTTGCATAGTGGATGGATTATTTGATCAGAGGGAGTTGCAACTTAAACTCAAAGGCGTGTGACAGTCGTATAATCTAATTATGACATTACATGTCTTTGTCATGATTATTGTGTACCTGCTAGCACCGTCGAGAAATATGAAAACCTTAATCAAGTAATATTGATATGAGCAAACTGGGACATGAATATAGGATCACTCAAGGGGTCACTTCTAATATAATTAAGACTCGACCAAGTGTATTTCCGTTTTAATTAACTATAATATATAATTTTAATTATACCGAAAATCATATCTTTTCTCTAGTTCATTAAATTTAATTAATTATTAAGTTTAATTCTAATGCAACTACTTTTTATTATCTGGTTTTATTTTTAAATTACGTTGATATAGCACTTGAATGTTACGGGCATGAATTTTATGCAATTAGCGACGTATTGGTCAACTTTAATCACTTATAACTCGAAAATCATTGCGACCTCACATGTTTATATAAAAATTTTTTATCTCTAATCTCTCTAAAATAAATTAAAGTATTGCACAATATGGTTAAGATCTTATGTAATATAGCTTGACAACAATTACTATTAAATTGAAACAGCATTCTATTTTTTTATTTTCGATAACGTAGTATAATAATAAGAATAATTTTTTTAAAAAGAAATATGAGATTTTTAAAGCTTACGTTACACGTATGCTATACAAATGCTCTAGTTTGAAGAAATGTTATTTCAACATTATGCTCTATTAACAAAAGTATTTTCAACGTACTTGTCAAAAACTACATCGCTATCTCACTTATATTTCTCGTTTGTGCTCGAAACCTGTAAAAGATTATTCTAGATTAACAAAGACGCGACGGGATGTGTTTAACGGCATAAATAGCTTGTTCACAACGAGGAAAGCCGCTCGTGCTTATTGTCTGCGTGCCTTGCAGGCGTTTTATCACGGCTTCTACACTAGATAATGCGGAATCGCATCTAGCTCAGAAACTTAAGACATTCGACTTTGCGACCATGAGCTCTTATCTTTCGTGGCTTTTATCTCTCTCTAGCTTTTAATGCGGAATCGCACGGGTGGAATGCACTAGATAAAAAAGAATGATGCACCATTACCCCACTTTCGACCGTAATTAGTCGAGTACTCTCGTGTCATGCACAAATCAATGACTGCTACAGCATATATTATATTTGAATACCGCTTGTGGGATGATCAAATAGCGTCAAGAACTATCAATGTCAATGAACAAACCACTGTCTTTTCGAGATGTCAAAATTTCTTAAAGTGAAAGTTTTAATTCGATATCTTTTCAAATGTTTTTTCCACAATAACGTATTAAAACAAATCATTTTTAAAAATCTGTAAATCTCGAATCTTTTAAGAGAGCAAGATAATAGTGAAAGCAAAATGCAAATGCAATAATTATTTCGTGTGCAATTTGAATTTATCTTTGTCGCATTATCATCTAAGCACACGATGGAATTTAACTTGCGGAATTTAACTTTGTAAAAAGTTTTGAATCTTTAATGTCGTCTTCGGTTCATTATGAGTTAAGCTTAAAAGTTATTGGTCACTTTATAATTTTTTGAAATACATATACCGTTATATGTCTTATGTAAATAAGAATTACGTGTAAACGTTTTACAAGAGAACCTGGTTACCTAGTCTTGCAAATCTTTTGAATTTCATGATATTTGATAATCATGACATTTGATCATATTTCAATAAAAAAAAAGAATGATAGAATATGTTAAAAATGTATAAAGTATGTATCTACATTTATAATAGATAAAGTAGCAAAGTACATTGGTAACTAAAAATTAAAAAAAAAAATGTTTTTGTCGTAAGTACAACCTAGATCTTGAATGAAAATTTTATCTGCAAAATTGCAATACATGTTGAAAATAAAATAAAATTCGAGAACAATGCATCATATGACAAAACTCAACGGATGAACACAATGTACGAAAATTTGGTCGCGTTTTCGATTTTTTTCCATTTATTGCTTGTCGGTGATACATTTCCTGACGCAAGTGCAAGTATGACATAATTTGAATTTATATAATTAAAAACTGCTGATACTGAAATAAAGTTATATGTATCGTTAAAAATTGATTCAATATTACTAAGTTTGAATTTATTATTATTATAAAAAAGGTTAAAAATGTTCTGTTAATTAAAAATATTTATTAATTCATTATAGAATCAAAATTTATTATAATAATATCTACAGTTCAATTAACAAATACAAATTTAAATGTTAGAATATTTAATTATAAATCTATTAATAATAACAAACGTAATTTAAATTTTTTATACCTGCCACTCAATAATCTACGATACAAAATTTGTATCGTAAATTTGCAAAAAGACTAATATTATTTTTTCTTGAGAATAATTATCTACTAGATTAATTAATTAACTCTGTAACAAATTAAATAGTATAAAGAAACAATCATAAATTAAATAAATTGCCATCTTGTTTTGATATTCTTTGTTCGGTCGATAATATTATTTTAACCTTGGTGGTAAAATGGTGAATAAAATCTAATCTGAAACTTTACACAATTTTGCAAATGCATTGTGTATATATTGTCGTGTAACCAATGTAACCAGTGAATATATCACTTTTCCGGTGTGAAAGTTCATCGAACAGAAACGAGATGAACTCCCAGAGATGCGGTTGAACGAAACACTCACGTCTGTTGTTAAATTACAGTTTACCAAAATTAGACGGATAAATGTGTAACGCGGCGTCGTGCACCAACGCTGCTTTACTTTAGTTTAATTACCGGAGTTTCTATAAGACAAACTTTCCTCGACATTACTTCGCAGAATTCTAGTTACAATTTCATTTGTTACGTAACAACATAATGCAATAGGCCCCGTCGTGACATGTTAGACGTAACGGCATGTATTTACAAAGCTGCCAATTAATTATTATCATATTAAATTGCGCTTCTCTTTTACTCCACCAACAAACTTTATTATTTGTCTTTCGATAATTTATACGATAAAAAAATATATATATAATAAATAAAAAAATCAGTGTTCTAGTTTTATTCTATTTTAGAAAATATTTTAGAACATTTAAAATGTGTTGATTTCTAAATAAATTTAAAAAATTATTTATTTTAGTATTAATACACCAATTTTCATTAATATGAATAAAATTTTTTTCAAATACTGAAAATTTCGGACAATAGCATGAAAATGCGCCTATAAAGATCAATTCATAAATCAATGCAAACAATAGCAGTGTAATTTATACTTATAATTTCGATTTAAATATTTATTAAATCTATATTTATATATTTTTCAATCTTTCCATATATGAAAAATTTTAATTAATAAAAGTATAATATATAAATGTTATAGATTGTACATATCAAGAGTTATATTTTATTCTTATTTTGCCTATACTTTATTTACACCATTTCTGTTTTAAGCGGCTAACATTAATGTCAAATGATACATTGCAGTTGCAACAGATTTGACCAGATGCTAACCCGCGACGCTCTAATTAGAGTATTGTTCATGAACAAAGAACAAAACATTTCACAATGACGCCGCGTGTCGCTACATTTAATTATATCCCGGAAAGCCACATGGCTGAGCCATTAAAAGATATCTGTAGTTATGTACACGCGTGTCTCGCGAAAAATAATGAAAAGCTCTGGGAATTGGGAAACCAGGGCACTAATTTATGGCAATCGATGCGATATGGTGCACGGAACTGCATTCATGATGAATCTAATGGCGATTGCCAGCGCTCGAAAACTAAAATCCTTTCAACATTGCAAAAACCATTAACCATACATACGTTGTGTAAAATCCGTGCCAACGGAACTAAAATCATACCGATAACGGTACGTTCGTGAAAACCGCTGCGAAGTATGATATGATATCAATAGAAGCGATTTAACGTTGTTGTTTCTGGTGTTGCAAAAACATTACGATTTATGTTTATGGAATAAAGCTTTTATATAATAGAAACAATAAATATTTGTTCACTGGAAAAATATCCGTGTATACAAATATGGTATGTATACAAATATGGTTAATTTTATGATTAGTTGTGATAAAAGAACTAAAATTAATATAGAGAAAGCATAAGATAATTCTATAATCAAAAAATAAACTTTTTCTTTATAGTTATATTTTACATATTATAGTTATATTTTAAATTTAACGTATTGTACAATTACGTTAAAATAGATGAAATGTTGTTCATTTAATTTATATTGAAAAATAATTTAATAGTAGCGAATAAACATGAGGACTGAGTGATACGTAAAATTTCATTTGCAAAATGGATTTCCATACATTGAGCAACGATCAATGTAATGTCGCAAGTTCTCGTCGAAATTTCACGGAGTCACGGAAGTCTTCGAACAACCAAAGTTTCCCGAGTAATCTCCAGTCTCGAATAATACGAAATTTCCGTAGAGGCGTTAAGAAAAAAATATCGATCTCTCGTGACGCACATTTTCGAGAGGTCAAAGGTCTCTTCGAGCATTGCCGAAACGACATTGGATTGGAAAGTTTCCAGTGAGAATTTTCTAGTACGCTTTCGCTTCTTTCCCCCGTCAATCGTATATCGATCGAACGAACGGGTGTTTAATTTATTTTGCCCACAACGAATATACACCGAATACATGCGTATGCCACAAATCGGTGTTTAAGGATACCGCAGTAAATCGTCAATCAAAAGTCTTGCAAAGAAAAATACCTCCGGCCCCATCAATTTTGAATCGTACGCACTGTACACATCGTTTACGTGGTATTCGAACAAACTGACAAAGCATGTTTTCAGCTTGTTACGTTACGGCTTGACAGAATGGTATGTGTGATCGCTGAACTGTTTTTTTGCTGACATTTCTAATCAAATAACTTTTATTTATTATTATAGCTATAGCACAATTTGGAAGAGATACAAAAAGATAATATATCGATTCTTCAGTAATAAATGTGATGAATGGACAATATTACTCGTAAAAACTAGAATAATTTTTAAATAATTATAAAATTTAAGTAATCAAATAACTAAGAAAATTTGAAAAATTTTAATGTAGTTATACCTAAGTCTACCCTCTAGCTTCTACCAAAGTAATATCTGTTTATGCAATCATTTGTAATCATTTATAATGAAAGATAATTCGACTTATCACTTTCCTTGAAATGCAAACTCATCTACAAAACTCCTTTTACTCAAAAAAAGAAACTGTTTAATGATAGTTTTAAGCAGCAGGTAAAGGTGAGATTAATCGGAATGTGACTAAAGCAAGGACCGATTTCTTTCTGCACGCGAGCTCGCTTGATTAGAAAAGTTTCGACTTTTACTTTATTGTTAGAGCGCTGCACGAACAGTTTAGTCGAGCATTTCCCTAACATCTTCGCAATTGTTCGTCAACGCACTTCTTTTCCCAGGATTTTTATTACTTATTGTTCGTGCACATCCATAATGATATGGACTTTTCCATGACGAGACCACATACCGTTGGAGATGTAAGCGAAAGCGCGTGTTTTATAAACATTTGGAATCATGCATGAATATTTAAACTCTCACGTAAGCGCAGCGATTTCTATGTAAATTGAGTGGCAAACATATTCCGGTGAGAAGTAAAAAAAAAGAGTAACAGTGGCAATGTATGCATTAGTGAACAATGTTTATTCTGTTCTTCTGTGCAAATATATGATTCCAGATTCTCGCCAAATTATTGATTTTGTCTGACCTGTTTCAAATTGCCATTATTGACGCACATAGCATTATTCATCGAGGTAATTTTAATTCTCGTCTGATTAATACGGTCACCTCCTTGTTTCATCTTTCCTTCGCGTATTATATAAGTCTTATCTTTTTTTATGATACTAGCCTCTATGTGTAGAAAATTATTTACATTCAAAATTTAATAAAAAGTAACACAAGTTAGTAAAAAATTAATGCGTTTTATCATTTAAAGAAATTAATTTAATCATAATAAGGAATATTTACAGTTCTATTCGTAGGGCTGAGCTATCACAGATTTATATAAAATTTTATATTTGCACATTTTTACTTTTAAGATTGATTAAATTGTAAAATTTTATGTAAAATCTGAATAAAACGTAAACTATATTTGGCAGAATTTCATCACATCAATCCATCTTACTTTAAAATCTTGCCTTTTTCTTTATCTATGTATAACTTTTACTCATAATAGCCATTCAAGAATTGTTTATATTCTCACTTCCAATAGAAAGATCGTCATTAATCCTAATTCTGAGAAAATGCACATGAATATCGAATAATCTCAAATTACCCAGTAAGTACTTAATATCGGTCACGTAACAATATCGGATACACGCGCATGCTATATCGAGATTCCCAAGAAATGAGATCTTGCGGGAAACGGTAGTTGCTGTTCGTATGGACCTAATACACGCGCATACGCGATCAGCCTTCAATTTCCAATTGTCCGAAATAAGTCGTCTATATGAACGGTAGAAACGATGCGACCGCGTTACAGTCGTGCAATTTGCAACAAAGAACATTAAATTATTATTCCTGAACACATACCGCCGAACAGACACACGCACGTACATATGGGATGAGAATTACGATTTCTACGTAGAATGCAAGAGGCAAAACGGAGATGCAGCATTGGACTCTGGAGAATTTAAAGTCGTATTGCATATCTCGCGCAGACGAAGAAACGATTAAGGATAAAAATCTTTTCTACGTTTATACCCACCGACCTCGAATGCTAAACTTATGACGAGTTGCGATCTGGTTACGGGAGAAATACGAAATGGAAGAGTGCTGCAGAAACTCCGACAAAGCAGGAAATAATACGTTCCACCTCTAGCGAAGTCGATAAGCATCATTCGTGCCAGTGGATGGGAGTAATTGGATTGTCTCCCTTCATACATTTCACTTTTATTGCTGTTGAGTACAGCTAGTGGTACAGCCAGTGGTACTGCCCGATTCAGCCTGACACCCACGATTAGAAGAACTCCAACGAGAGGTCTTTTATGCGCCTCCAGGAAGATAATGGAAGGTGCATTAACCGCCGCGTATTTGAAGACCGCTGTCATATTCCCTTCAATTCATCTAACTTCGTATTTTCTAGCATTTTCTTATCGAAATAATCAAGCAAATAATCAATCAAGCAAAAAAATCATTTATCTAAGTATGTATTATAAATAATTTTACACACACATTAAAAATAACTAATAATAGTTTATAATAATAATTTTTATGATTAGTAAAAAGAATCTGTAGTAGTAAGATTCTAAGTCTGTAATAAAGAAAGAATCTGTATCAAAAATTACATTAACATTATAATAAATAAAAATATAAGCATCATAAATAAACTGTATCGACAAAATGAATAAACTAATGTTTCCTTAAGAGATGTTTTAAGAGATGTTTGGTACATAACAGAATTATTATTGTTGTTGTTGTATAGCAAGGAGTGATAATTTCTTTTCAGAGATCATTATGTGGAAAAATGATGCATGAAAAAGAATAGAATCTGGTAAATAAGTCACATTATTTAAAATGCATATGCCAACTTCAATTTTTTCTCGGACCATTTCGAAAGCCACGAATTTCCACAACGGAATTCGAGAATAAACGATAAAAAGACCAACGAAGTTTGCGCAGTCTTGCCGAACAATCGTCTTTTCATGTTAGTTTAAACCGCAAATTGTAAGACGTGCTACGATGAAGTCACGTGCTTGCATTCGCGAAGATACGTTCGCAACCCTCGCCAAGCTGCGTCGCTTTCTTGTCTCGCGGCCGAAATAGGAAGTCGCGCGAGAGTTCGCAACTGTGTTCGGTTTCAGAACCGCGGCAATAGTTGTCGGGCCTCGCTGGAAATTTGGTATTCTCTTGCTTCTTGTACACCGTTGCATCTCTCGTGCACGATGGAATTTCGAGCCTTGCATTGGCACAACTTTAGCCAAGCCGAGCGGAAACGAGACTGCAAGGATGTTCCATTTTGCGGGGCATCCTCCTACCGTGAAGCGCCGCATCACGATACTTTATAGAGGGAATCGCGAACGGTGTTAGGGGATCACGAGTGTCGTGATGCTGAAAAGAAAATGCTCCGTTCGACGAGCAACATTGTATATCTCATAAAAATTCGATTTGCTAAACCGAAAAGTAGATACTGCCTTGTCAATATTTTCCTTGTGTATTGAAAATTACTAAAATATTAAGAAGATAAAATATAAAATAGCAACTTTTTTTTATACACATTTTGTTATGAATTTTTAATACCAATATTTCATAATTTACTTTTGTTATTTTCAAAAGCTTTTCAGGATTTACTTACTCAGTACATACTAAAGCCTCTCTTTCTTCAATTCTCTTTTATCATTTACACATATAAAATTTAAAATTACTTCAAAAAATAAATTTTAAAGTAGATTGAAATGGAAGAATATTATATACGTTATTTTCAAAAACGCAAAAATCAGAGAAATTATCGCATTACACTTGTCGAGAAATTCTCTATGAACTGTAGAAACACAGCTCCGTATTTTTCTCATTTGTATGTAGCTGCGAAAGAATATTAAATCAGACGAAACGAGTAGAGTTACATGTGAAGGTTTCGCACCCACTTTTCATTTCGCGTACTTAACTTTGCATTTCATATAAATTACACAGCGAGTGCATTAATCTCAGCAGAGAAGCAAGGAGAAGGAGTAATCATACTCTTTATACTTTTTTCACATTCCGCAGAGTCTTCTCTATGTCAAGAAAAGAAGTTTCTTTTTTCCTAAACAAGTCGCCTAAGATAATCGGCGATCAAGCACATGTGATCCACTTCCACAACGTTGCTCTCGACGGGAACAAACGACATCGTTCAAAATGATAGATGTGATCGAGTACCATATGAAGTAGTATTACGTCTATATATTTTATACGTAAAACATTTATGAACATCATCGCACGCGTGTACTTCTATTTAATGTTTTAGCAATCACGTCACGCGGAAAGATTAGAGTTTCCAAATAGCCTTTAACCTTTAATTTTAGTTCAAAAAAAGTTTCTTTTACACACGAAGTTTCTCATATCAATAAAGTAATAATGATACGATCGAAACAGTAATCATATCATCAAACAATTGTATTTATTGGATAATGTATTTTTATAAAATGCATAATAGAATTTCAGAAATTAGTTTTATTAACATCTTGCCATGTTTTAAAAAAAATTATAGGATTCAAATTTTACATCCCCTTTCCATTACTTAATTAACACTTTATTACTTACTTATAAGAATTGTCAGAAAAAATATTTCTAGTCACGTATATATGTCGATGTAACAACTTATTTATCTCATAATAGAAAATAAATAAATAATATATAAAATAGAAGCAATTATTACAAATAAATTTAGTTCGTATAACAAATTTTTCTCATTTACAGCGAATCAATATCTTTTTAGAAACGACTCGTAAGCCAACACACTGCGAATGTAGCAAGCAATCAACCAACTCCTGACGAGTCCGTGATTGCACGTGACGAGTACAGATGAAAGCGCGTGTTGTGTGTAATCCAATTCGCTTCGGATAAATCTCGGTTTCAAGTCATATCAAGCGAATTAATCTGTGAACGTAGCTTCGGTTTCGAGTCCACACTGATGGCTTCGGCCGAAGCTGCTAATTAATCGTCTCCGTGCTTGCCCGTGGGCAAAAAAATCCGCGATAAATCGAGCCGGGAGCAGTCAGGACTATACTCTTTTTTCTCTTCTTGTACGCGCCGTACGTCACCATAAGCATCGAGCATATTTCCCGGCTCGCGTTCAGACCGGAGGTGAGAAAATCCATTTCATCGGCCAGTAGTCAAATCCGCGATAAGTCAAACGAGAGAAATTATGCAACGTGTTCCTGCACCTGAACGGAGCGTCATTAAAAGTGCAACCTACATATATTACATCCTACGCGATTAAAAATTAAAATAACGAATATTTAGAAAATTTGTAAAAATCGGGACAGAATCTGAAACATGTTTAATCGTGTTGTTAAAATCATGTTAAAATCATGTTAAAATCATCAAAAATGTATCTTTATATCTTTTTATTTTATTAAAATATCATTATTTCTTTCTCTCTCAGGATAAAGAAATTGCGCTGAGATGACTATTTCGCTAATATTAAGATCAGATTTGTAATGGATAGGAACATTATTGGTGAAATTTTAATTTATAACCGACACAGAGGATGACTTTATTCCAAGTCAAAACGTTTGTGTTATCATATAGTTTTTGTATAATTACATATTATTGACACTGTCACCTGGCTTTGTTCGTTTTCACCCTTTGATTATAACGTTTGTCTTTGAAGAAAATTTACGAACACAGAATATTTGTTTTATCATTATTTCTGTTATTAATATAATTTTGACAAAGAATGTGTTTTGCGACAAAAGGGAAATTTTCAATAAACAATTTAATTTCACGTAAATAGTATACTTTTTATTTTTATATTCAAAATAAAAATTTAATTGTCAGCTGTATATATTATATAATTTTTATGACAATCATAATCGTTAGTTATGACTATTTTATAATGCATATTATTTCATGATGTGTAAATCCTATTTCGCGATTGTGTCACTAAATCGAAAGCTATCCTTTTTCTACGCGAATAATACAATCTAACACGGCACGTGATTTTAAAGAGCAACATGTTGTAGTTTGTAACTTTAACTAATGGAATAGAAAATTAAATAAATTAATGTCAGAGAGAAAATATGACCGCGACATATCGCCTGGCATATTCTACTAAAAACTTTAAGCTCTCACATAAAAAATTGCGATTTTTTAGAGTGTTTTAACTTGTCCCAAACTGATAATTATACCAATTGAAATTATAATCTTTAAAGTTTCCATGTTCTTTAAAAAAGTAACAGATTTTCCCAAATTTTCATCATATTTAATTGTAAGTATAATAATTATAATGCAGTATTAATGGCTAAAAATGACTAAAATATTCATGTCTACATGTAATTTTTCTAAAGAACTATTGTAATGCATACTGGGTTCCTCCGATGCTTCTCGAGTAGTTGTGAAAGAACATTCACATACTTTATGTGTAAAACTCAAGCGTGCCAGTGTGATAATGTCGCGCGATAAAATCTCTTTTTCATTGTGACATTTTTATACCAGCCACATATCGCACTCGTAAATTAAAGTGATATTTGACGTTAGTAAACATTTCTGCGATGTCTAGACTGATTAAACAAAACAGAGAAAGAGTAAAATCTGAGACCTATAACTTTGCTACACTAACAAATTAAATCTAAATAAAGAATTACTAAATAAAGAAGTGATATACTACGTAACTTTCTGTACTTCTGTAACTCTTCTATACAGAGTGAGTCAAAAAGAGAGGAAAATATTTCGGGAAATGATAGTAAAGAGTTATTGTAAAAAGAAAGTTTATATGAACATAATTATTATTCTTAATATTATTATTCTCAACAGTTTCGGAGATACAGCTTGAATTTTGTATTATTCATTCAAGTATGAATAAAATAACGAATAAAGTAATAAAATAATAAATAAAGTATGAATAAAATAATGAGTAAAGTAATATGTTATATTTGCAACAAATACTCAAAAATTTATTGTTAACAATGCACTTTACAATTCGTGTCCTTGCATGTTGTTTTTCTGAGTGTAGCTTGCCATTCCTTTATACAAGTAATAAAATCCAAGACGAGTAATCAATTCGTGTATCCGACTCCGAAGTTATATTCAATCTTAGGACACAAGTTGTAAAGTTTATTAATGTTAACGATTTAATTTTTGAGCATTCGTTATAAATGTTTCAATTACATATATTCTGCATTATCTTGTTAATTTTTATTATTATATTATTATATTATTATATTACAGCGATTCAATGCTTTTCATATTTATATTTCAGTAAGATATATTATAATTTAAAAAAGTTTCTATATTATTAATTTTGAAATTGTTTATTACTTAAAATATCCTTTCGTTATCAATTAATTTCTGATATATCAAATATATTTAATAAAAGTTATAAAATCTTTTAGAAGGTATATATAACAATAAGATACTAGTAGATTGTGCTTGCAAAGTAAATCGACCTTTCAACCTTCTTCGATGTTTCTATAGCGATCTAATATCTCGTCCTTATTTGCCGATATCTTCGTATTGATCAAACCGAGAAGTAACACATTGATAGCATACTTCACTTATAAAGTTCGCTCCTCGAAATGTGAAGGACCTTCTTTAAAAAAGTACTTCAATAATCCTATCCTAAGCAGAAAAGCGAGAAAGAAGCAATGTTCTAAAGTTTTGTTGCATTCTTGACGACATTTAACACATTATTGACCGGCCACGAGTTAACTCGTGTCGTCATGCCCAAACGTTGCTGACCGGCCACGAGTAAACTCGTGATCGATGCGTTTTTGTTTCGCGTCAGTTTATTTATATTAAACGTAAACGTAAACGTAAACGTTTACGTAAACGTAAACGTAAACGTTTACGTTTATTTATATTGTTTCACTTCCACATCCAATTACGAAATATTGGCCGGTGACATGATATAAATTCTGAGTAAAATTACCGGTCAACAATGGTGTTAAAATGTCATTTACGGAATGATCATTTCCGGTATATAATTTTAGAACATCTAAAAAAACTCTTATCACTAATTAACATAATTTTACTAACAATTAGAGCGATTTTAAGACGATTTTATTTTTAACTTTGAGACGCTAATTCCGAAAATGGCATTTGAGGTAATCGATGCCCGATTGAAAAACATAAAAAAATTCAAAATAATTAATGGTCATGCGTAGCTTACTCAAATCCCTAGAAATTGTCTGAAATCAAAAGTGAACACATAAAATAACGTTGTATTTGTACAATATCAGAAAAACAAAATAAGTTCAGACATCACAGTTAATGCATAGAAAAATGCTCTTTGTATGATTTTTTTATATGGATCATCACGTTGGAAGCTGCAGTCTGCCATGATGTATCAGCAGCTATATATCAAGTATGAAGCTAAAACTGACCACGCTTAAAACTGATAGGGATCCAATGGACCAACCATGTCAAGTTGGTTCTTGTTACCACCTCTGTTCAGAACAGTTTTTGATATAGAAATTTTCTCCACGGATAAAAAGTTAAGTAAAAAACATCAATATTTTTTAATACTATCACTTTTTGAAATTCAAAATGGCGGATCCAATATATCAGACAGAACTTGAAAAACTGTAACTACTATGTTAGATATATTTCTACAGGACTTTTTTCGACAACTGGACTTGATGTGAGGCCTTGTCAAATTTCAAAATACGTCTTAACTTCATACTTGTATATTTCAGTAAAAAAAATCGACTGGCGGCAATAAAAAATGGACTTGAAAGGTGAAGAGTAGTACTATGCAATGCTATTAGAAGAAATATGTTAAAAAATTAGTTTCATTCATAATAAATTCATGAAATTAGCCAAAATAATCATTTTTAGATCATTCAACTTCAAATTACTGAAAAACCTGACATACTGGAGAAATTCTGCGGTCAAATTTATTTTCAGCGTCAAAAAAATTTATCAGATTCACCTACTCTGCTTTTCATAACTGACAAAAAACTCAAAATGTCACACAAGCTCCTGTTATTAGCATTATGTTCTTAATATTATTTTTAACTAGAAACGTTCATTCTATTTGGCAACTAAAGTACTTTTCTTGCACCAAAGGAAAGATCCACTACTACGTAAAATTCAACTCTAGCCTCGTAACTTTGATTTATTGACTGCAATCCCAAATTCTTTTCGTTCAAGTTTCTCGCCGACATCAAGCCGATGACAGATAAGGGAAATCGCGAGGAAGTAAGGCGCTGCCATTCGTTCGCGATCAATCTAAACAAGTTCACCAAGTGATCCGACCGAGTATTTCTCGTACCCCGTAGTAATCGGCTATTTCGATTTCGTCCGTACAATCCAATTCCTCGCGTGCATGCGAAGGCCTTTCAAAAATTTCATTGGTCAGCGCGAACGCGGGATATCGTGCCTTCTCTAACCCAGTCGCGTTTTTCATCTATTTCACAGTCAGCAATATCGATAATTGGTCTTTTCGGATTTCTAGTTTCTTTCCTCTAGTGTTACAATGTATGTAACTGTAATAAATTGTATAACTATAATATTAACAATTTACCACATTAAATTTAATACTGTAATGATAAAATAAAATAAAAACTGTATATCTGCGCAAAGTATAATATCCCATAATCTTTTAATTATTAAACAAATTTAAATTGTTCGTTGACCTGTCTGGCCAATTATCTGCGTACCATCGACTAGATTTGTTGCGCATTGAAATGCAGAAAAATCGCCAACTTTAAAATCGATATCGATTTTAATTTTTTAGTCCTAAATTCGATAAAGAATTTTAATTCTTTTAATTAACTTTAGATAATGTTTATAGAATAAGTAATATTATATAATAATATTAGATAAATTATAAAAAGATAACAAGAGATATTTCCAAGAGTTGTAAGATGGTATATTCAAATTTACGTAGAATAATGTATTAATATTTATTAACATGCATATTAAAGTGTATTTAAAAAATAATCGCGCTATTCATGCCAAAAATAAAGCTACTGTCAAAAATACTTTATTCTCTTGTGGCAACAAAAGCTATTCCGCAAAAGCACACGTCACCTGTCAAAACTTGATAGAACAGAAAGGATATTTACGTTGCATATATGCGCGCAAATGCAGTTGAGGCGTGCTTGTTCTATACCTGCACTCGCACTCTATATTTTTACCTCTGCGAGAGATAGCAAATATTTAAGACAAGCTTGTTTGTCTTTTCCGATCTATAGTCTACATTTGTACGCCTCCGCTTAAATTCGTTGAAAGAGTACGCATACATTTTCTGTACAATCAAAACTGACTTATTTACTTTCGGGAATCAGTTTATTTTTCAGCGAATTTGTTCAAATAACTGTGTATTAATAATATTAATTATATTCTTGTAGATTTTAAAACTATTCAATTCTTCATTATTTTAAAATTATTTTTTCTTTTAATTAATTCAGACACATTAAATTAAAAAACTGAATTTGCAGCTTGAGCTTATAAAAACATTGCATTATTTTCTTCTTAAATGTCATCATTATTGAGAAAATTTAGGAAAGATTTATTATTACGCTAAAACTTTTATTATTAAATTTTATTCAATCTTTTCTTATGTATGATTGTAAGAAAAATATTATAGATTTTAAAATATTATTTAAAATATTAGTAAACCGCACTAAGTAATAAAAATTATAGAAATCACATAAAGAAACATTGAAATGGTTTCTTTCGAATATTCTTTAATGTGCATTTTCCATTTTCCTTACGGATACTATCGTCTCAAATTTCATGAGCTGATAACTTACACAATAAAATTATGCACTTAAAATTATGTTGTGGCTTCCTTGATAAATGACCGACTTTATGAAGATATTAGAAGCTTCTTTCCGACTGAAATAATACTTTCTCGCGATATCGAACGAGTGAGACTGAAACGCATTCTCAGAACGTAAAGCAACTCTCAGCGACTAAAAGGGAAAGAATTGAATTATCTGAACTTATGCATGTGTCACCATGTTTACGCGATATATGAAAGTCGTGTGTGCGAGACTCATATTCGAGCGAGGCAAGCAATCGCGTTAAATCTCCGTGAAAAATTCAACGTATATATATTCGAGAACTTACGTCTTTTCTCGCATCTTTTTCCGAGAAAAAGCATTTAATCTTCATAAAGAGTCTCAATTTATGGAACATCCTAAATTTTAGTAGATGCAACTAACTCTCAAACTTACAACAATATTTTATCTTTTAATTCCTCGCATGAGCAAAAGTTATATCTTTTTATATGATAAATATATTTCCAATAATAAATATATTTTCCTGAAACGACCGCAGACATAATCGTTTAAATGCAAAACATTGTAAAAAAAACTAACCTTTCAGATCATAATTAAAATTACAAAAGCGAACAAAATTATTTGTTCAAAGTAACGAAAATTGGATATTAAATCACAAACATCATGCGCATATTTTAGGTACATATTTTAGACGTTGCAAGTTTCTTGTTCATAAATGGAGTAAGCATAATGGTATCTTAAAATCAAATGCGACAGAATTGAGAGAAATTTCTGCTTTAACGAGACGGAATATATTTTCCAAATAACCTAACAGCTAATGTTCTTAAGTAAAATTTTTATTTTCGTCAGAGTCCAGTATCGTAACCATCTTAAGGACAGATATGAATATTGAAATTCTCATTATCCACGTAGCCGCGAGCGACCAGCGTAACTGATCCGCACTTTGGTCGACATAATTTAAAGTTTCTAAATTAGCGAGTTAAATTATGGATATGTGCTCGGTTACTAGGCATCCCGAGCTGGCCAGTTAAATAGATAGATTGCAAAAGTCATATCCCATAGGACTCGTCACAGATATCATCTTTTAGAAACTAGGTCGCATTATAAGACTGCAATAAGATTTATTTATTTTTCAATACCTGTCTCCTCCGCTTAACTCGTATAGCCTCTATAAAAGAAATTTTAATAGAATTTTTATGATCTTATGTTGAAGAATTCAGGAAAGAAAGTTTTTGTTTTTATTCTTTTCAATCCATTTTGATAAATCGATTTTTCTTGGCATCAATTAGGTTTTGTTTCGAATTATTACAATAATATAATACTATGACACTATTGCCTTTAATACCATTTTTATTGAATTAAAAGGAAAATAATTCCAAAATAATTTTGTTATTTTTATATCGAAAAATTTAATTAATTCCATTTTTTATCACGGGGAGAGAAAGAGAGAAATGCGAACTTCAAAAGTTATTTTGCCAGCAAAATATTGATAGAATATGACGGATAATGATAAAGTACAAAAGTCATCAACTCGTGTTCTCTACCTGCAGCTGTTAAAATTCTCGAATATGTTATAATAACTCAGATTGTAATATCACTATTGCAACTTTTCTGTGCATTCAATTGAGAAATAAATTGTTCCTAACTTTCGATTATCTGAAAATTCTAGGGAGTTGTTCGGTTTCTGATAAGGTCGTAAACTGTTAGACGTTGGTAACAAATGAGACTAAATGTAGGTCGGGACTAGCTAGGTTCTTCATTTTTCAGTGCAGTTAGGAGGCGCTTAATATCATGAATCTCCCCAGTGTCGGACAAACAGGGACAGACGCGATTCTCCGCAATTAAACAAGCTGAAATGAATATGAAAAAGGTGCTAACTGGAGCAAAGTTTTCGAAATGGCCACGTTGGTATGCCAACCTCGATTCCAGAAATTATCCTACTTCTAGATTCACGAAATTAACTTCTAGTTAAATAAACTATTTTGATTCTTCTTCACAATTAATAAATTTCATGAAAGATCATAGTAGATCATGGCATTACGTCGATTTAATAAACTCGTAATTCTCATTAATATTTTGAATAATATTCTAAAGAAGAGTAAGTGGATTTTTCTGGTACACGTTTTCGAAAAATATTTTACACCGTTTCGAAAAAAAATTAATAAAACAATTCATGAATAAAATCAATAAAACTATTACGAATTAATTCATCATTTTATATGAAGCAATTTATTATATTTTTACCGTTCATATATAATTTATCCCAATTATTTATTATAAAATAAAGAACAATATATTTAATACAAAAAACTTGCACAGTTTTAACTTGTAGCTTTTTAAAAATTAACAAAACAAAGCAAAATTTTATCGATGTGGTTTTATCGATCAATCTCCCTTTGAAAAGCACCACGCGTGGAAATTAATTTTACAATGAATATTTTTCGAAGAAAAACTGATTTTTCAGAATACATTTTCTCAACACTCGCTGGAAAGCATTACTTTCCCAGTAAACATAAACCTTATCTTGTAGCCGTTAACGTGTGCAATGAAAATCGTGGTAGTTGATCCTCTCTGGTGTTGCTTTAAGGAAAATAACATATTCCCTACTCTGCTATACAAGAAAATTTATATGCTTAGATGCAAGCATAAATAAGCGAGAACATGAAACTAGGTCATATCACTTGCTAATATGTTTTATAAATAATGCAAAGAAAATATGTTCTGATATATCTTATTTTTTATTGTATTATTTATTACTTATTTATATTATGTATCAAATTTAGAGCTCTACGACTATCATAAGTGTACTAACATCACCTACTTTTACTTAATATTACTTTCAAAAATATTAAATTCAAATAATAGCAACCTAAAAGACTACACGATTGATTCGCTGTTAATATGTATACGCTCAAATGTGTATTATAATATACAAACCTTACATATATTTGAATTTTTATTTAAAAAATATAAAGCAAAAAATATTAAACATTCATACAACACACTTTAAGCATACACACATTAAATAAAATTTTGCCAGAAATCACATAATTGCTTTTTTCATACGCATATCTTACATACGCGTTCAAAAATTATTAATTTCCTAAAAAAAAATCTTCAATTCTTTTCATAACATTAGTGAAACAAAACTAGCAACATCAAACCTCTTCAATATCAAACACTCTCAGTTTCAGAACTGACCAGACGATAGTCAATGCCCCCCTCCCCAACAGAGCACTGTAATTGGTTTGTCGCAGCTTAACTAACTACCGGATAAAGTCACCGGTAACGCCAGCATTTAAGCGGGGCTTACCGCTACGAGGCGAGGCGAGATGTTTACTGCTAATTGCGTGGCTTCGGACTTTCGATTTACCCGGATTTACGTGACAGACGTGGAGAAGGCATGTTGAAAAATTTCTTTCCAATTGGTTTGCACACGTCCATTTTTTAGGAGGGGAGATTGCTCGAAAAAATTGAGAATAACGTTTTTTTCAATCTGACAATAGAGTTCTTTGGCAAATAGAAATTAAAAAAGAGAAACATGATTCCGCATTTTCTTGTGTCTGTTTAATTTTCAATATTATATATTTCACACACATGAATTTTTATATTAAAATTTTATTAAAATAAAATTTTTAGTTAGATAATTAACTGAATAACATTTTAGAAAATGATTTGCATCGGTTTTAACGTAGCGTCATATACTTAAAAGTTTAACGATACCAATAAATACATACCTTCTGCAAATTAACTTTAAAAGTTCTTTACTCTGTTATGAGCTTTAACTCTCTTCTTCTCGCTTAGTTTAAATAAGAGGAGAAACACTAGTTAGCAGTAACAAACGAGGGAACAACGAATAGAATATATGATAACGCCGTAATATAAATAGTTGGCATCGTGCCACATGAGAGTTAATTGCTAGATCAGCAGTACGTACCTCCGCTTATTGACTACGAGCTCTTGGCCGGCTAGCTAAATTTTTCTTGGCAGAAAGTACGCGTTTAAATTCGCAAAGTATTTCTATTTAATGTATCTGCGCGCGCATTCAGATCTCATTTACGCGATTAAATCTCGCGCGCAGCACGCCATGAGAAACGCAGAAAGTTTTTTTTTTTTTTTAAGGACAACGTATGTGCGAGGTGCAGGAGCAATCAGCAAAAGCGGCGAAAGAAACGGAAAACAATTCACCGTGATTGCATTCGTCGATATGTCGCGCGAGTCACGCGAATTTTTTCACACCAGGAAGACGGACAGGATCGAATTCCGCCGAATGTTGAAAGATTTCGGAGAAAATACGTTTCCTACGTAAATTCGTGATAAAAATCAGGTCAACGCAATCCAAAGAATCAAGATTAAAATTCTGACTGTATAGAATAATTACACAGTAATTACACAATAACGAACGACAAGTAACTAAAGTAACGCTTGAATAATAGCGCGTAGTTTATGTAAGTCAGCTTACGAGATATATTTTGTTGCACAAGTAACATTCGTGTTTATTTCATTCATTCGTGATTTACGTTTCACAGTTACAGTTTTTTTTTATGTCTGCCAGGCTTGCTTTTACTTTTTATCGACACACATTCGCTTTATAACGTTTCGACCGCAGACGTCGCCGTCATCTCCCTCGACCCGTCGTGACTCTCGTGGTCCTGAGAGGACTCGTCCGAGGGTCGACGATGAAGCAATTGAGGGTCCACGACAAGTCTGACATTGACGGTGCTCTTCCACCACCTGTACCACGGCGACACCTGATCCTGAAGAAGGAGAGACAAATGTGAGCGAGTGGAAAGAGCCGCCGAGGTCACGGCTGTTCCTTTTCCCGCCGATTTAAATTATCCGGGCAGTTTCAGTTGTCAGGGGCAAAGGGCAGTCCACTCGATAAATCAGGCTCGAGTGACGCGCCTCGAGTGCTCTCCGACGTAAAAAAAGAGAGGGCAAAAGAGAGCGAGATACAATCGAAAACGAGAGAGACGCAATTCGGAAAGTGGCGCGTATTCGCGATTATTCTTAATTAAACACGACGTCCGACAATTTCGATTCAACTGCAGCAATTTACAGCGCGACGGGGCTGACGATTTTATTTAAAACTTCACCATCCTATCCTCCTATCGTACGCAGAGTGCACTCTACGCTTCAAAGTTGCAGGATCTTTGGGAGAATTAACGAGGGCATTCGGTGACGCGCGATTCGTTAGACTGCTTTCGGATAACCAGGCGAAATATCGCGCATCAGACGAATCATTTCGCTCGCCCGTCCTCATTTAGTACTGCCTCTGGTTTCAATAGTACAGTAGAGACGTTAAGCGGCATGAATAATTCTCCCTTGGATCGAAGGCGCACTTTGTTCCAGACGGGATAATGTATTATGGATTCTAGTGGCTGATAAATCTTTCGATTTATCGACGACATTGATCTGTACCGTACCAAGAATATACGTATACTACGTGACTAGATTACCGTATATCTTGAGTACACACTGGTGCAAGATACAGCAGTATATATATATATAATGATAATTATGTTCTATGAATAAGATAAATAATAAATTATTATTTAAATATGAAACGATAACACGATGAAACTTACAATTAATTAAAATTGGTCATTCTTTTATAATCCTAGAAAATCATTAGTGATGAATTAAATTTCATTCAAACAAAAAAGATTTTAAAGAATTGACTAAAATTAAACTGGGGGAAACAATCTATATTACATATCATATATTATCTAAATTAATAAATAAAATAATAGCAAATTTGTGTGGCAAATTTCTATTCCTTTTGTTTTGTTTTTTTCTACATAGAATTACTGATTTAAACATTTAAGTTACGTTTTTCTTAATAACATTAAATTAATTTTTCTCATTAGGGATATACCAGGGAAAATTGTTGGTATATATACGATAATCTCATTCAATTTCCCATATTTGCATGCGAAACTTAACGATCTCCATATTCATGCTTGAGACGATGCCAATAACAATTAATTTAGTAACAGCTTTGGCGCAAGATAATCAAATCCAGCACTTGCTGACAGATTCCACGGTAATTAACTACATGAATTTAACGAGCATTAGCAAATATTTTAGGATATATAAACAATATAAATACTCTCGTAAATACTCCCTACGGTCATAAACGGAACTCTCGTTTAATTTACACTGACATCATAAAGATTATAATCTTCATTCCGCCAAGAAGGATAATATAAACGAAAGTTAACCGTATTAAGCAAACTGTATAGTAAAATATACGTTTATATAACAGTTCGTAAAAGTTCGCGAATCACATCAGCAATTTTCCAATTATCAAGAAAAAAGTGTTAACAGTATGCATCCTCTACAAATGACTTTCCCATTTAATCGCATTTTAAAATATTGTTTAAAAAGTCGCATGGCCCTCTAAGTAAAGATATAAATGCTTAACGTAATCTTTTCTATGTATCTTCACAGAGAAGACTCTATTAGCCTGATTTCCGGTTCGCTCGCACCACACATTTACGTTGTATGTATTCGTTTTATATCAGAGCGTTGTGTCTTTCGCGCTTTTCCGGTGTAGAGTGCGTTCTGACACATTTGTTCCGGGTCGCTCCCCTGTGTTATATCCACGCATTCGAGCATCAGCCTGTTCACCTGTTTCACCCTTACACCGCGCCTTAATGCGTCCGCCCGGGGCAAACGTCGCTATCTGGCCTGGAGAGATCGCGCCGCATAAACGTAAACCACGGCATGACGAAGGCGTGCTGGATGCGACATAAAGTCGATGACCCAGAGGATGCATACTGATACAAGTTATTCCAAGTATGTTACTAGTGAAAAGTCCGAACACTATGATTCTATATTCCTACGTTACGAAATATTTATATATCTCAGTCAGATATATTCTTCGAAAGATATCATGCAGTAAATAACTCACACAAGGCATTCCTGGTTTACCGTGCAACCTTTCAACCAAAGATAGTGCAGTCTAAACTAAGAAAAATGGCCTTTGTTTCAAACTTGAGCGTCAATAGGTATTAAGTTATGGGTATTATAATATATATTGATCTATGTGTCAAAGTATCTAGAAACTTACGCCGAACTCGTGATTTCTAAAAGAGTGTTTGATAGAAACGTTATTCATTTGGGAGTTAAGGCTTTGAGATAAAATAATATATTATATGATATAATCGATATAATAAAAAAAATTTTACTATTACTTTAAAATATAATACTTCGAGCTGCATTTGTTGTATTAGTGTTATAAAATAAAAAATTAAACATAAAAATTATTTCATAAATTAAATATAAATATTATTTAAGTAAATACAAATTTTCTCTTTACATGTTTTTGCGTATTATAAAAATTACATATTATAATTGATCATATTAAAAGAATCAATTCGTGTCGGACTACATGATGCTGATGAAATGATGTTTATTGAAACAGAAAAAGTTTTATTTTTCCTAAAATTAAATTTTACTTACTGGGGTACCTAACTGTAAAAATATATTTAGTCCTCTTAAAAAAACAACGTATTATAAATACATTTTGTTCGAAATATATGTATATTCGAAATATAATTTCATTTTACGAATATACAATATCGTAATATTGGTTCCATTTTGTCTCATATGTGCTCATCGTATGTATAACATAAATCAATAATTTCATAAATTTAGCTTTTGATGGACTAATCAATGTAAATTTAATAAGATATTTGTTACAAATATATTGAACTATTTCCAATGCATACAGCTAGAAAATATCAAAATATGGGACATAATATTATATTCATATCTTCGTAAACATATAATTAATTAATTAAATATTTAATGAAATAATTTCAGTACTATATAAGTTATTATTTAATGTGACATCTTTCGTTAAGTTAATTAATGTGTTTAGTTAGATTATATATACCGAGTAAATACACGGAAATCTATTGAATATCAATAGAAGAATTACGTGTAGCGTAAAATAAAGGTATTTAAGGATTATATAATTTAATTCAAAAAATTAATAATATTAAGCCCTGTTTTATCATGATACTGTTCTTTTAAACTAATATTTATTTAATTTAAATATATCTTATTAAATATAATCTTCCTAGTGTAAGATATAAGCTATAAGATATAATACTAGATAAAGAACAAATAAATCAGAAGTATAATTACCCTGCAGAGCAGGTAAACTGTGGTGGCATAGCCTAATATCACAATCGTCAGAAAAAACCATATCGCTCCTCGCGTCCAGAGCTTGGAAATCCCAATCTTTTTTCCCTCAATGATAAAGTATCGCATACCTGCAAAGTTACAGCCGATAACAAGTACGTACTCAGTTTGGTACAACGGTAGCTTCATAAAAGTAGCGCGCTTATCGGAAGTGAGATAGTCTGGAACCTTCGTCAACATCGGATTTAAATTCTCTTTCACAGTAGTATCGCGTGTTATTCTATAATGTGACGTTACTTTCTCTATACTTCTAAAAAAAGTTAAAAATGCAAGAAATACGTATCAAGTATATGAGCGTCGATATTATACTTTTTATGATGTCATTCCAAATAATAATTAAATACAACAACATTGTATATTCGAATGCGAGAAATTATTTTATATGTCAAAGAACTTATATTTTAATATTAAATAATGTAAATATAAATATATAGGGTGTATGATAAAATAAATGACATCTTTCTCTGAATGTATTTTCTAAGAAATTTAGTGGGTTACGAAGAGAAATTATATTCTATAAAATTCAGACTTTCGACCTATTAATTCGTTACGGAATACATCAAGCAAGTTCGAGAAATATATGCGATGTACAAATATTTAGAAATAAAAAATGTACAAATATTTCCGGATATTCCTTGGTACTTGGCAGTTTATTTACTTTATCACAGATGGACCGTTTTTCATTATGTAAAAAACCACTCACCCAAAAGACATACCGCGGCTAATCCCACCGTAACGATAGTGAGTAACGTTAAGATGAGCAGGTCTGATTCTATATTTCTACGATTCCGCGGATGGCTGATCCATATCCTCAGAGATTCTGGCCTGCAGGTACCCATAAAAATGATAACTATACGTGGCCGAGTATGGCCATTAAGATAAAAGCTCAAAAAATTCATCCTTAGAGAATCATAAGTTCACACAAAGAATAAAATGCTTATCGGTAAACTATACAACGATATTAAAATCATAGAACACAATTTGTTTTAATAATTATATGTACAAATATAAAAATTCTTAACTGCTTCAAGTTATATAAAAACGAAAATTATACAAAAATTATATAAAAATAGAACAGAACATAAATGAATAAAACTAATATTATTTAATAATGAACGTCTTGTGTGTGAAAAAACGAATTTATTTATTATTGTAATTTTAACAACTAAATTATTATTTTACTTATTGTTTTAATTTTATTGCATTCTGATTTAATACAAATCAAAACATCGCAATTTATCATCGATTCCTAAAGCAGTTTACTCGATACACTATTTTCGATGTTGAAATTAACTTCAAATTGTAACCTAATCGACTCACAGAGGAAAAAAAACAAATTACAAAGAAAAAAATAAAATAAAAGAAATATGAGAATCGAGATCAATTCATCGCAAAAGGAGAATAATGGGCACGATAGCGAAAAACGAAATAAGTAAACGCGCCAGTGTGCGAGAGATCGAAATGCATTTCAGGTACTTGAATTACATCTAGCTTGAAAGTACACTCTTCCTCGATAACCCGATAAATGTAATGCTCACCATCGATAACGAAGCGTCTCCACGGCATTGAAGTAGTACCGGCACAATTCGCAGTAAGTTCGGCACGATTGATTCAGCCATCGTTCCAGGCAGGACAAGTGCACGTAAGCCAGCGTGCCCTTGCACCTGGAAGAGACACGCCGCGTATATTGTATTGTAGTAACGTACACGAAAGAATACTGTGATTTTATCATAGTAAAAGGACGGTAAAGAAATAATGTAATGGTAATTACGTACTTCTTTGTGGAAAATGGAATTTTATTTGTGCTGTTTAAAGTCGCAGAGAGAGAGAGAGAGAGAGAGAGAGAGAGAGAGAGAAACTCGATGAATCGAGTCTAGACAGAAATCCAAGATTATAAAAGATAGAAACTAAGTGGCATCGTTGATTCTTTCGCTGCGCACTCGAATACATTCGCTTAGCTGTTTCCAAGCAAACGTAAAAGACATAACAGTACTGACGCTAAATTCAACTTTTAAAACTTGTACTCAGAAAAAAGTCTCAGTTATGACATGTATTTAAATTTTAATATTACGTTTATAAAGTAATTTAAATGTATATAAGTTTTTTAAAATTAATTGTCAAATAAATGTGCGATTATTGAATTGCAATTGATTAATGTATTGTATTCATTCAGTGTAAAATTTCTTTTGCATGAATATATTTGTAGAAATAAAATTACACAAGCACATTATTACATTCTATAGCATCTATTGTATAGAAAATATATGAAATCTATTCATTCGTGTTCGCTCGTGAATGCATTATTGAGAAATGCATTCCGCAATTGAAAACAAAAAAACGTTATACTCGATTCCTCATTATTCTCTGTCGCTTTGAACTGATTGCCTATGACTTCAAAGTAATATTCAGATTAAAAAGGATTTCCATAAGTTCGAGAATTATGAAGGTAAACGCGTAGGGAGCTTTGCAGCGGGTCGCTCTCATTTCGCACGTTCCCGCTGTTTTTACATAGTTCTTCAAGCACAAGTTGTGTGTCCTTAATCGCCGGAACACGTTTCTCGAACTATTCACTCATTTACGCCTTTCTACCGAGTTCTACCGTCTCTCGGTGGCACCGAGCCGTAAATGAGAAAGGGAAAGGGCAAAAGAGAAGCGAAATAGAAGTTCCTCTCTTAAAACATCTCGTTTTTTGTCCCTTTTTAGCACGATTCTCCATCTCACGGCCAACGTGAGAATTATGTGACTACGTGAGGCCGATTTCGGTGCCGAGTCGGAATATACTTCATTCGACGATAGAGTCACGACGTTTCGCTTTGTCAACCGTGTTAAACGACCGCTGTTCGGATAATCTCGTTATTATAAACAACATCGGCAACTATCACAACATGCTCTTCACTTCCTACGCATCCAACATCTGCGATGAATGTAGTAGCGCGCAAATTAGTTCGAACGAGATACGGAAGTCAGTAAACCTGAACTGAAACTGTACTACTGTTACTACTGTATAGTGATTCCAAAGACAAGTTTATGCGTTAAAGTCTCGTTAAAGTGATATCATTAAGGTGATAAGGACGTAGTTCTACTTGTTAAATAATAGAAATAACTACACGCGATTAAATTCAAAATTTAATCATATATAGTAACATCTAATTATTTGAATTATTCATTCGTCAACATGGATCACACGGACCAATAAAATATTAAAATATTTTTTCTCAATAAATGGACTTCATATTTAAGAAACTGATATTTTATAATTTAACATTACATTAGCTTCAATTTCAGATCAAGGATACGTCCCTGGATATGTCAGAAATAAACCTTATTGAGTATTATAAGTATTACATATCGATTCAATTATTAAATATATTACAGACACCTTCTCTCTACAGTTTAAAGTAATAGAAAGCTTCGAAAAAAATGCAGTGCAAAACGGCGCATAGCAGCGTACAAGTGAAACAATTCTCTTTCATATGATTTGCTTGTTTGTGGCTCACAAAGGGTTATGACAGCGTCATAAACCTTTCTCTTTGACAGCATGACGCTGTACATGGACGATGATTAACCTGCATATCCAGCGAAACAGTTATCGTCCGATGAAATTTATGCCGCTCTTCTTTCACCGCGGAGTACAACTGCTGCGTTATGACATCAGTTTTACGATTGTTTCGGTAAACAATGCACGGTATGCAGCAGAATCCAGAATACTCCGTCAGCGTCGAGTGCGATATAAGGAACGATATTAAACGAGAAATAATTCGCGAGCGACCGCTAGGAAAGTTGCCGGCACCGCTCGGAAAAATTTCAACCCAATTTCCGATAATGAAACATTTTAAACAATTCACCTATCCGCCTATCCACCGCGATCCTACCGACTTTTTAAACACCGTAATACTATATAGTTTGTTAGCTTCATCTTTCAGTTAATAATTACAGAAAATGTTTTTTACACATAACACAAAGTACATAAATAAGATGCGTAAAATAGATGATAAGCAGATGGATGAGATTAATATCTGCCTGAGTTTCACCTTCCACTTCCTTCAAAAACGGATAGGAGTAAGAAAACAGATTTGTTTACTTAAAGAAAGGGAGAAGTAAAATTTGTGAGAACATGTAATCCATTTGGCGACGGGATCCACGAAACTACAGATGTTTCCACTACGAAGGACAACCACTTCGCTTTCCACCATAAATAATCGGTCGCATCAAAATTCGCGATGATTCATGCACTGAGTCGACTAGATTTCTCGTTAGATTCGGTGCTTTTACCACTGCGCGTCTAATGTTACCGTGGTAACACGAAAAGAAATGGGTCATGAGATATAAACGTAGCACGTAATCGAGAATTCTCACGAGATTCTTGTGAATTAAGCCCCTACGAACGAAGAGGCGCGGCTCAGGTCATTAAGTTGGCACAAATGTCCCTTTGCAAAAAACGATAAGTGCACGAGAGATCTTACCGAAACGTTAAATAAAATAATCGCGAAAGCGATGGGAAGTAAACGTGAGAACGCCTTAAGATCAAGAGACAAATCTAATTGGATTATCTCCTTTTCTCTCTTTTTCTTTAAAGCTGTAAAAGTCATCGTTTATGACTAAGAGAAAATAGAATTATGATTAGTTACCAAGAAAAGTTCATTAGAGTCAATTTTTTGTTTTTCGAATCTCATAAAATTACCTAGCTCTGTGACATGTAAATTTGAATGCATGACAGACAGTAACAGAGTTTCAAAGTAATGAATCAACTTAACTATTCTGAATGTCTTTAGCTTTCCAAATATACTAACGGCTAATCCCCCGTGATATTTCATGATGATTGGATGTCGTGAGATGATCATCGCTTAATTGAGCTTTAACGTTAATTAATTAGCGCCTGTCTCTCGTATCATGCTTGCGCAAAATTAGCAATTGTCGCTTTGCGACGTACACTGTGATAGATGGTGAAGAATAAGCTGTTGGGAATCAAAGCAATTAAATGCTTTTCTCCCACCTTATGGTGACTTATATATATTTGCTTCGTAATTCAATTTATCACTAATCGACTATGCCCATCAACTAAACTTCCAGCTTGAAATACCTAGTAATAACTGGTTACACAAAACCTCTCATACCAAAGTTTATTTAAAGTAAAAGCCATTGAAATTACCTTGAAATGAAGATTTATTCATTTATACTTATTTTAAGACTTTACTTCGCTAAGTAAATTCAAAACTAGTAAAATTCTGAACTCTCAACAATGTTATATTTTGATACCGAAACTGTCGCTTTAATAATATTGTAACTATTTAATATTATGGTACCTTTGAGAGTCATTGTAAACTACTGAATAAAATGAAAGTTAACTGTACACCATTATAAAACTGAAATTTGTATCTACAAAACTACTGTTGCTAGAAAATATAACATTTCATGTGCACCTACTCTGTATTTTTCACATAGCCCAACTTTTATCAATTCTTTTTTGCTATATATCTTTTAAAAACACATCAACAGAAATATCCGAAGCTGAATCCGCAGGATTTAAATATCGCGATATTCCACCATTAATACGTAAGCACTTCCCGTTCTGGTGTGCACCACATTTTTCTCGAATCCTATTAAGTATGAAAGATGGGACGTTCGTAAGATGGCGGAATTCTGTCCTAAATCCCAGACCATAGCTATATGGATGATACATATCGTTTTGCCATGATAAAATTTTCGAAATCGTAAATGTACACAACTGCATTCTTTCTACATGTATATTACAAGTAATCTTTTTCTTGAATTCGAAAATTTATGTATATGTTAAGAGAAAATTACAATTCCTTGTATTTACCTGTGAACATTTTAATGTTACAAGAAAAAGTTCCGCATATATTATTATTTTCATTGTGAATTAATTTTTAACATAACAATAATATCTTTTTAAATAATGAGTATAAAGATTTAAAAATAGTTTTAACTACTTTGATATTTAGAGCACGTATTAACAAACTGCTGAAATATAATACAAATGTTTCATGTACAGAATGACATAATCATAAAAATCTCTTTCTATTTTAAGATTAAAAATATAATATTAATAATATTCTGTGTAATATAAAATAATTGTAATTTTCTTTCCCTCTTTAAAGGTAAGCTTATTAGAGAATTGATAGTATACTAGTAACATCGTTAAGCAATTTAATCTATAATAACAATAAGCTTATTCTAAAATCTACTCAATTACGATTATTAAATTAGCGTTCTACCACAACTGTAAATACATTTTGTGAACTTTATATATATATATATATATATATATATATATATATATATATATATAAATTATAACAACCAAAATATACATATATAGCTTTGGTTACTATAATCCATGAGTGCAGAATTTTACCATTTATGTTACTATACTTTATGCACACAACAAACTACGATGTAAATTTTCGTTTAATTTTAAAAGAGAATAGTAAGATAGAATAAAGTAAGAAGAGAATGGTAAAATAATTTTTTTTTCTTCAAATTATCTCATAAATTTTCAATCTATTCAAGTTATTTAATTTAGCAATACTATGGAAAAGACATCAAAACTCAACATTATCATGACTTTTATTTTAGAAGTCATCGTACTAAATAATACTTAACAGTATTATACGTAATGCGATGACTGCTGGACGAAACTATTATTTGTTTTATTTGTCCATTATTTAATTACTGTATATTTGATTTTATTCTATCGTTTATGCTACCATTTCATTAAAACATGCAAATAAATCTTCGAGAAGTTAAAGTTTCTATACAGTACGGTATCTGATCGTACTGTGATAGAGCGAATATGCATTTACCTACAAGGGGAAATAAGCGGTTCCTTCGCTGTGTTCGTGTGACATATTCGGCAAACGCTGGACCCGACCGAGATCAGGCTGCGGGTAAGCCGATGCTGTTGTCCAACGACCCCCGGAGACACTTGCTGCGTGTCGTGGCCATTTAAATTGCAGGCCGAGCCCTCGGGAGCTATGGCCGATGGCGGCATCGGCATGCTGCGCTCGTGATCCAAGTTAACTGTGGAACCAGCCAGAGAGAAGGACACACACCACGTGGTGCATATGTATGATCCACCACGTACTCGCGCTTATTTACACCCCATTCACCGCATCGCGCCGACCGGCTTTAAGCGTCTATTTTCTATACGAACCGATCGGAAATCTGATAATAGTTCGCGCCAGTGGTTGCCAACCCGCAAGCTCTCGTGAAGCTTCTATCCAATTATTACCTCCCACACCTTCGAATTTAGCGAGACAAAAGCTCGATTGTACTCAAGTAGAGATTCTCGTACATTTAATGAAGAAAGCTAATAAAGGCTTCAAAGAAGAAAAATTGTTTATGCTGAATGGTAACAAATAAACCACGATTGTGAAAACGTAATTTAAATTTTTCTTTTTACAAAAGATAAATCTCAATGGAGAAGCTCGTTCAGTTTGTTAGATCATGTTTAATTAATCGAAACGGTCATTATACAACTATACTGAAAATCAACTCTTTCCAATTGTCTGTTCAATATTTTTTAATTTCTTTTTCTTTTATACTTTTTTTGTTCTTTAATATTTCTTTAATATTTTCTAAAAATTAATATAATTTTGTATGCGTTGCTCGATCGGTTGGAAGAGAAAGTTATACATGACATAGTGATTATGAGTGATTGCAAAAGAAGTTTCTATGTTCATTTATTCACTACCTGGATCTAAATCGAATTTATTTGAAGTTTTAACTAAAATCTGTTGGCAGTTTATTAAATGATAAAGTTAGCGAACATGTCGATGCATTGACCTCAAAAGTTCAAACATTGCATTAATAAGATAATCGGATAGTTTATTTAATAGAAATTTTATTTTCTCTATTATCAAATCCATTAATTGATTATTAAATATCCAAACAATATAGTAGGACTCATTAAATTTAAATCAGTAATTTTCATTATATCAAAAGTCGAAGTCATTTGAAAATTCGCGTGCTCTATAACTTTCACGCGTTCAATATCATAAATATTAACTAATTATAATTCTCACCATAAATTTATTATTACTGCTCGATTTTAGCAAATTAAAATTAAATAGAATATCAAAGGATTAACCTTACAAGTAATTATATAATAATAATTTAACACAGTCTTTGCATTCATGTTTAAATTACTTCATCCAATATTGTCTTTTGTATATTATTTCCTATAATTAAAAGGTTAACAGTGACTTTTCCACATGTTCGCCATTCATCTATCCCATCCAAAAACTAATCGAACCGAATCTTCAATTCCCACTATAAAAATTTGATTGGATTTTTGTCCGCGAGATACATTTAATTTTTGCGAATTCGAAGACTCCCGGAAATGTCAAGTGACTGAAAATTTATATCATGCCCGAATGCTCTCTCCTCTAACGAGGCACAATCTCTCGAGTTCTTTGATACAGGGAAGTAGATGCTTTCAAGTTTTTCCGTGACAATAGAACTGAACTTTAAACGAAGTCCCGCCGGCTGCGGCAATATTCCAGATGAAGAATGCAAGCCGTAGCGACGTCGCGACAGGCAAAACCTACCTACTTGCGTTTCCGACATCGTGAAAGTTTCCGTCGCGATACATAACCAACAATTTCCCGTGAAAGTGAGTGCACGTCGTGCTGAGTCCTCCGAAGTCCTTTCGATCCCGTAATTGGAGTGGAGTTTATTTTTTACGTAACGTGATACCATCGAATGCAAATGTGGAGCCGACCTAAAAGGTCGGCAGAGGTAACTTTAACCTCTATCCGAAGGTGATGACACATCGAGCGCAATAGTAATTTAGACCGTTTTTCATTTCTTTGTTTCCTAGCAAAACAGCCGCGATAAATAAAAATGCTAGATCGAAAGGCTGTGATTTTTTATCTGATTAAAAAAGTAACCTACTATCTATAGTTTAACCAGAAAATCGCATTACGATTTTTCTTAAAAGAAGTTACAGTAAAAAGTTTTTGCTATTTATTCATTTTCGCATTTTAATGTAACAAAATTTATTAAATTAAATATTATCTTGTTAAAAATTGAAATATTAAAAATCAGTAAATATTTTTATAGTTTTAACTTTCTTTTTCAGCTTTTTAAATTTATAACAGAAACTACTTTTTCTTATTACATGTAATATGTGCATTCTTTGATATCTACAATTGAAATGCGTTAGTAAGAAAAAGAATAAAAGACAGAAGCTGAAAATCTTACGTTATACGGTATATCAATGATTTTACTTACATACTTTGCTAACCACAAAACCTATCTTTGTTTTATTATATAAATTGTTATCAAAGTTATGTAAATATTAAATTATTTATATACTGATTTTTCAAGCAATACTAGCTCCTCTCTAGTATTTTTCTTTTTATTAACGCGTTTCTGTATTATTAATTTTTATTTTACAACATATCTAAAATAAAAAACATCTATAAAATGTTTCAAAAACATCTATAAGTTTCATAAATCAGGTCGTGTCTTAAAAACTCTATAATAACATCTTTCTGGTAGTTTTATAAAACATCTTGTAAAAGTATAAGCCGTCTTTTTTTTAGAAGTCATAATATTCTCTGGAAAGAGAATACTACAAAGAGTATACGTAATATACTCTTTCTTTAATACGTAAACAACATGTGTAAAAGAGAAAGCATTAACTACATTTATCTCATAATATAATAAATAATTATGTACATTGAAGTATGCATTAAAATATTCCTAAGAAACATTAATGTATTTACTTTCGCCGATTAATTTCCAATTAATATGAACGTAGACAAATCTTTTATAATCATATTAAATAATTATGCATACGTAGCAAGAATATAAAAAGACTTAAAAAGAATATAAAATATAAAAGAATATAAAAAGAACTAATAAATCCTAAATTAATAAATTGGTATGTTAAATCGATCTGTCGTATCTTGTATCTTATTTTGACAAATTAATAGTTATAAAATTTTGCTTTGCAGGAAGTGATAGTGTCCATGAAAATTTTAATACGTTACCTTGGAAAACGACAATATTATTTTATAAGATGTCAAGGACGCTACGATTCTTTCTCTTACAATTCTATATTTATATTAACACTTTTTCATATTGCGTTTCAACTGTAAAAATTATCTTTATATTTATCCCGAAATACTTGATTAAAACTGAATACATTATCGACGAATTCATATATTATAGAAATTAAACATATAAAAATCCTGTCTAATAGCTTATACATGATACTTTTCAGGAGATATCTGCAAATTAATCTGTGAATTAACCGGATTTCATTTGGACTATGAAATTAATCCTTGTAAATTCTCTAAAACTCAATCAGTCATATAGATGCAAAATGTATCTATATATATTGTGAAAGTGGCTGCGTGCCAACCAAAAATAACACTACAATGAAACATTAGCTGTAAAATTGAAAACAGATCCGTTTGAAATCAAAGCCAGATTCTTGTCGAACGAGTGAAAATGCAATTTCAAGCGCAAAATAAAAAATTTCTGCGCGCGCCGGTACGCACTTCACAATTTCGTCTTTCGTACGTAAACACTCGTTTGTACGGTTTGCTAGCGGTTTTTTATTGAATCTCGAAACGAAATTCCTTTGAAGGAAAAAATACAATTTTGGAATAGACATCGAAAGCACTGTAGTTAGTCAATTTAAAAGCGCGTACAGATATATATAACTTAATAAAATATATATAAATTTTTCTTTTACGCAGAAGTTCGCCATGAACAATTTTTTAAGACACTTATTTATATTCTAAGAGAGAAATATATTAACTGAATGAAACGAGATTTTTTTTATTAATGGCTGTGAGACTTTCTAAAAATAAAAGTGTATTTAGTCTTATTAAAATCTCTCTGAATGGGCTATGAAACACTGGGAAAATTACTAATATTTCATAAAATATGACATTCTTTTTTCTTAATATTCAAATATATTCATAATATTCAAAAAGTTATGATTTGATCAAAAAATTAAAATATATAAAAATATATTGAAATGAAATTAATTGCAACAATTAATTTATTATTTTAAATCCATTAAAAAATATACTATACATATAAAAAAATGTATTCTTAAAAATTTTAGAACTTCTCTCTTATCTTCATTAAAAATTTTATATTAATATGCAATTTCTTTTATCAATTAAATCTACATATTAATACAAATTCAACTTTTTATCACTTTATCAATCTTTCCGATTATTCACATAATTCGACAGAATGAAATTGATCTGGAGTAGTCTCTTTAAAGGAATTGCATATTTTGCCCATTCCAAATTGAGATCTGAGGAAGAATGTCCTGAGATCATGACCCCGTCATAAGATTATGAAGATTAATTAACTGCAGAAACTATGCTGTGCGCCAACGTCACTAAATTGAATCTCAGGCGGGTTCCTGATTTATGGCGCCATTGCATCGAAACTTTTTCCCACGAAATGCCTGGATTTGCATCACATTAAGATTCACGGTCTATCATTCACGGAGAAAAAGAACTTGCCGTTTGTACTTAGCTTCTCAACAAGCGCCCTTCGAGGACAATTTCTCGACTTCACTTTCTTTTAATTTTGTCTGGTCGGAAATTCGTGTCTCTCGTTTCAAAAAAAATGAGAAAAATAAAACATTTAATATTAAATATCGCGATACTATTTATTTGTATGGAATTTCAGTAGATTTCACTTATTCGAGTCTTATAAAGAGTAATATACTTTTATTTAACATGATCTTTATAAATTTTTATTAGAGCAGGAAGAAAATACACTATCTATAAAATCTAATGCTTTAACGCCACTATATCGACGTACAAAAGTTTTAATTACAGATCACGCGAAAGCTCTATTGACGATAGAACTGTAAAAGCAATTAATTCGGATTGCGATACTACAATTCATTCAATTTCATTACACGATTTAATTACCGTAATATGATAATAATGTGGCTATTAATTACTTTTCGTATCCATTATAAACTAATGTAATACTCTAGTTTGATTTAATAAATAAAGTTTCGACGAAATACAAATGGAATAATTTATGAAAGGAAGTGTTATAGTGATTAATTCGTATATATATATTACTTAATAGAGATACGTATAAAATGGCTCTTATGATAAACTTTGAAAGTTTTATGAGAGAAAATGTTTTGCAATATACTCATGTTTGAGTGATCAAGTACCACTCTTCAATCATGGATATTTCAATTTATATAAATTTTGTCTGTCATTTAATTGAAGCTCTTTTTACTCATTTTTATTTCGATATAATATCACATAACAGTACATAATGCCTAAGTAATGGAAATGCATCCATTAAACTGCAGTGACCGTTTCTTTATCGATCCTAGAAGATGGATATGACGATATTAAAGCAAAGACACTCCTATCAAGCATGCTCCTTTATTGATTGAAGGTTAATAAAACAAAACAATGTAATCCGCGTAGTATATTATTAATTCTCAGAAAGTATAGTAGTATTTCTAATTTGCAATATATTATCGTATTCTTGTTAAAAATAAGTCATTTAAGGATTTATTTATTCCATCTTTATTTAACAATCATTTTAAGACCATGAATTAAATTTAGAATCCGAATATCAAAACGTTTCAACCAAGATAATATTAGTATTTTATAGATTTTATATGCAACTGACGACATGTTTGTTTTAATTTTATCCATAGATCACATAAAAACTGAAGCAAAAAATTCTGACGTTATTACAGAATTGATCTGATTTATTTTAAAAAGCTTTAGGATATATATACAGTGTACATCATAATAGAAAATAGAAAGAAGCTAATAACAAAAATAAAATCCTTTAATAACCTAAATCTGTTACAGTTATTAATAATGGTCTGTTAATTTGAGAAGAAATAGCAATGCGAAAAGAATTATTTTTACTTGGAAATACTTTATATCTCCTGCATACGTTATATGTATATAGTTTTATAAGTGCTATGTTATTAATTATTAATTAGCATGTTCATTATCAATAAACCATTTTATACATCGCACTCTCCATTGGTCTATTCTATAAAACACGATACGAATAATAATGCTATACTACACTTTCATTATTACTTGAGGAATTGTCGGCATTTATCTTTCCTTCACACGAAAGAACGTGAATGCTCATACGTCTCTATAAGGGGCGAAGATCTGAAAACGAAGATTCCCGCGTTTGTAGTACTCCCATTGTGATTCTGTCGCCATTTCTCTGCCGACACTCAACGACATGCTGTCGTCCCGACTGCATTTACCCGACATCGCCAGATATAACAATTCGACCGAAGATTTCGTCACGGAGAACTTTAAACCCCCTCGCAATCTGGATTTTGTTTTCGGCGCCGGCCGTGCAAGACGACACGCTGGGGAACCGCAAAAGTTTTCAGTCCACGAGACGCCATCCGTGAATTTTCTCCACTGACGCAAATTTACCCCTTGCTAGCGACGTGCATTGACAGAAAAACAAGTACATTTTTCGTTCGATCGTTTCCGTAACTTGACGTTTCATGCAGAGACACATTGTATATTTTAAAAGGATGCACGTATAAGTAAGAAAAAAAGATACATTAAGAAAGATTACGAGACAAAATATATATAGTCTCTTGTAATTATTTATTATTAAAAATATCAATTATATATAATGTAATATATAATTATTAAAAATATCAATTATATATAGTGTAATATATAATTATTAAAAATATCAATTATAATGCGTTATGTAAATGATTAACGAACTAGTTGCCAAATATTTCATACGTCTGGAATTTTATTTGTCGGACTTCTTTAAATATTAAAGGATTCATAATAAGTATAATATAAACATATAATATCTCCGTATAATATAAACATTAAACACTTTTAATGCATTATTTGTGTAAAAATTTAATTTCAGAAGAGATTACATTCATTCCTCACTTTCGGAAAAATATGTTACGAGCTAGGAAACGAAAAGTGGAACTGACATTTCTCAACTACAGAACTACAAAACACTCTCTATACGCATGCTCTCAACTAAACGATTTCTCTTAATTTCGCGAGGCGACGCCCCTAAATAGAAAGCAAACAAACGGATAACACTCTCGTCGCAGCCCGTCGGGCGAATTTAACGATGGAGCGCCACGCGAGTGGATATGTTAACTAGATTTTTCGCTCTTTTTCCTCTTTTTTGCGTCAGTGTGAAGTGTATATACATCGGTTTAACTAGATTCGTTGCAATTTGCAAAAATAAAGCGACGCAAATAAAACGTAATCGTAATAGAGAGTAAAGGGAAAACCCAATTTATTTAAAAAATTAAAAAAGAAAAAACAAGTAATATAAACATGCGTCTACGCTTTGTTTTCGAGTGATATAAAATAATATAAACAAACATTGAGCAATTGTCTCAAACTGTCTAAGGAAGCTATTTTAAACATTTTTGTCATAATACATAATTTAAATAAAAAGATTAATTTGATATAAATGAATTATGCAAAAATAAAAAGCTTAACATAATCCAAGAGCAAAATATTTACAAATGCCTTTATATTCGAATTTTTTTAAATGTAGAGGTCTTAAATTTATGATAGTCCAAGAGCCCATGACATGAATTTGGGTAGGTGTTTTAGGCAACTTGAAATTATAAAAATAAGTAAATTTGAATGTGTGCGATTACGGAATGAAGAGTCTGGCAAAAAGTTTGCGGTTATTTTGCAACTGCGCAGCCTAGTACATTTAAAAAGAAAAAGCATAATCAAAAATAATACTTTTGGCAAAATAAAATTTAGTTATTTTTTAACTTTAGCACCTATAGAAATAAAAAATCAAAATGCCAGACGTTTTGAATGGTTCTGAAATATAGCCAGAGAGATTGCCCCAAAGATCGCCACGACACTAAACTCACAAGTCACGTGGGGGGCAATCTCTCTCTGGCTATATTTCAGAACCATTCAAAACGTCTGGCATTTTGATTTTTTATTTCTATAGGTGCTAAAGTTAAAAAATAACTAAATTTTATTTTGCCAAAAGTATTATTTTTGATTATGCTTTTTCTTTTTACATGTACTAGGCTGCGCAGTTGCAAAATAACCGCAAACTTTTTGCCAGACTCTTCATTCCGTAATCGCACACATTCAAATTTACTTATTTTTATAATTTCAAGTTGCCTAAAACACCTACCCAAATTCATGTCATGGGCTCTTGGACTATGACGCTCATCCTTTTTATTACAGTGTATATCCGCATATACAGTGCATTTATAGCACCAATATGTAAGAAATATCATTTATTAAAGTCATAAAAAGAATCAATGAGCTATGCATATATATATATATATATAATACATCATGTTTATAAAGAGATAAGTTTTTTTTAAATATCCAATATAGCAATATAAAAATAAGATTCGATAAATAACTTTAACCAATATAATGACGATAAAAACCAAATAAATGTTTTGTAGATTATCGTGTATTTGCGTTTGTCCAACAAATGTTTTATAAGTAACCAACTTTTATAAATGTTTTATTAAAAATTGTATTATTAAAAACATTACATGTTCCAAACAAAATGCCTTTCATAAATTGGGAGAATTTACTCTAACAGAAAATTACATTATCCGTGTTTTATCACCTAAAAAAATAATGTTGATTATGATTAATTAAAATAAAAAAATAAACCTTAAAAAACTTAAAAATAAAATATCAGTAAAATCCAATAATATGCTAATATGCAATCAATATCTCTCGCGTAGAAGAAAAAAATGTTATGAATTAAAATCTTTCTTTTTCTTTTCCGATCTGTGTATGAGTTTTATCATTTTCGATGAAAAAGATATCAAAGAATTTATATTTTATTTTCAATGAACGACCAGATAACGTGCATAATGATAATCCCGAGCCAAGTTGAAAATTTATTGGCACTCACGAATTGCAGTTGGGTTCCGGGTTCTGTATTCGCTTTTATTTCGAGAAACGTCAGATGATAAAAACGAGGAAAAATTAACGGTCGACCTATATCAACTTTAAATCAGATATCGAACCATGCGCTAGGAAGCAAGCATAAGAGGAATTTATATTAGTGTCGTGGGAAGAGTCCGGATGATCCGTGGCGCTCAATCGCAATCTAACGTCTCTAAGACTTCGTTAACTTTCATTAATGAACAAATCTCACTAACGAAAACGAAGGGTTTAATATAAATTTTATAAATTATACAAATATTATTGTATCGCATCTAAAATATGAGAAATAACAAAATAAACTATTATATATAGATGTCTACTTTTTCAACTATAAATCCTTCGATAACTTCGACAGATAAAAGTGTTCGTCTATTGTGAATGTGAAAAAAACTCAAAATCAACCAGATGCTATAAGCCTTACGTGAATTGTCGCAATGAGTTTTCAATTATGAGTTTTTAATTTGGCCACAAGTTTTTAAGATCATGTAAGAGGCAAATGAGAGAACTGCAAACTGAAGTAAATAGCGGAATATCGGGGCTACTGTATTATTTTACACAACATTAAAAACACAGATTCATTCGCAATAAACTATATAATATTTAAATAGCCATTTTCCATATCCATTTGCGTACTGCAACACAGATAATAAAAATTCGTCGGCGGATCCGGTGTTCTCTCTGGCGCAATTTAATGCCATGATAAAAAAGTCCAAAGAATACGCAATTCACGCGATAAACGCATGTAAAAATACCGGCACGTAAAGAGCAGTCCCGTGGGAGAGCTGAGAGCTACTGACGTACACGCCGCGAGATCATAATTCATTGCGGCTATACGTGCACGAGACGTATTGTGAATACCTTAGATAGTTCACTTCATTTCACCTCCATCGCTTTATCACTAAATATTACCGGACTTACATCGCGGGAGCTGCTCGCTCGAACGATTTCATTGTTCACGTTCTGCAACCTTTACACTCGTCAAACATTATTATACGAATGTGTACGATTTCGTTCGCGCAACGAGTAACGAACCCTCGACAAACAAGAAATAATACGTAGCTGTCAATGTATATATATATATATATAGATATGCAGCAAAATGTCTTGAGTCTTCTAACCGGAAAGTGCCACAGGCTGAATTAACAAAGAGAAACAGAGAGTAGTTATTTCATCAGAGAGATATTAGTATGTTACATTGTATATAGAATAGTTGTAGAGTTTTATTTACTTTTGATTTGCCACATACACAATCTCACTTTTTATTTCGTGACTTGAACCGAAATTTGAGTTAAACCGAAAACCTATAATTGAATCTTTGAATAAAAACCCTTTATTTTCAATCTTCATCGATTTTCTAACAAAAGCGCTTTAATTTCATTAAGTTTGAATTTATTAAATTATCTACAACCCAAAGGACAACCTAGTACGATTAGTCACATTGTACGGTAGACCTGTACAAGTTGTATGACAAGCAAAACATACATGAGCATCCTATTATTGATGAAAACTGAAGTTAACTGTACTTCAGTAGGTAACTTTAGCAGAGACTCCTATTTGCTAACCCTTTGTCAACCCTATTTGCCAACCTCAATGTTCAATATTAGACGCCTCGTTAATGAAGTATCGAGTTAAATATTTACGGAGACAACATTCATGGTGTACCAACCGGATGATAGGTTTCTATTCATTTACTCTTGTAAGGCATAATTTATTGTGTATATGTATAATCTATACATCCTTAACCCTGCTGCTCCTTTCAGATCTATTTAATATTCATTTCCAAATGCAATTCTATATTTTTAGTAATATATTTTTAAAATTTCATTTCTTCATAATTTCCGATTTTTGAATACGTATTACAAAAGAGTGAAAAAAATAAATTTTTATATAAACCATTATATTATTATAGAAAATAGATTATAGAATTATTATTATATTATTATGGAAAACATTTAAAAGTGAATTTATACTTGAATTAAACAATTTTAAAAATTTTACACTGCAATTTTTAATTTTGCATTGACAATTCAATTATGCTAGCTCTTTAGCGGATTTCGTCTCGGATAACTCGAGTGAAATTCTCATGACAACAGTGTCAATTCAGTGCTGTAGCTACAGTTCGCTACTTGTCTCATTTGTATTGACGTTGAAACGTACACACGTACGAATAAAGATCGTCTACCTACGCGGAGATACGTATTACGGGAACTTTGCACAATTTCGCGAACAGGTACCAAGGCGGATTTTCAGGACGGATTTTCGTGTTTAGTGGCGATAAATTTCGGGGTTTGTAGCGTAAGACGACCGGCTGCACACATGTACACGCGTGTCTATATATATGTATATACGATTGCGCGCCAGTTTGGTACGGCTATTACAAAGACATCGCGAGAGACACAAATTTTCTGTCGCGGCAACTTACGAGAACATATTTAAGGTGTCCTCCGTACGTTCTCAACCTCCCCAATTTTCATTAGCGCCGCGTAATCCTTATTGAACACGTTTTTCATCCTTTTAACCTAATCCTTACGATAATTCATTGCAAATCGCGAAGTCTCTCGCAATGTAGAATACGAGCCTTTCTTCGTATTATACTAAATATAATGAAAATAATTGGAAAAGAGATTACGATAAAAGTAAAAAAAACTGCATATACTAAGTTGTTGAGTATCAAATTATATTAAAATCATTATTAACTACAGCATATAATCATCTCCACTGATACAATATAATTCTATGTCACAGTCCTTCGTTCTCATAATCATATCTTCAATACGTGAATAGGTCGTACGTCGCGATTTCTTGTGTCTGTCTACATTCCTAAGAACTTGCGAAAGCGAGTCCCTAAAGACATCCGCTCGCGAATATACGACGTAACGACAATAAGAACATTGCTCGATTTCGTACACGATAGCACGCTAGTTAACATACTCGATGTGAACTGCGAACGAGCAAGATCTTGTACATAACTGGGATAATTGCGTTACGAGTTTAACCATCCTAACGAGAATAGCGCTAACGATTTCTCAGAGTTTGTACAGCACTCCTCATTATGGGGTGAACACGTTGTGTCCTCTTAAACAGCGCGTCCCAGATATATTCTCTTCCGTTCTTTCTCTTTCCTACTTTCAAGATCCGCGTAAAAGCATGCAAAGCTTCTGCCGCACAGGACAAAGCGGAGTCAAGAAAGATGTCAGAATAGCGTTTCCGCGCTTTAATCCGCAACGCGCCGCGGGCTCGTTTCCTAGCGAACGTATGGATCAACAAAAGCGGCGTTTCAGGCATTTACGGTAGCAGGCAGGAGAAAGAGAATGCCAAGAGTGGCTGCATCTCATAGAGGTTTTGCGGCGTTCCGCGAAATAAACGCGTCGAGAATAATGTTCGCCACCTTTACCGCTACATCGCTCGCGATGGCTGCCAATAAATTTATATACGTTGTCTTTTACTCGTACGCCGAAAACATGCACATGAAAAAAAACGATCAGGTGATCAAAGATGCATGTCCAAATCATTACGCGCGATCAAAAAATATTTATAATACGATTAAAAAGATAAGAATCGTTACATATAGTGATACAGTTATAAGAGAATAAAAAAATAAAGTATCTTATTTTGCATAAAAGAAAAGTATACAAAAACTTTACTAATATATTTAGTACCGATAAAATTATATACCATTAAATATATTTAGTGCCGATAAAATTATATACCATTAAATATATGTAGTGCCGATAAATTATATACCGAGAAGTGAAAAAAAAAACAAAAATTATACAAGAATTTAATAACATTATTGAATTGGTTTCCTTCATTTTAATATTACTAAAATGTATTACATTCATAAATAAATTATGAAACATTTTAAAAGTCGCGATTCTTACACACATTTTAATACTCTATCATAAATGATTTTTCCATTTTAACTGCTTGCTCATAAAACATCTTTTGACAATTTCATAAATAATGTTAATAATTGCATAAGTTCCAATTTTTAAATGACTAATTAGTCAGTCGTCACTTATAATAATCTTTCCTAAATTATCAATGCTCCTGTCATGAAATCGCAAACGTCATTATCCTATTATTTTAAGCATTGTAGAAATAATTAATTTTCTCAGCTAAATAATTAAAGAGGATTGCATTAAGTTACTCTTGGAAAAATTTGCAAGTTCGCGCGAAACTTTTCATGAAAAAAAAACATCACAGTTGTTATAAAACTTTTTCTCGATCGGTGGCGTATAATGTTTGTTATCAATGCTGATAGTCACATTGATGCCGGTAGATCCGAATTTTGACGTGCATCCAAATTTGCAACAATTTGTAGAATTTCGATGGCAAATTGAAAGAACGCAGCCGCGTGTAAACAGCGCGAAAAATTGCGCGGACGAAATCTTCGGACGAGTGTGTATGTAGCGTCGGATAAATTTCGGGACGAGCCCGCGGGTGCGGCACGAACAGTCATGCGATCCCTCTCAATTTAATATAACTGCTTTATGGGGACACTCGAAACGTATGACTTCATATACCGGGGATACGCGCGAGCAATTACAATCGCAATCACTGCGCCGGTGCCGCCGCAAATTATTTTCGCCCCGGCGCATGAATCACACCGGTAACGCTCGGCGCGATGCGCGCAATCATGTCAAAATAAAATTCCCCGTTGCTGCCGTGCGTAATACACTGCGCGAGCTAATTAGTGATAACCATAATACACCGATTCGTCGGATCGTACCCGCTTTTGTCCCGAGTTAACAAAGTTAAGCCGAGAGAGTACGGGCAGTTGCAAAAAAATGAAAAAAATAAAAATAAAAAAATAAAAACAGTGATTATCGACAGTTCGGTTTCGAGTTTCCAATAACGATGTTAAATTGCTGTGTGGAACGATACGCAATGCTTTTACATAACTGTTGTTATCGCGCAAGATAATCAGGAAGTACCATTGGCGAGCAATTTTTAACTTAAAAAAGGGAAAATTATTTACAATAAAATATGGGAATTGCGATTTATTTAATGGAATGTCTCATAATTCATACGCACACACGTAACGCTCAGTAATGTTAAAATACCGTGAAGGAAGTCGAGTTAAAATTTAATTAAAGAGAATGGGGGGCATGGATTCATATTTATGTGTTAATATATTCTTTGTGACATTGTAAGTCTGGTTTGCATTAACAGAAATAGAGATATAATTTCTGCGCTAAAGTTCACGAATCTCTCACATGCAATATAATTTCGAGGAAAACAAATGTCTCTCATTAAAAATCCAGTGCCAAATTATACTGTACTATTTGTACCAAGAGACCAAACTCGACGGAGGAAATTGCAAGCTGGCGAACAGTGCGCTAAAAAGAACAATGAAATATCACTTACCAAGACGTTGCGTAAAATCAGTACCTGCAATATCTGAAAGCGAAGATCTCGTATCCACCTGTAAAAAAAAAACACAAATATATGAAAAAAAAATCTACACGGTGCAAACACCAGCAGCTTCGAAATTAATTAAAAATTATAATGATTACGCTCGCTTCAAAAGCTTGTCGTTAATTGGCATAAAATTTAAAAAAAAAGCTGCGCTTCTTTAATGACTGATTTGCACGCAAATCTGATTCTCGTTATCATTTTCTGTAATTTATATGTATCATCGGCAGAGAAATAATAAACTTGCGAGGGGAAAGGATACTCTAATACCGTTCACTGAAATGAAAGCGAATGAGAAGCAAAAAATATAAATAGTAATTACAGCGCTACGACGTCGCGTGAAATAATAAGTAATCGCTAATAAATGAAAAGTGGCAAACTCGTTGCTAGATGAGAGATAGATGAAGCGTAAAAACACTCACCAGCCGATGTCATCCTGTCGTTCTGCTCCTTCGACCGGGCTCACACTCACACTTTCGAATCCGAAAAACATGACTAATTATCGCGCGCGTTAATTAGTCCCTTGCCACTCGGCACTTTATTCGCGCTGCACTTCGAACGTGTAAAAGGTACACTCCGCCCGTTAATTCCCCCGGCACTCCCGAAGCTCGTTATACATCGCGACGCACCTCGCGTACCTAAATAATCCAAAAGACATGTCGCGCTAAACAACATGGCGGCGCAGCCGGCGATTAATGTGAAATTGATATCTTGCTACGTTTGTCACTTAGAGACTCGATTTTTCATTCTGTGGTCGGCTGCCGATCGGAGGTTAATCGACTCTCTATTTTTTTCTTATATTAGCGCCTAAGGAGAGACAGGAAATCGATTAACCTTCGATTAATAGTCAACCACAGAATGAAAAAGCAGGTCTTATCATTGACTTTCGGTCACGATAAGCTTGTATTACGCATTGGAGCTGAAGGATTGCGAATTGGAGATTACGATTCGATCAATCAAAACGAAACGAGTTAAAATTAAACTCACCGATTGGTCGAATTCAAAGTTTTCAGTTTGAAATTCTCAATCTTCAATGCATATCGGTCTGATATGAACGCCGCTTTATGACGCTCTTTCGACGTGTAATTAGCGCGAGATTATTTCGACTAAACGGATCTGATCGCTTTCAATCGCAAAATGTCGGCTCGACGCGACGGTTACAAATGCCATAACTCCCGACTGCGTGTTAACGATTACCCGACACTCCAGATCGTTCAAGAAACGCTAACTTCATGTTGAAGCCCAAGCAAAGAACGCAGGATCGCTCGATTCTACTTCGATACGAAACGACACCTGCTGGGAATAGCATTATGTAGTGTCTCGATACATTGTGATATAAATACCGCATAGCTATCTCACTGACTATCGCGACGATCGAGGAAGATCGTATGCTCCTAAATAATGTGCTACGATAACCTTCGTCAGTCCTCGATACCTTTCGGCGCTCGTTTGCGGCGCTATTTTGCCCGAGAATGTCCGTACGCAGCGCGAAGTTAGGTGGGAGTGGGGGAAGAAGCGACTTCTCGGAATCGACTCGAGCGAAGCTAGACTACGTGATTCAAAATAAACAAGCGCTCGACGCTGCCGGCTTGTGTGCCGGCGATATTATAACAAAATTGTTTGAATTAACCTTTAACCACGGACATATGAAACAGACTAGCTTTATTGCGTCTGAAACATTGTATGGGGTAATTAAATTGTTTGTAATTCCTGTTATCAGTTAAAATACGTACCTTAGTGTACCTCGGAAACAGGAAAAACTCAAATGTTTAACAATTAACTCGTAAAAAAATACATATATTTCTTTTATATTTCTTTTCTTTCGTCGTCTGTGAGACGACACGTCCGTGGTTAAGGGTTAAATCTGTTTCTTTTGACTGTCTCCTTTCTTTTTTGTGCGCGTAGAATGAAACACGCATATATTCAGACTTTAGAGGACACAAAGAAAAAGAGAGGATTCGCGAAAAGTGCTACAGATAAAATATACTTCATTATACATGTATCTTAATTAACTCTGCTATATCGCCTGCATTATTTTGAATATATCATTTAATATTGAGTTTAAATAGATTTCTGTGTTTCAATTAAAGCTACAAATTTGAATGATATAATTAATATTTGAAATAATTAATGTCCGATTATTCTAATTCAAATGCTCGAAATCTAATATCCGAGATGTAATATATTATGCAAAAAGCAAATCCGCAAATTTAGGTTTAAAAGTAAAGGTAACTGTAAAACACAAAATACAAAATTTATTATAAGATTACATATAATTTATATATATTTATGTAAACTTATATATGTTTATTATATACTTTTATATATAAATTGTTTTATATTTTATGTCATACAAATATAATATAGATTTATATTTTTAGAAATAAAAAAAATTAAATTTAAATAAATATTTCTCGATTAAAAAAATACTTTAATTTAAAAAATCGCGATTTCTAATAAAAATAGATTTTAATAAAAAAACTGGTTTACATATTCATATCGTTTTAACTGTAATGTTTTAACTGTACTTGCCATGGAAAATATTCTTTCAGAGTAAAGAAAAACTAAATAAATTTTAACTGGTTTAACGTTTCAGTATTACTTTCCTGTTGTTTCTATAACGGATAATTTGCGCGCGAATCTGAATAAACAAATTTTTTTATTCAAAAAGATTCAATTCTTTGTTTATCAAAATTCGAATTATCTGGAAATAATTACATAATTAATTTGATGAATTAAATTTAATATTCGAATATTAATAATTAATTTGATTTTAATATTATTTTACTGAAAGACTGCATTTCGCAGTTGTTTGTAAATACATTTAAAAAGAATCGAAAACAAATCTCTATTGCTTTTCGAAAATAGATAGATTGAACAATAATTTGAATATAGAACAGCAATATAATATAACAATATTAAAAGCGAGTGAAAGTATCGTTTTACATGTGATAAGACTATAATATCGAATGTATAAATAAAAAAATGAGATCTGCATGAAATAAATATTCCTACAAATAATAAAAGAGTTTGCAAAATATTAAAAGGCTAGCTCACAATCAGATAAGCATATTATACATGAATTTGTTTCGCATTATTTATTCAAACATATTGCATTTCGAATTATATTTATTTTGCACATTTCTATAATCATATTTCATGTTTCTATGATACGGAGATATCGATCGGGTTGCAGAGTCAAAGTATTAACCACAAAGCTTAAAGATAAAAACAAAAGCGAAATTCATAAAGAGCACGCATGAAAAATATTCTTTATGTTTTTAGGTTTGTTGTAAAAATTTTTAATTTTGTTTTTGTTTCGAGCTTTTAATTAGACACCTTCGTTATACATTGTTATTATTAAACAACAGAAAAGAGAACAGAAAGAGGAAGAGAGAACAGAAAGAGAAAGAGAGAGAGACAGGAGATAGTATAAAGATTCGAATATAAAGTCAGAGAAAATTCCAGTGAATATTATTACGCTGAGATACACATGATGACCGCAATGTTTTTATTGTTACACAACGCTCCGACGCTAGTCGGAGAATACCGGGAATTTCGGCGAACGCGTGACTGTTATTATTTTGACTAGCGCGGTCGCGTACTTCCCGCTCGCAGTGTTCCGCGAGAGGACGAAGGAATCGGATCCTCGACGCGATCGCTCCGCTTCGCGCATTCCATCGAAAGCTGAGAGGCAGATTTCGTGAGTGATCATTGTTCAAGTTAATTAATACGATTACGATCTACAACGCTTTCCGAGCGAGTGTCGCAACGACGAGAGATCGCCGTTATTTCCCCGTCGGGACGGTACATATTAAGGCCGGTTCTAGGTGTAGTTAGTTCCAAGTAAGGAACTGACCAATCACATTCAATTATATTCTTCATATTCGACTGTGATTGGTCAATTTCTTATGATTTACCACACTTAGATTGCATTCCAAAATGTCTTATTTGAGGAAAATTTTACTCAATACTCTATAGCTCACATCACATATACTATAGAAATTGAGTAAAATTTTCCTCAAATAAGACGTTTTGGAATACAACCTTTTTGTGTGTAGAACCGGCCTAATGCCCAAATCACACTAGCGATTGTATTTGCGTCTGCGTATACGATTGTCTCTTGATCAATCAGATCGCCAGCAGCTTCCTTCTGATTGGTCAAGAGGCAATTGTAAACGAAAACGCAATTACCAATCGCTAATGTGATTCGAGCATAATAGCGTTTTCTACTGAGAAAACTAGTGCAACACTTGTGTGCACTAAGTGAAATTTTAAACGTTTTCTACTGGAAATTAGTATCTAAAATTGCACTCAGCACGTACTAGTGTTGCATTAGTTTTCTCAGTAGAAAACGCTATAAGACGCATCGCGTCGGTTGTGGTACTTCGCTGGAAAGACGGATCGCGATCGAACGTGGGGAATAGATTTGGACGGGATGATAATTGTTTCTCGTACACGCGCCAGAGCAAAATGCTGCGTGGCGGCAGCAAAACTTGATGGGATTCGAATCTTCCACGCAGTCCGAGTACGAAGTGTATCGTGTTCCACGTTATTACTCGCCGCGAAAATATCGGAAGTGCGAATTAACGGGCGATCATTGTGTGGCATTTGTCGACGCTTGCGCGAACTAGCCGTGATTTTTTTTTTTAACTTGCGTTCGCGAGTGAATAGAATTGAAGCCTGGAACAATGGAGTCGTCAGCGAGGAGTCGACAACGAGAATTCAACGTTTCGAACATGTGAGTAAATTAAATACATCACGTTTCGCGCAACTGATTGTAATTATATACATTGCGATTGCGAGCAAAATGTAGTTGTGGTTGTAAAAGTGACGTAAATTATGAACGTGCGGGAATATCGAATAAAGCTCGTACTTCATTTTGTACATTTTATTGCGTACAAAGCAATATACATGTTATTGTCATAAAGAGATTTAATGACGCAGTTATTATCATTACAGAATATATTATGATATTTTTTGGAGAATTTATGATAATTTAACAAGATAAATTAAAATTTTCTGATTACACACACACACACACACACACACACACACACACACACATATATACACACACACATATACACACACACACACACACATACAATATACATATATATGTATGTATGTATAGTATGTATGTATGTGTGTGTGTGTATATATATATATATATATATATATATATATATATATATATATACACGTCATATATTTGCATGTATTTGTAATAAAATTTTAATTTATTGTGTATATGTTAATTTTACTTGCAATCGCTTTTCGCATCAACCACGATGTCTGTCGTCGCTAATTAATAATGGAGCTGTGCGCTTATCGTTTGCTTTATTCGCGTAATTGCCACTGCCATTACAATTTCGACACGGTGACGGCCGTTTCTATCTCTCGCTTTTCTGTTCTTCTATTGTTAAACAACCAGACATAAAGTTCGTGTGTGAGCTTGCGCGAACACAACTAGCCGTGATTTTCTTAACTTGCGTTCGCGAGTGAACAGAATATCGAATAAACCTCTTACTTCATTTTGTTGCATACATTTTATTGCATACAAAACATATGTTAACATGTATTTATCTAATTTGGTTTATCCTTTGATTAATTGAATCTTCTCCACGTACGCTCAGAAGACAAGTCAATTCGTTAGCGAAAACACTTATACCTTAAGCAAATTTATAGCTTCCGGCTACCAACGATATGATTTACTGACATACACTATTTTCTCTCGTTTTTTTTTTTGCAATTTTAGAAAAAGATTATTTTAGAGGAAGATACGGTATTCTGCACCCTGCTTCTTTAGATTTGTATCTCTTCTACCAAGCATTACAATTTTATACGTTGTGTTGAGAAAAGAAGACTAAAGTGGAATATAAGTCGCGCCAAGAGTGGCTTCAAAGTGGAAATAAAAACTTTCACGGAAATAAAAACTTGTCTTATATTTATATTTTTTACGAAAATGCATTATTTCTCGATTAATTAAAAAGCATTTATTACGTGCGTTTATATAATTCACTAAATGTCTAAATGTCCGTATGCAAATTTTATTTAAAAATGTAACAAAAAGAAGACTTTACGAGCGTTTTAAAATTTAATAAAAGCATGCGTTGAATGTAAAATGATGCTTTCGTATATATTTTCGGATTTTGGAACATTGAATGTTGTATAACACGAATAATAAATTGAATTTCTTGAAAACAAAGGGGCAATTTTGATTCTATTTTCGTAACGCGACTCTCCAGGGCAAACTAAAAAATTGAAAAACGCGAACGTGTTAACGAGCAAACGTGTTTCAAAAAGTAAAGATCTCACGTGCTGCGAAATACATTTATCGAGACGATTGGCATGTATGAGTTATTTAGTTTCAACATAGGAGAGAGAAAGAGAGCGCGCGCTTCTCGATATTTCATTTCATTAATTAACCAGTTGATTTGATTTCGGACGCAGCAAAGTTTGCGAAAAGGTGCGCGTGTACAATGAGATTCGACGATCTTTATTTTTTTAACAATTGCTCAAATAAAATAAAATTTTTGGGGTAGGACGAACCGTCTGTCGTTCAATAGTTGCATTGCACCGTAGTATTTGTACAATGAAATTTGTTCTGTAAAAATGGCACAATAGAGTTTTTTATGAAAATTAGGTGCAGCAGTATTTCCTGTGATATTTTTATATATGTTTTGTTTTTTCTTTTATTATTATTAAATACAAAAATGTAAATTTAATTTAAAACTTTAAAGGAATTTATTCTTAAAGACAGTTCATGTGTTGTACAAATTCCATAGTCGGTAATATCAAAGTTTTTATTATGCAACTAAAGGATTAATTTATTAATCCTATTAAAACCAAAAAAGAGATTTAATTAGCTAAAGAATTAAAATGTTATTTACACATTTATAATTTATTCATATTTATTCATTCTATTTACTTAAATTGAAAAATTTTAAATTTATTTTATCTTTATTAACTTTTATAATACATAACTTTGTTTTTTGTAAATAATCTAGTTTTCAAAACATATAGAAAGAGAAAAGAGAAAAGAATAATTATAAATATCTCGCATTATAATTGATTGCTTAAACGAATGCATATGATTTTTAATATCCTATGAAATGGCATACATAAAAATTATATTATATTTCCATAAAAGTAGTTCGAAATGAGATCACATTATATGTCATTGTGAATACTTTCATTAGTAGAAAAAAAGAACACGTTTGCAAAATAACGCAGTTGCTTCGTTCGCGAATTAATGTAATCTTGCTTTCGCGCGCAACCACATCGAGTCTAAGTAAATTATCATCGGTGTCAAGGTGCGCTGAATTTTTTATGCTAATTGGATTTACGTTAATTGGAATGTCTTTGCTGTTCCCCAGCTTCCCCAACTTCACGAATTCTCGAGATTTTAGCATGTACGAGTGAAAATACACGTCTCTGTGCACCGTGACCGGATAATTACAGGGGTTGGCTGACTACAACGACACGCTTCTTGCTATCACGGAGATGTTAGGCGCGTCAGTTTATATTCATACTGTAAACAAGAATAATTATGTGTCTACCTGTTTGAACGAATGCGACACATATATTGGTGCATTTCGGAAGATTTTACCGGCCTCATAACGCGATGCGACATTACATTTTGCGGTATCTCATGTTTTTAGCCTCGTTGAACAAAATATTAGTTTCTTATGGACCAGTACACTTTCCAGATTGAATCCTGCAAAGGTTCTTGCAAGATGAAATGGAATTTTGACGCTGAAATGCGATCACAAAAAGAGAACAAATTATTTCGTTTAGTCCTTTCTAGAAGAATTATCTTAAAAAGACTTTTTACCTTTTTCAATTATAACAATACATATTTTTTTCTGATAATGCTCTTTGTCCGGATTTATTTTCAAAATGTTTGAAAATAAAATAAAATGATGATAAATTATTTTTAAACAAATTTTTAATAATTTTAAATAATTTGTTTATTACGAGCTTTAATGGATATTGATAATTTAATAAATACTAAATAAATGAATGAAGTATAGTATGTATAGAAAGTCGTAAAACGTGCTGATAAAATAAATACCAGAATCAATCGCTCGTTTTCGATGAAAGAAATATTCGTCGCATTACATCGCCTAGAATTGTAGGAAAAAGAATGCAGAATCGAGAGCAAGTGAAATTTCTCCTTTACAATACCGGACCATTCATAACTGTCGGTGCAACGGAGAGATATATCGTCGCATCCACAGAAGCATTCTCTTTCGATGGGAATCCCGCCGAGATATCGTCTAATGTAAATATGTACGCTTCTTTGTCGATCCACTCTTTTCTCAAAGTATTACGCTCCCTTACTAAATGTTTACGCAGACCTTTCAACGTCAAAATCAAATATTTTCATCATAGTACCGTTACTTTCACTGGCCACATGGCCGAACAAAAAGCCAAATCGCAAACAATTAACATTTTCATGCATTAATTTAGCGATGCATTATTGCTTTATTCAATTTCTATTTTTACATATTTATTATGTATTAATTTTCTCCTTTTACCCATTATCTTTGTTACAATTTAATTATTCTTACTATTCATGTCTAATAGTTAAACGTATCATAAATTTAAAAAGGTAGTAAAATAAGAAAAAAATTGGTTTTGAATTTTGAATTTTGATTTGAGAGAAAGAGAGCATATTTTTTACCCTAAAATTTAAGAGAAAATTTTATTAAAATTTGAAATAACGTTTTAACTTATGCTGCTTTGATCTACATTTCACTAAAATCTATTTAAAAAAATAAACAGTTTCTATTGTTTACAATAAATAAAAATTTTATTTTGTAATGCAGTTCTGTTGCTATGGTTGGAGAGCTTGAAATCGCAAATTCGAGATATATGTCAAAGATAGTCTCTTTCGATGAGAGACATCGAGATTTATCAATTCGATATAAATACATCATCCAATTCATTTGCCGGATACGATACTTTCCGTAAGGCAGGATATTTTCCTATGGGAACGAAACGTAATTAACGTTCAAGATCAAACGAAACACCCGTCATGAGCAGCAAGCTCTATGCCATTTAACATCAACTTGTTTAGTATCATGCCAATGACATGTTTATGCCGAGTCTAAATTAGAAATATTAATTAATAGGATTGCATAATAAATTGCATGATAAAAAAATATCTTTGAAGTATAGAAAAAAAGAAAAAGAGAGGTGTTCTTTCACAAAAATAAAATACTTTACTACATTTCTTTGCGATTTAATGAATATTATTTTAAAAATAAACTAATAGAGAGTCCGGGTCAATAAATAAATTCTTTGTTAATTAAATATCTCGCTTATGAATAATTTACGAAAGAAATCATGGAGCAATGAATAAAATACAAATAACGAAACAGTATTAATATATTAATTACGATGTCGTTTTTATATATTTTTATTCTTTGTAAATCTTTTTTGTACAATCTATTAAAGAGCACACAATAAAAAGAGGCATAGTTTTATACGTCTGAACTTTATTAATTTTATAAATTCTATTGTTATATTATTATGTATATATCTAATTGTAAGACAAATGTTAATGTTAAATAGTTAGCACTTGAAACACTTTCAACATTCAATATTACAAGAACTGTTTCAAAAATTACATAAGAATATCATACGTGTTTTATTTTAATAACAAAATATAAGCATAATTTTTTAATTGAAAAATTAAAATTGGAATATTAAAAGTATAACGTTTTACTTGAAAAAAATTTAAAACTTAAATTGATTTTTTATTTAAAACTTAAATTGATTTTTAATCAATTTAAGTTTATATAATATATAATAATTATTTTTAAGTGACATTATCTCTGTTTTTTGATAAACTTTCAATTTATAATAAATTGCAATCTTTTTGATACTCAATTGTCATTCCAACACAATTTATTGTCATGGACCATGTGTCCGTTTTTTAGTCACGAACGCGATCGATCGGAAAATTACGAGATGTAGCTCTTTCTTGTATGAGACAATGGAAGAATTTAATTAGCCGAATAGGTACACGAAGTGCGCGTAAAGCTTGTAACGTTTGGTTTAATTCGTTGTTTCGCAATGAATTGTACAACTTCCAGAGAGATTTGTTAAAGAATTTCAGTAATTTCTTTTCAATGACTTAGACGTTGAAGCGCAAATTAATTCAGATTTAACTGCGACATATTGATTTGTCATCGTCCGTTATTCTCCATTTTTAAAGAAAAATGGAGGAATAAGTTATAACTGTTTCTACATAATTAGATAATCTGAAAAAGCATTATCACTATTATTCGTACCATATTCACCATAAGCTATTTTATAAGTTACTTATTTTCATTAAATATTTTCTTTCACTATATTCATTTTACATTATATAAAAGAACAATTTGAAACGCAATATACAATATTAGTTGTATATTGCGTTTCAAATTCATTGGCAATTAATTATTACTATATTATTATTGCAATTATATGATTATATAATATTACATTTAATTACTTTCTGTGCTTCACACTGCAATGAAAATACAATCGTAAACTTAATCATGAAATGATACAATTATATCCTGTTTTTAAGCTAAACACTGTATTTTTATATTACCTGTAGTTGTGGGGTGGGGGGGTGGAACGGACTATGGAAAACAAATGTAATTCATGGTGTTTTAAAATTCCGAGCACAGAGAACTATTCCTACTGATACGGCAATCCTACAAACATTCACCGTTGATGATGCCGTAAAAGTGCATCGCACGTATACGGGTGCTTCTATTTGTTTCGCTTCATTTTCCAACCGACCGAATTAGAGGTTTGCCTTCATTTTGTTCCACACGAAGTGCAAAAGACATATTGTTGGTAAAAATTGTTTTCCAATTTTAAGAGGACAGATTAGATTTAAGCTGCTGATCGCCAATGGATATGCAAGTATAATACTTGTGATAGATACTTCTGATTACGTTTAGTGAACATGAAATATCATAATTTCTTTATTTTACAAAGTAACAGCTTTGTTTCTCTAAATCAAAATGAAAGAAATTTTAGTTGTAATCAATTTTAAATAATTTTGGCTAAGAATAAAAAAGAAGTTGATCTCTTGTATGAAAAAATATTTCATATTTTACACATATTTAATATATTATAAATAAAAGAAAAATTTGTTAAATAGAAAGAAGAAAAAGAATTGAAAAAAATGTTTTATTAAATATATTGAATTTTTTAAAGAAAAACTAAAGATTGTCACTTTTTAAATTTTGATTAAATTTTGAATTTAATTTTTCGGAATATTCAGTATGTTTTTCCACACCCGCACGTTGTCCAATTCATATATTATATTACATTATCATGTCAATTATATACCGAGTATAATTTACATCTATGCCTTGTATCAAATTATTTTATTGTGAAATACATATTTTGTATTAAGTTTTTACGCGTTATTTATTATTTATTATATGTATATCCATATTGATATTGACTTTTTATTCTTTGTGATTATAACTTTAAAATTATGATGTATTAAAACTGAATGTGAAGAGCTATTATACATTTATTTACTACATTATTATTTACATCATGATTATATTATTTATTACATCTTATTTATTTAAAAAATAATACTTAAGGGAAGTGATACACGTAATAATATATGAATTATCTAAAAATTTAAATTGCCACATTTATAACATAAAATGTTGGAAAAATACATAAAGATTATTTTTTATCTGATATAAACACTCATGATTTCAAGATTGATTGCACTAGATTTTTCCGTGCAATATCATTATTGTATATAAAAATGTTTTGTTAACAAGTTGCGTACAATATTTATTATTTTCTCTCTGTAGTCGTTCGAAATAAAAGCTTTAGTAAACCATTGACACAGTAACAATAGAACGTAATTGAATTGTTATCAACATCTTCCATGAAATTATTCAATACGAAAATATTGTTGAATTCGATACTGCAGAAATCTATTATTATTTTCAATTAAAAATTTACATAGCATTTATAAAGTTTTATGTGTACCTAGAAAATTTCTTATTTTAAATTCATATTAAGTTCTTAAGCAATTTCAGAACTTATAGATCAGTTTAAATTTCATGAAATTAGTTTTGATCTACTTTTTTCTGAAACTTTTTTTTGAAATCCATTATTTATAAGAAAACGAAACGGAAAATATTTATCCATAGCCACGAAATATCCGTGTTTTCTTGTCCGATCATCTCTATGTTGGACGATAGAGATAAGAGTAAGGCGGATATTGTAGAAGCTAGAAGTGAGATATGTATTTAGGCCGCGGTTAGCATAGAAACTACCGACATCCACTGACTGCAAGCTTAATCTATACTAATCCTCCCGTAATTCTACTATAAGCCTTCTATATAACGCGTGTTGTGAAGTTCGTCTATCCGAAAATGTTTCATTTAATCGTGTTAACGAACGTCGCCTTACAAATTTATATTACATTGTAACTCCATATAACGCTCGAAATTCTAATACGCTGATTTTCCCTCTACTTTCATACTAGTAACAATTCGTTGTAGGTTTATATTATAGTATATTGTATGTAGAGTTTAATAAAAATTAAATAAAAAATATAACTTTATATATATATATATATATATATATATATATATATATATATACTTATATATATGTTTACGTTCTGTTTAAAGAGATTATTAGTTATGAAAATTTTATTTAAATCAAAAAATTTTTTCTAACATTAAGAGAAAGTAATAAAGCCAATATGTAATAAACTTTTTTCTAACATGTTGGCACAGTTTTTTCTCGAAATTGAAAAAAGAGATAATTGTCTTTTATCTTGTATTCTTTCTGAGAAAAAAGGATATGTGGACATCATATATTACTGACAGTAAATTTTTGTTGTTCTTTGATCTTGTGTTTATCAGTAGCAAATCTGAAGCAATAAATAATAGCGACAGTCTTTCCCGATCCTATCCTCCTCGGTCAGAATTTCACTTAACTACATCATAGTATCCTCTCCGGAATGAGATATTTATCTCAGCGCAAATCTTTGTCGATAGAAAAAAATCGACAAGAGAATGTTTTATGCTCGCTTTTTATTACCAGCGTCGCAAGTTATACGTGCGAGAAAATTATAGCACCAGCTTCGGATCGGAGTGTATCGATTTGTCGGACGGAGCCGTTGAAAAATATCATAGGTATTAAACAATATCGATGGGATTCATATACGGAATCTTCTGTTAAAATAAAATTTTTATGCGGTTTTACACAAGTGTTAAATCTTCTTCTTTATATAATTTTTAGCGCGTGATGCGCACGATGATATCGTTATCAATATTTATTGTCTGTTATAAAATTATGGTATGGTATATTAATCAGATTGCTGTTGTCAGATTGAAGTTTCTTAGCATATCTAGATATTCAAATAATGCCAAAGCATATCACTGTTTCAGGAGAAATATGATAGTTATATAAAAAATTTGTGAAAATCTTACATATTAACTCAATAAATCTGTAAAATAGAATATACTATCGCATATTTTTCTGCTACATTATTCGCCGGACATATGTATGCTATTATATATTCAAAATTATATATTCAATATATATATATATATTCAAAATTATGATATTCAAAATTTCAAATAAGTAGAAAATATTTCAAATCTTGATTTGCCACTTGTTTCTTGTTAGTTTCTCACGTAATCTGTGCTGATTTTCTCTTGCGACAGTTTGGCTGACTGAAACGTCGAGATATCGCAGCAATATTACGCAGAATTCTTCGCGCCGAATGTCACTTTTTATAGCTGTGTTAAAGAGACAAATCCGGCTCGTAAAGCGGGAATTTACGGCAACATATTTGCGCTTTCGTTCAAAGTGACAGAATGCTTGCTCCTTCTCTTCGTCATCAAAGGGCATTTTATCGGGATTCTTACGTAATTCTCCAAAGGAAATGAAGGATCTGTAAGGATCCGACGCGATGATATTTGCATTTTACTCACTTGTTATCGAAAGAACAACGACAAATTCGATTGCAGAGGACTCAGAAAATGCGACAGAGAAATCGAGCAATAAGCTCTAGCAATAAGCTGGAGTAAGCTTTCTTTAACGCAGAACGAAAATTTTGGCGCAAGTATACGGAGGAAAGGCTGGTGGCAGATCGTAAAAGTGGAATAGTGATATTTTCTGCGTAGCTAAATTGGATTGGCAGTTTATTGACGATATTCGTTTGCGAGCGACGTTCCGTTTTCCCGTGTACCATGTGACCGACAAAAATTCACTTCCCACTACCTTTCTACTGCATCGTGTCCCTATGTCACGTATATGTTCCTTTTTATTTCCTACCATGTCGTCCATCCGCGCGTATGTCATTCGAATCGATTACTTCGAACAAGGTGCTAGTCACTGTCTCGTTACAAAAAGTTGAAGTATAAAAACACAGTTGAATGAAATATCAGCCCGCAATATTTTGAGAAATAATAAATATTACAGCAAAATATTTATGCTTTTATAAAAATAATTAAATAATTGATTTAAATTTGTCTATACAGGTTGTATTACAAGTAAAGAGAGAAATTTGAAAAAAGATAGTTTAAAAGGATAGTTTATTAAACTAATTCAATAAGTTAATTTTGTTTTTATTTTTTTGTTAATTTGACTTCCAATCCTTATTTATATTTTATATATATTTTTTTATGGTATAATTACCTACGTATCTCTCAGTTTATTATTATTCTATATAAAATAAAAATAAATCCGTTATTCTCTTTTTTCACTTTATTGCCTATCTTCACTGTTTCGAGGACTTATCAGAAGTCATCATGAAAGTCGATATTGGACGGTAAAGTTCTGACTGTAGGCGTTCTTGAAAATTTCAAGAGAAGAACAGGCAGCAATGAATGTAAGAAAGTCTATCCGTATTAACAGCAGAATCTTTAATCTTAATGCGTAACTTGAGAATAGAAGAATATATCGTTGCTATTGTACAAGCATTTCTGGGGTTATTTCTCAATCAACCATCTAAATAACCTATTGATTAACGATTAACACGTATGTATTAAATACTTTTTGCAAGTGATAGAGCAAGTAATAATTCTACATGCATTGTTGGTGTTGAAATTAACGTATTTTAAAATTTTATATTTATAGATTAATCAATTTCATAAATATCGAAATAAACTTAAGTAAAATAATTATGATATTTTTTACACATATTGATTATGATAACTTTGAAAATTAATAAGAGATTAATAAGAAATAAAATACATTAAACATTAATATTTATGTAATTTTTAAAAAGACATTATATTCAGTGCAATCAAGATTATACACAAAATTTCTTTTAAATAATATAACTCTAAAATCTTGAAATATTTATTTATAATTTTTTTATTAGAACTGCGTTCTAGAATTTTACGTTTTATGGCAACAAAGTTGCTAATGCAGAGCAAATACAAACAAATTTATGTGATGGTGACATGCTTCCATAATCCATTTTTCTAGTGATACGCTTATTTATGCACTCTTTATCGCGCAAATTACCTCTTGCTTTAAGGAGACGTCACGGTTCCAAAAAGCAAGTAAATTACTTGCTTTATTCTGTCTATATCCTCTTCTATTTGAAGTTATAGTAGCAGACAGTGAGAGAGAAGGGAAAAAAGGATAAAATTACTTTGTATATATCCCGTCTATTTTTATCTTTCTTATTATCTAGTTATTTATCTTGTTTTGTCTGCTATTGCAATTGTCCATAAATTTTGTCGATTTACATATATAGGTCTAATTCATTCTTCCTCTAATATTCCTCGGTTACAAATTTGTTGCCAATGTATTATATTGACATTAATGGCGAGATAGGTCGATCTGAGTGCAAACAAAATTGTTTCTACGATTCCTGACACGAATGAGTTCTTATTGTTAGCTAACATTCTTAAAAACGTATAATGGCTAATTTTATATTGTGTATTATTTAAAATCATACAACTAGAAGATAAAATAATTGATGATATGATTAAAATGCAATAAAACACACTAATAACTAAGAAAGTTGTTTTCGATTATATGCGAAGAAAAATGTTTCACCTACTACAATAAAATCTCTTCCTTGTGCACACAGAGTCACATATTGATACAATCTACTGTTTTATATCTGAGGGCGAGAAAAGATAAATTGTTGATACAAATCATCTTTTATTCTTTATATAGTTAAGCTTCGAATTGAATAAAATTTATATACATTTGATAACGAAAGAAAAAAATGAAGAAAGAAGAAAGAAATTCTTTTTTTTTTTTTAAGAACGGTATTTCGACCTGTGTACAAATTTTTGTCTTATCTCGATATAATGAAGGGGTGGTTACGTGACCGCAAATTCAAAGGTGAGACATTTCAAATAAGGTGACAAAGGAATTTCACTGGTGAGAATGTTTTTCTCCTGTGGTCAATTTGCGGTCAGGACTGCGAATTGTGGTGAATAAAGAGAATTACATTCAGAATTTTCTGCTCTTTTTTTCTTGGCTTGGTTCTACGCGACAACTACTCATTGATTCTGGGATTTTACTTGTCGGCTCGCGCTGAATATAGATTTTTGAAAAGTGGATCAGTCATTCTTGTGTATGTGTAGAGTTCAGAATTAGGTAAAATAATTTATTTTACAGTTTGGCAAACTATTTAAGATCTTATAAAATACAATAACTATTAATTTTAGAATATAATTTGTTTCTTTGCAAAAATTATTACTTACATTTACAATTATTTAATTTTTAAATTCTAATAAAAAGACAAAATATACACACTACATTTAAGAATTTTAAATATTTAAATATTTTGTATAATTTATTGTATAACTTTCTCTCTCTCGCTCGAAGAAAATATCACATTTTTAGATTATGTCCATAATACATTTTAATTATTGTAAAAATAAAAGTTAACTTCATCAGGTTTTATAAAAAAATACTGGATAAATTTATTTTTTACAATTTTTGTTGTACGTATAATCACACACACACAACACATTTTACATATGTATTAAACATATCAAACTCAAATATGTATCAAACATATTTGAGATTCGACGACTCAAATGGAGCAATAATACATTTATTGAAAAAAATGATAAATAACTCGATTATTTAAAAAATTGATTTCTCTTGTTTTTTCCATTTCATTCTTTGATCTTTCGTATCTATTTGCAAAACTTTATTGGCACATCTCGACTGTAGACACGTATTCTGTAGTTTCCGCATTTTCATTTTTGCAAACCGAAGGACGAAGGAAACGTGGAAAAGGACACGCATTTATTTGACCATTTATGGCGAGATATCGCGAAATGGTAAAAGGAGAAGATGTACGTTTGCCATGTTAGCGGAAAATTCACGATAGCACAGGTACACTTTTGTTTCGATAAAAATGAACAAAAAACGAAAAGATTTTCTCCATTCTACTACGCGACGCAACGATATGTGAACATTTGTAGTATTGTTACGTGCATTTCCATTACTATTTTCTATGATGGGACAGGCTGACAGAGATTATCGGTTTGTCGCAAAATGAAGTTTTTCCTTAGAAAAAACAGTTAATTTGCTGTTCACTGTTCTCGCTGTTGACGTTGATAAAAGTACATCTAGACCGTATTCTTTGAGTGTAAACGGAATTTTGCACAATTTTTCTCTTTCTTATAATTTATCCTATAATTTTTTCATTAATTATCTTTTGCAAAATTTACAAAAAAAAATTGACAATTGTGTTTATAGGAGTCTTTGGACCAAGTTTGATATAAAATAACAATAAGACGAAAGAATTTGGAGTAATGTCAAATATTTTGTTTTCTTTTTTAATATAAAATCTATGAAAATGCGATGAATATTAATACATTTCGATAATTATAATATAAGATTATTACAGAAATAAGGCATTGTAAATGTAATCAGAAGATTTTTGAGTAGTTTTGCGAAAAGCAACAACTTTTGATTTCAGTTAAATTGATATTGCACAAAAACTTGAAATCATATTTTTATATACGATATTTACATATGTACAGTTCATATAGCGATTTTCGATGACTCTATACGATAATATTTTAGGAAAAATTTATCTACATATTATGTCATGCTGTAGTTGAATAAAGTACAGATTAGATGACTACTACTACCTACTCAGAGTGTTCAGAAATACAAGTAAATTCCATAAATAATGATAAATTACAATTTTATTACATTTATTTTATTATATTTTTTAATATGGAGAATATTATTTTTTATACATATAGTTGATTATTTTAAAATAAAAAAATTTTATTTTAATCACTAAGGAATACATTTTTCTTTGAAAAAAATAAATTAAGTGTTAATATCTAAATAATTGTACAAATTAAAAAGATCTGTCTAATGTATAAAGCTCTATAAAAAAAAAATTTTATAAACGACAATTTTTACGGCATGTATTGAATAACAGATTTCTAAAATTTAATGTATTTTAAATTTTTCAATATATATCTACAGCTAAAGCTATAACTCAAACTTTCTTAACAGAAATTTATCGATCATTTTTAATCAATTTTTTTTTATTCAATTTTTATTCTGATTTTTAGTTTTGCAAACATATTGTAATTTATTTAAGACAAATATTTAAAAAAATCGCTTTTCATATTGCGTATCGTCACATGATAGATGGACGGTATAATTTTTTCCAGTGATTTGAATGACAAATAGAACAGACATTGTTTGACTGAGGTATCATTACTGATTGACTACAATCGAGAAATTTTTCAAGTGAAATATATTGAAATAATATGCTAGGTTTAAAAATCTGCTGTTTTTAGTTTTTTTCATAGCTAACTAACATTTATTTAGAAAAAAGTGTGTTAATTTGCTTTCAATTTTATGTATTATATATATGTATATATATACATATATATATATATATATACATATATATATATATACATATATATATATATATACATTCTGTCAAAAAAGTACCGGGAATTGGTCAATAAAACACAAAATATTTATTATTCATTCAAATTTATTGTATCGCCTTCAAAGTAGGCCCCTTCCGAAATAATACACTTATGCCAACGAATAATCCAATCATTAAAACATTTTTTTAACGCATTTTTCGGAATCGACTTCAGTTCTCGCCGCGAATTCTCTTTTATGTCTTTTATCGACTGAAAACGGGTACCTCGAAGTGGTAATTTGAGTTTTGGAAAGAGAAAAAAGTCAGCCGGAGCCATATCAGGTGAATACGGTGGTTGTTCGATGATATTTGTTGAGTTTTTGGCGAGAAATTCGTTCACAATGATGAGCCTTGTGAGATGGTGCGTTATCGTGGTGCAAAATTCATGAGTTTTCTTTCCACAAACCTGGCCTTTTTCGACGAATTTGCTCTCTCAAACGCCGCATAACGCCCAGATAATATTCTTTATTTACCGTCTGACCTTCTGGCAAGAATTTCGAGTGCACAACACTGCGATAATTAAAGAAAATAGTCAAATCAACAGGCAAATCTTCTACCACATCTCGATCGCTTTTGAATGCACTGTACCACTCATATGCACGTGTTTTTGGTAAAGTCGATTCACCATAAGCCTTCTATAACATTTTCAACGATTCGGCACACGAAATTCCATTTGCAATACAAAATTTGAGACAAATTCTTTGTTCGATATTTTTATCCATTGTAAAAATCACAAAACACACTTGAGATGAACTGACAAAATTGAGCACTGTAAACAAACTAAATGACAGATCGCGCTCAAACTTCATGTTAGGATAGAGGACAGTTGTGCCAACTTAGCAACAAAAAGAATTTTGACAATCCCTTTAAGCGGGCTTTTTAAATGATCAATTCCCGGTACTTTTTTGACAGAATGTATATATATAATATAAATATTTAATTAATGTCATCTTATATATATATATATATATATACAGTGGTGGTCGTGAAAATAGAGCCATCTATTAAAAAATGGAGAAATGTTTTATGGTCAGACGAAACTAAAATAAATCTGATGGGATCTGATGGAAGACATTATGTGAGAATATATTGAAATACATAATATGAAGAAAAAAATTTTGTAATTATATTAATTATTTATAAACTTTCTATTTTACTATCTATAATATTTAAAAAGGACAAATGTTATTTTGTATAATGTATTTCTTTTATATATATTATTTTTATATTTTTTTTTATATATTATTCTTAAGATTATTTTGTAATTATACTTTTTTCTTTATACGCAAAGTTCGCTAAAAGTGCAGATATTTTATTTTTATATAATATTTCAAAGAAAAGGTATTTATAGTTGTATAAGATATTTTTAGTTATATTTTGTTTTATATTTTCTTCTAATTCAACAGAATAGTGCAACAAAATAATTTTCAATGTAGAATAAAAAAAGTTTACTTCTCGAAACTTAATAAGGATGTACTTAACTTCCTTTAAAAGGATTACTCTTACCATCTAAAATTGGCATTTTTTGTTGAATTTTTTCAATTTTCAGAAAAGTCAGAACATAGTGTACGATATCGGTATCGGTATCGAGTTTGATCTTCAGCAACTATACGTATATTCGAGGAAGTAGATTCTCGGAGAAATTCTCATACTTTTATATACATTTTATCGATACATACTGCATTGGTAGATCCACGGAATGTCGCGGCGAAAAATCATCTGTGAACGTAAAATTTCTTTATTCTCTTATCCGTATTCTTTTACGTATCTGCTCGTCTCACTTGTCTAGTGATGTATAGAAGCAAACACAGACATGATCCGAAAGGATCTGTCAATCGAGTTTCAACAACTTACTACAGCTAGCGATATAAAGTCTCGAAAGGATATATAATGCTAAAAAAGTTTAAAAATATACAAAAGATATAATATATGAACACTGATACTTTTAACAAAATATTTCAATTTTCAAATTTTTTTACAAGAACTAGAATTTGAAGTTTCGCATGATATAGTTGAATAATCAATACATTAAAATTCATAGATGTATAATTTCCAGTAATTTGCATAAAATATTGAATAAGTTAAAGATATTCTACAAAATTAAAAAACGAACTGGTCTGTGAAGTAATTCCTCTTGAGAATATGTATTTCCTAAATATTTAACTAACGAAGCAAGAACCTTGCTCTTTTCTCGAACGCTCACAAAGCTATTCGCAATATGGTTGATGAATCGCATTTCTTATCTATACGGTCTCCGGCAGTGCAAAACTCGTGTCTCAACTAAGAAAAGATTCATATTGGAGGTACTCTTGGTGCATTTGCAAATTGCGCGCGACGCAGCTGCATCGATGTAAATTTCAGCGGTACATAAAAGCGACTTCGTTTCCTCGTGGTTGAGGCGGTGTCCTAATTCGAAAGCGTCGCATGCTCAAAATGACGCGCATAGATTCTTTTTTGTCTCCTCCTCTCCCTTCACACACACACACACACACACACACACACACACACACACGACGCACACACATACACACACACACACACTCACCCTCATCCCCGCTGTACAGGCCTCAGTGCCTCCCACCACACGACCACGAACACACACACACCACTCACACACACACACACATCTCTTTCTCTTTCTTCCTTCCTTGTTGAGATAAGAAACGAAAGTTTTCGAGCAAACTGTGCCTTGGCGCGCTTTGAAAATTGCTGTGAGGCAGGTACGCGCCTTTATTTTTCTATCGGAACCCCCGCAATGTAATTTCCGTTTGTTTATCGCGTTTCGTGCTTCTCTGGGAGAAGGAATGGATTCCGAAACCCGCGCGATGTCTCAGGCACGTCAGCCGTGGAGTGCGCGGCGCCGTTACCGCAAATTGGCCCCGCGTGGTCACGTATCGAGTTGCAAATTATTTTTCGCGCTTTATCTTAAGAAAATATGCGCCAAGATTTGTCTGTTTCTCTTTTGAGAACCATATATTTGTAATAACTAACCTTCCACAACATTTTAATGCATAATTGCGTCATACAAAAAGCAGAAGTCACAATTTCTTAAAAAAATTGATTATTTATTTTTAAAAGAAGATTTAATTAAAGAAAGGATACATGTATACGGTTGAAATGCAACTACATAAATAATAATTTTCCAATTTTATTAGATTGCACAGAGTTTCGTTAATGTTTAATGACAAATGTTATTTATCTGATCCATCTGAAATGAAAATAAGTTGATGTACAAATAACAGCGATATTTAATTAGCGCATCATACAATCCATAATAATCTTTGATAGCGTGATTAATTCACTATGCGAAATGTAAAATTGATTTTCTTGACACGTTCTTTCACTACGATATCGTGATTGATTGGGTGATTTGTCATTTTCGATCAAATTTGCGCAATCGAATTCGTAATAGGTGTCGATATCGATTCAAACTGAACAACGATGTATTGCCACTTCATAGCTTTTAAATTTGCTTTTATAATATAATTGTGTGACAAAATATTGATGGAAGTCTGACATTAATGATATGCAAGTAAAGTATGTCACATCTTTAATCTATACACATTTCACTACATTTGAGATAATTATAAAGTAGAATAATGCATTAATTTCTTTGTAGAGAATCGATTTCATTAACTGTTAACAATTACTGTTGTGTCGACATTGTATAACATATGATTGTTGTACATTATTACGCGCACTCAACAATTCTGTATTCTGTCAAAATCACTTCTATCTAGTATATTGAATTTAATTATCACGAGAAATTCTATATCCAATAGTCATGTGAAATACAATGATTATTTGCAATACAATTAAAATTATTTTCACAAATTATTATTTTGATAATAAAATCATTTAACCTAAAATCTATCCAAAATTAGGCAAAATATTGATTTCTAAAGAAATAATTATTGCCCATAAATATTTCACTGAGAAATAATAATATAATAAAATAAATAAAATTTTCATTTTCTCTATCGCTTCGTTTTCTCTCTTCACGCACATACACACACGCGCGGGTACACATGAATGTTAATACAACATTGCATACAAAATATGCACACACACTGTATATCACAAAAATTTATGTCAAAATTATAACAAATTATAGCCAATTCACCGGTAAAAAATATAACTTGTTAAATTTCTACTTATGCATTAGAATTATGCCATTTTTTTATTTGATATCTTTAGTATCTAATATGTCGAAAGTAAGTCTGTGATTTCTTTCCCAAACACTGTGATTTCTTTCCCACTGTAAACCCATTTAGCGCAACAATATCTTCATGTATCTGTGAAAAATCATTGCACACAGGGCTATATTTTTATGAATCATAAATCACATTGTTCTAGATATAAATCTGTAAAACGTAAATAGATTTTTTTGGACGCAACATTCGTGTTTTATCCTCTTCCATCCCCAAAAAATCTACAAACAAGCGAGAGCCCAGTGATTAATTTTTCATCTCTGATAAGCATAAAAGAAACTAATTTTTAAACACAAATATTACTCAACGCATTGTATAATCTGTAAAATGTATTATTATATTATTATTGATTGGAATTTAAATTATTCGAGACGTATTATTAATAATAATAACAAGATTACTATTATTTCTTTTGATTGCATCGTTGTATTTATTATGATAGGAACATAACATTGAAAAAAAAAGTTTTATTACGAATCTCTTTCTGCAAGAAACTCGAGGCAATTCGTACAAGTGTGTATAAGACCTTATGAAATAAAAACTCATTATGTATGAAATTCTTAACCCGCGTGATGATAAGTTAATGTAACAAGATTCAATATCAGACTTGGGTACATTCAGTATTAACAATAAGTGCAAGTGTGAAGAGGAGATATCTAGGAATATCATGAGGTACATAAATTCACGCATACATAGTCAAGCTATCGATAATAACCACAATTAACGCGCGAAATATCGTGGAAGCGATCGCGCGAGAAATAGAATTACTTCGTTATGAGCGATCGGATAGATTAATAAACGCGCTAGTGCGGTGGAGAAAAATGTCGAGCGTTAAATTGTTAGTCTGTTAAATTAAATCGTCCACACGCTACAACGGAACGTTATAAATTCTATTCCTGTGAAGCGGGGACGCGTGTGTCGAGTGTAATTAAAATTCATCAACGGCACGCTGCCTGTTACGTACGGCATTTTCTATTTTAATTCAGGTGTCATTATTAATCGTCCCCCACGCGTGTTGTTTGACAAAATTGTGAAATATTTAAAGTGTAATTAGTCATTTGTTATTGTTTAAGTCGACAGTGAACTTTCCACCGATAGGATAAATGCGTGTAAGAGTTATCTTATATTCTTAAGAAGCATCATTCTAATATTCAACAATGTATGTATTAAATTTTCGAATTTTGCTAAAATTGATTGTTTTGGCTTTTTTAAACTATAAGTTATATTTGTTAATACAGATGTATTTATGTCTGTTAATAGTGTTATTATAATTAATGTAGGTGAAAGTATAATAATTAAAGAAATATGATTTTAAAAATTTAAAGTCACGTGATATTTAATTTTATCTGTTTACAATGTTTACACACACATATCTTTACACACACACACACACACACACACACACACACACACACACACAACACTTATATATATATTTTTTTTTTATTTTGTTACAATATCCTAGCTTTGAAACTTTTCTGACGACTCAAACAGAAAATTGAAATATTAACCACTACTTTGTAACGCACAGTTTACGCACAATGCAAGCATTTATCTCAAAAGGCTAAAAGCTCTCAGTTTTTTATCGAGTGGATTCTGTCTGCGAATTAAAGAGATTACTTGTGAAAATGTAACTGCCGGATGGTTTGTAAAAAGCCTTTGTGAAATAGACTTATGCATATGAGTCCAATAATAGGGATATAATAATTCTGGAGATATAAGGTTGAGATATAAGCTACAAAAGAAAGGAAAAAATCTTTATTTAGACTTGTTAAAATATATATAAATTTACGCGTATTTAATTTTAATAATTTTTAATTTCCATTAATGACTATATAACTCTTTCAATTTTATTAATTTATTTTTATCACAGTCAAAAAACATTGTAGTAAGTGACACTTTTTCGATATTATATTTTATACAAAGTAACTTTTATAATAAATAAAGAAAAAAGAGATTTCATATTTTTTAATGGAAATGTTATCATATTTATATACATCAAAAAAATTTTTTTTAATTCTTATATTTTACAGTTTTCTACTAAATATACAATATATGATGTAGATGTCAACTCTATTAATTATTTATTAATTATTAATTAATAAATCAGGATATCCATCTTTCTAATTTCACAAATAAAAAAATAAAATGAAAGAATCCAAGATATTACAAGATATTAACAGAGTAAACTATCGTACATCGTGAAAGTTTTCCATGTGCATTTCGCACTAAAGTCAGTGCACCGATGCAGGTCAAACACGTATGAAATTTGAGATTGGCAACCGGAGCATTAGTTTCCGGCAAACAAACTACTTTCGGCAGAGCATCGTGACTATTGTTCACGCGCTAGGTATTTGCGGAAAGCTCCTATGTCCAGATATCGTCCATTATTCCGACAACTGTCTAAGTAATTCGGGAGTTGCCTTGCAACGAGCTCAACACTCACAGCATGAAAGCTTTTCCGAGACATAAAATTGAATAAGTGTTTAAAAGACGGATTATCACTTTTCCGACTTGAAACGCAAGGTCGTCAAAAATATTTTTAAATAATTATTTTTTTTAGCGTTCTTGCATTTATTTTTCACGTTATTAGTAAAGAATTAATATGAAAGTTCACTAGCTGACAGTATATGCATAAATCATAAGATAAGTCAGCCATGCGCACTATTAAATGTCTATTCAAATGTATATCAACTGGGAACACTGTGACTTTGTACCGAAAGTTTGCAGACTTTGTCTCTTTGCAGTTTCTGAACCTCGTTTTTCATCTCATCGCTAGCGAAACGAACATCCATCATACGGATCGACGCGTAATCGTCGTCGCGGACTTGCGACAAGCGAAATCGATACCCGTCAATCCCCAATGATCGGCGATCAGGCCATTTCAACGACCTCATAAATAATGAAGCGCGTGCAGATGCCACTATTGCGGTAAACCGTGTGTGCTGTGCGGCGAATTTGCCGGTTTTACGTAGCTAACGATGTGCCACAGCACTATACATACCCCCGTATCCTTCCGTAATAGATTGAAATATGGCCCGATTATCTTGCACAGCTTATATATTTGCACAGCTTATATATTTAGGATTGCATAAAAATATGATACGTTGTATGACAACTGTATCGCTTAAATTTTGAACAATCGATTAGTAGACTTAAATCTATACAGTGTTTGATACTGTAGTATTTGGCGAACTAGCAAACAAAACGAAAAATATGATCTATTGCATCCACGAGGAATCTGTAACTGCTTTTTTATGTGTTGAGCAACTATATAAAAATTCATCATATTTAAAGGTATTACATTGTATATGTATGTATGTGTATATATATATATATATATATATATGTATTGTATATGTATATAATATATATATATATATGTGTGTGTGTGTGTGTGTGTGTATATATATATATATATATATATATATATATATACACACACAATAAATTTTATAATATTTTTTACAAACATTTTTAACAAAAAAGAAGAAATATAAAACAATACAAATATGAAACATATTTATTTGTAAATAATATTTCTCTAATGGAGAGTTATATTTTACATTAGCTCGCCAATAATGCAGTGCTAACAATTTATTACATTAATATAATGAAAAGAATTATCCAAGAGAAAATATGAAATCATTATTTCACCAAAATCTATATTTATGAAAAGAGAAGAAAGAAGAATAGGAGAGAGATAAAAAGAAGAGAAAGAGAAAAAAAGGGAAAAGAAGAAGGGAAAAAAACGTAAATAATAATAATAATGAATAAAATAATTAATTACTTTTATAAATGTACTAACACGCGAAGTTTTCAGATTTAAGTATATAGTATTTTAAGTATAAGCAGCTTGTATATGTGGGTATTTACGAAATATAAATTCGACAAATTTATTTACATCCATACGTTTGCATTAGAACGTCCGAAACACCCGCTCGTGATGTGAATTGTATTATTGCTTAATAGGCATCGCTAATAACGATCAAATGTATTAGTCGATATCACATAACAACAAACTAACAGATGACACTGTTATGTAATGATGTTTTGTTATAATGCAAACATTATTCAAATTAGATCATAATAAATATTTAATTTCTGTTGTAGAAGACACTTCACAGTTGTAGAATTACAATATACAATGCCACATTTTTGTAGAACATTTCGACTTTTAATTATTGTGATATAATTATCAGTGTGTATATTATTTTACTAAACGAAACAAAGTATAATCAAAAGAGTAATTCCATTTAACAATTGCATCTCGTCGAAAAAGAAATGTTTGAAAATAATTATTTAATAATAGCTTAATAACAGCTTAATAACAGCTTAATAAAATTAAAGGAATCCGTTGTATTCTAAAAGAGATAAATTAATATTGTAGAACATCAATTACATTAAATTTATAAATTTATACAATTATATTAAATTTATAAATTACATTAAATAATATTAAATTTTATACATCATGACACATTTCATAAACAATATCTATATTATTTGTCATAATAAATACGTAATCAAAATCGACTAGATTATTTATCAGAAAATAATGTACTTTGGTGACGTATGCCTTGCATACATAGAGTTTATACGGTTCAAATGCTTTTGGCCTATACTTGAATATTAACGTATCAATGTATCGATCAGGACGAGATAATCAATCTCCATCAACAGTTCACCAAAAATCAATTGTTTTTACAGCACCGACGACTGTTATAACATTAATGCTTTTAGCACTGAACGTTCAGTTCTCTTCCAGTGGCTACCTTGGACAGGAAACTCAATTTGCAAAATGAAATTCATGGTTGACCGATGATGATCGTCGCGAGATAGGAGACAATCAATCCACTTGATGCAGCACTACCCTGCGGGGTTAGATCGCTATTGCTGGTGGCTGACCTCCGATTTAGTAGCACGTTGCGCGAATTAGTCCGTGGCGTTTGTTCGCAAAGGTATCATCCAATCATGCGAGTGCATCGTACGCCGTCGTGATATGCGTGGCTAAGCCGCCTACCTAAATCGAGGTTTCTACCTTTCATTTCCGTTTAATGGATATACTAAATGTTATTCAGACCACTTGTCTCTTTGACTCCTATATAATGTTAAAAGCATATCGACTACTTAATAAAACTTTTAAGAAATAAAATTAGAAAATCAGAAAACTAAAAATTTCTGATGTTGATTACCTTATCATAAATTTTAATCGCGATAGAAATGTAATACAAATAAGCATACTATTTGTTCTTTGAATTTATTCTACTCTGTATAAGACACATTGTTAATTAATTTTTATGTGATTGGAAAATCATCTGAAATTCAATACTATTTTATTAGACAAATTAAGGATTAAATATGTGGAAAGGAAAATAATTTAAATAAACTTTTTAAAGTTTATTCTTAAATTCTTATTCTTAAATAAAGTATTTTTTCTTTTTGAAAGAAATCAAATATTCACTGTGCTTGTCTGTATGAAAACTAATTTAAACGAATTTAATGCAGTTCTCGTAGTAAAGAAATTCAAACTGCAATGCACAGAAAAGTCTTTACAAGGGGGAAGAGATCTGATAATTGCGTTTAGCTGCTGTTTTCAACGCGCGCTCGGAAATTATGCCCCGGAACTCTGACGGCGCATTAAATAGCCGGCAGACATGTTCGCGCGCAAAACAATGAGAGACTATAGAGATCGTTTGCGACACACACGTCGACCGACCGGGAATTTACGGTGTTGTGGATGCTTTCCGTGGTCTTTGTTCTAACACAACCAAGACGTTACAGGCTCCCCGGACCAGTATTGTAGCAGCGCAAGCATTGATGCTTGAGAACTTTCGGTGCTAAACATTTATAACGTGTTCCTGAATTTGAATATCTTCACGATTCAAAATTTATGTAAATTAGACAGTTTACTGATCATTTCACTATATGTTGGCAACTTAAGAGATAGTGTAGTTATATTAAAAGAAAAGTTCTTCATATTAAAATGTATTTTTTTCATTCTTTATTTCTTAATATGAACTGACGGTATCGAAAGAATTGCAAATATTTTAACATACTTTTATTATACTAAAATAATTATTGATGTATGCGCTAAACATTATATCAATCAGTTTTAAAAAATCTATTCACTAGAACTAAAGTATTGGAGATGTTTAATTAGCTTTTCACTATTAAATATGTAGTGTCAAATTTAACAAATTGAAGAAATAGAAATGTTTGCGACAACAAATTGCAGCAAACTGTGTAGAACAATATGTGAATGCAGGTTGTATTGTTTATGTTGTAGGTGTCCTGGATGCGCAAACGGGACATGCATATCCTGAGCGCAGGCATCCTTATGTATACGTCGGATCTGAGGTTCCAAGTGATCCATCCAGACAAGTCGGAGAACTGGACGCTGCAAATCAAGTCGCCACAGCAACGAGATTCTGGCGTATACGAGTGCCAGGTCAGCACCGAACCGAAGATGTCACTCAACTATAGCCTCAACGTGGTTGGTGAGTGCCGTTTGAATTATTCACACGCCTGGCACGGTTACGTAAATCGTGGCTCGCTCCCCTTCTCCCTCCTCTTCCTGTTGGATTGATTTTGCTAGAAGTCTCCTCTTGATCGGAAACGAAATGTTACGGCCGTTTCTCGATCGGCTGCTGTCTCGAAGAAAAGATTGTTCGCGACATGAGCCGGTTAGCGGATTCGAATGGGTTAAAGTTTAAACGCTTAAGTGCTCCGTCGTAGGATTATCTTCTCGATGTCGCATTGCGTTCTGAAATCCTCATCGTTTAAGGATTAATGAGTGCAACTTGTCATTGACATTAACATCTATCTAACAAATATGAAGGAAAAGAAAATTACTACAGAATTTTAGTACGGACGCGCGCATGTGTAGTCTATTTGACCAATTCATAGTCTTTGACATTAGAAAATTAAAAAAAATTTATAAAAAACGTATTATTGACCAATATTTATATGAACTTATATGTGATATTATAAATGTTATAGATATTATTTCAATATTTTAGATTTGCATGAAATTCGATATCATTCGATGTGGTTTTTTTTTATGTGTGTGTGTATCACATTTGTCTACAGAATATTATTTTGCCAGAATATTAGTTTATAACGTTTGACATATTTATGATACATATTTAATATTATTGCGATATGATTAATAATACGATAATGGTGATAATAAATAACAAATTACTTAATGACGATGCAGAACTTCCCTGCAGTTATATCGTGTGTGAAAATTGATCTCGATTCCATCATGAATGTCGATTGCACAATACAGCTGGTGATGACACATAGAATTATATTCATGCAGGTACAAGTGTGTCATCAAGTATCATTTTATATCTTCTTGTAAATAAGTTTATTGCATAGTTACGAAGGAGATATGTTTATCCGTAGTAAAATAACTAATTGTTCTTTTGTAATATCATGTGACATAAAAAAATCAACGTGTTACCTTAATTTATTTATATTAATGTTATTAAATATACTTACTGGTTTATATGATCATATTTATATGATCCGCTTTCGCAAACAACGAATAAAAGTGCAATTTTCTTGGCTGCAACAAGATACAGTTAGAGCAGTACCCGTGTCTTCTTTAAAGGCAAGAGCACGCCGTAAGATTTAGTTAGGCGAACTCTCTGCGATCGTTTTTTTACGTTCGTGAATCTTTCAGCAGTTTCTGAGAACATTAGGGAAAACGACAACGATAACGCACGACTTCCGTTTCTTCCGTTTGCGAGCGTCGCCGACCAAATAAAAAGCAATGAGAGTGGGCAAGAGAGGACGAGTTATTTTGCCATCGAAAGTTGGAGCTAAGATATACTATAAACAACGTAACTTTGTACATGCAATCCGGAATTTTATATTGGCATAACTGCACTGAAAACTCAACATTTTCACTGTTGCAGTTCGCGATCCGCCTTCCGTAAACTTCAGCTGTAATAAACATCCGCTAGCTTTACCGAAAATCAAAACGACCGTACTTTCCTTCATTTTACATGGAATTAATTATGCTTATTGTAGCATCTGTCGTATATGATGGTTTTTTCATCGGTCACATATCTCGTAAATATAATAAATGGATATTTGCGAGAAAACGTTATATATGAATTTGACGCGAAATACACTAAAACTCTTGTAAGATTTGTATAATATCTCTTTTGCGACATTTCTATTCAACAATTTTTTAATGAAATTTAAAAAAGTCTAATTTTGTATTTTAAATTTCTTTAAATCTGAAATTCTTAGATAAAATTCTAGGAATTCTGAGATTATTATATCTTTAAATTACTAAAATTCTTAAGAATTTCTTATTGTTAGAATTCTTAGATCGTGGAATTGTTCGAGATTCAAAATCTTACTACTAAATTGCGAAACTCTTGAAGAAAATTTTTCGATTGTAAGATTTTTCAACTCCTATATAGATTTCGCCATCGAGATCTGTATAAGATCTTCTTAAAACGATCGTCATCTAAAATACGAAGAAAAACTTTTTAATTTCTTTCCCTAGAAATGTAAAATACCGATAAAAGAAGCTAAAAGAAACTAAAACTTGCTGAAAGAGTAGCAGCATGAATTGAGAGAAAAATCTAGAGAAAAATGATTATTTGTTGATTACGAAAGCGGAGCGGTATTGACAAAAAATTTTTTTACTTCGCATTATTCAAATTTCGTTTCCTCGCGCGATGAGTAAGATTATAAAAACCAGTGTAGAATTATTTGCTTTTATTTGCAAATGTAGAACCACAAATGCAACCGTTGATTTTGAACTCTGCACGAGGCTAAAGAGAAGAATGGAGAAGTGAAGAACGAGGAACGGAGAGTACGAAGCGCCGGAGAACGTAAGAGCTCCGGTGTGCTCGATAAGCGGCTTGGAGAAAACACGTCGACGAACCAAGTCCTTTTCAACCTCCACCCACCCTTATTCTTCCCTTTTTATGCGCTGCGAGCGCATCGATGCAGGTGCATCTACTCCGTCTAGAGCGTTTATGTCTAGAAAGGGGGAGGAAAGGCTGGTGCGAAATAAATCGTCTTTCTTTCGCACGTTCTCTCATTCGTAAAATCGTAAAACATGAAGTTGACAGCGAGATCGATTTTACAAATCCATTCCACAAAAAGCTGGGAGCACGGAAGTCCCCGCTGACTACAGATCGAAATTTCCCATTGGGGTATAAAGTAACTTTAGAGATTGGTGGAATGGGAAAAGGTTGTTTTCTGATAAAGCTATAAGATCGTCGATTGAGAATCGATAGAAATATCAACAAAAGTAGGGCAGATTGATTAAAAAGTAACGTAACAACTTTAATAAAATGATATTTAACTGAAAAAACCATTTTATACAGATAAGAAAGTTCGTAAAAAAATATTGATAGTAACTAACTTAAAACATATAAAAATATATATTTAGGATACATATATTAATAATGTTTATATATTAACAATCGTATTTCTTCCCGCTTCCATATCGTTAACTAGTCAATATATTTTTAATTGAGAAAAACATTGGAAGTAATTCGTTTGAAATCTCGTACATGATTTTTACATAAAGTTGCTGAATACAAGAGATTTGGCTTGAAATTTCTCTTCTTGTTTTTTGTTTTTCGAGTCGAAACGTGTCCTACAGAGAATAATTCACGTACCAAAATTTGCGAGGATAATAAAATTCTGCCAGGGCGGGTGGAACTCCAATCTCACCATTCTGACATATATATTCTTGACTCAGCATTTTTTTGCCGCAACGTGTTTTCGCCTAGTCGAGCGACGTAAATACATCCGAATTAACCACTAATGCATTTTTTGCTACCGTGCATTTGTTAAACGTCTCCTGTCAAATAAATCCGAATCCATTTCTCGGATTCTAGTCTCGGATACTAGTTGGTTTTACGAGTACGCGAGCTCTCACGTCACTGTGGTTTAAAGTCCAAATTACACTATTCGTTTCGACAGTAAAAGTCGAAAAATATAATGTCATTTCACTTATTTGACAAACGTGATCATCATTTCAGTTATTAAACACACATCATTTATTAAACACACAGCAACTCGTAATTTGTTACAAATAGCAGTTTAAAATACTTGCTAATTGTTAGCATCAGCAAGCTTATTATATAGACGTTGCTCAAAATAAAATTAAATTTTAGTTAACTATTATTATATACTTGAATGCGTATTTTGCAAATATTATCTTAATTTAATTAATAAGTATTCTACATAGAATATATAAATATAAATATAATAATAATAATTTACATATAATTTGTGTATGTTATCACTTACGAAATGTATTATAATTGTATGAATCTGTGCTATTTAATATTGAATGTGGAACAACATTGTGGTTTAAATCCGCCCTAATTTACAATATGATATAATAGATTCCATGCAGTTCTACGATGGCACGTTAATGAATGCACTTCGGTCGAATCAGCAACATAATCGAAAATCCGACGAGAGTGAAAATGATAATTGGCTGGTAAAGATTTGCCAGGCAACAGTAATGTCAACGACCATAATGGAGTACGATAAACATTGATATACACAATTATTACAACATTTTCGATGTGTGTGTATATATATATATATATATATATATATATATATATATATATATATATATATATCGATTAGATATATTTTGTATTCCATTAATATTATCATTGACGATAAAAATTGATGTCTTTTTTAATAGAAAGTATATGATAAATGTTGAAACATCTCAAATAGAATTAATAGTTTAAATACTATTATTAAATTAAAGTCGAGGGAATTGATCATTCTCAAAATTTATTATCAATATTCTCAGAAAATCAATATTCCATTTTTATCACTCTTAATAAAGACAATATTTTTTATTTACTATTACATATGATAATTGATATTAATGTATATAACAATTAATGTATATGAAAGTATTGTATTTTATATGTTATTTCCGTACACCTCAACGATCGTGATTTTTAAATTCTGTATTGCATTATGTATTATGTTAAGATATCATATTAGTGATTCTGGAAGCCTTGTTGATGTGATGTTTCATTCAACGAAATGGTCATGTCAGCAACGGCATATATCGGTACAATGGAAGGAATAAAGATATGAATAAAATAGTACAATCGCATTCGAAGATCTTTACTAGGGAAAAATATATAAAAGTACAAACAATATATAGCGACTAGTTACATATATGTATACATGTTATATAGTGTTTTAAACTTTTATATTTATATTGTGCTTCAAAAGTGACACAACTCAAACATAATTTTTCTCTGTCTTAGTAAAATACATTTTTAAAAATAGTTTTTTACTTCTTAATACAAATTTATATATTTAATCCTTTTAAATTATTCGTATATTAATAGTTTAAAACAACTTAAAAAAAGAAAATGTTAAATTAAAATTAAAAAATAGTTCTATTTTTTAAGGAAAATAATGATCACATAAAATTTAAAACATGAGAGAAAAAGGATTTTTATTATACTTACATACGTTATTGAATATTATACAATAAAAAAGAAGGATGCATGCGAGAAGTACATAAAAGGTTATGGGCCCAATTTGGACCTTGTAAATTCCTCCGCGGAGCTTTGCTTTAATCAGACTTTTAATTAAGCGAGATATAAGTCATTCTTGCCGAGACGAAAATGCCAGACACGGCACAATCATAAATAAGACCGCGGACAGTCAGTGTTATGGCCACCGTCGTCGCTGGACAGTGATTTTAAATTACGCGAAACTCACGGAAAATGAAATTTAATTCAATCTTTGTAAAAGCTTGAAATTCTTTTGAAAAGAGACTCCAGCAAATCTTTAACATATTTCTGTTTAACATATATACACGTGCTTAGCATACTTCTTGTGCATGATTATTCTTGTGCAATATTATATTTAATATAATTAAATAAGAAAACGTAATCAAACACTTTCTGTCTTTAATAAAGCAATTCTTTACAAGATTTATGTATTTTTGTATATAAAGAGATATAATTTATTTTTTATTTTTTTCTAATTTGTTATTATTAGGAACTTTAATTGTGATCAAAAAAAATTTTGCATATAAAAAGTCTTATATCTCTTATATTATTTTTTAATAACAAGTTTTTTCTTTAGTTTTTGTTCAATAAAATCAAAGAAGTCTTTACTACAACTTTCTTTATTGTTAACTAAGTTAAAATTTAAACCAATTGAAGGATATGATTTTATTTAACTTTTTTTCTTGAAACTTAGCTTATAAAAAATATTAAATTTTATTCTTTAGTATTATATTTGAAAGCTATAATAAACAACCTATATTTTTGTTAATAAACAATTGAGTCTAAATATTATTAAAAAATATTACAAAAAAGAGAAAGAAATTAAATATTATTCTTTATACCATGTGTGGAAAAATTTCAGCTCTCTTTCTGCCTCTCTCTCCCTTCTCTTTTGTGCGCGCGCATTTACTCAACAATTTACAATCGAACTTTTTTTGTGAAGATTCAATAGACTTGCATTTATTAAAAATATTTTTTTTATGATATTTTTTGTGACATTTTAACATAAATAATTTAGTTTATTTACGTAAAGTATTTAAGTAAAGTCTTATTTCTTCAAAGTCTTTTAATATTTGATCTTGAAATAACTTACCAATTAAGCAACTATTTAAATTTTTGCTTAAGAAGATAGAATGCAACGCAGAATAATATCGTATTTTCAGAATCTTTTTTGTAGTAATTCATATGTAGAGTGCCTCCGTAGTAGTATTGTGAAATATTTTAATAACGAATTTCTTAGCAAAACTCAGAATTAATTTTTCCTTGAGTTTTGAACTGTTTAGTTATTATATAATTATTTACTATAATACATAACTTTTACATAACTGTTTATATTCAATCATTATAAGAACACTTGAAATTAGTTTATGTTTTGTACATTACAACTTTTTAATTGTTTAAAGTTAATTATAAAATTTACTAAAAACAAACTTCACTATATGTTATATTTTATTATTTTATATATTATTATTTTCTGTAATACTCTTAATCAACGTTAGACTTTTATGTTTAATGTAAAATTACTTGATGAAGAAATTTATATATTTGCAGTTATATATTTGCCAGAGAAAAATGGTTGCAAATTGGAGAATTTATTGAGAATTTTCCATTGAAATATTCTATATTATATTTAACGTACAAACTCGCATACATAGTCTCTGATATTCAGAAGAGAAACGTGCAGAAATAATTACTCTGTGATGTTTTCATTATCGTTGCAATATTCCCACGCCATTACATCCTTCTCTTCTTGGTTCTTGTTCCTTTGCGTGTAATAACCGCGTGTTTCGGAGGCAGGTTTTCGTATTTACGTAAGCCAAAATATTTCATCTTCTACGTGAGAGACGAGGAGAGCTTTTATGTCAAGACGTAAGGGTATCTATATTGTAAAAGGAGTTCACAGGAATTCACAAAATAATTTGTATAAAATTTTGGGAGAGGTTGGTGAGAACCTTGCAGAAATAGAATACGTATATAATAAAGTTATATATTTTTAATTTGCTCGATTTTTACTTAATATCTAATTATTATGTTCTCTCTGCAACTATCATGCACAATATTAGAATAATTGCCAATATTATTACAACAATTAATTACATTAACGAAAGGGTTGGATAAATTACACGTGCATGAGCGCACACATACACGCACACCCACACGCGCACGCACGCACGCACGCACGCGCATCGCGCACGCACGCACGCACGCACGCACGCGCACGCACGCACGCACGCACACGCACGCACGCACACACACACACACACACACACACACACCAGGCCACACACACACACACACACATACATGCACGCGCACACACGCATGCGATGGTTGACTTAATTTAATTTGCTTACATGTGTGTATTGTATGCATATATTAATATTCGTGAATTAAATGATGTGCTTTGAATGTTGATTTCTCTCTCTCTCTCATTTGCGTAATTTCCTAATTATTTATAAATTTCAACTGCAGAAATTTCCTGATTTGCCAAACTTACTTTTATATGATGACATAGATGTAAATAGCTTCCGGAATTAATTAAATTGCAACGTCATTCGTTTTGAAACACACACATATATCGAAATACGATAATATCGCAATGAAATAATATTTGTTTATTTGACGTTAAGCTGCGCAGGTAAAATTGCGGTCATTCTTCGTTTGTAATAATGTATATCGTGTCCGACATGAAACGATGAGCGAAATGAAGACAGAAAATAATATTAAGCGGCGTCAGAACAATGGTCGTTATTATTCGTGCAATTAAGTCTCATTGTCACGATTGGTCACACTTGGCTACAATATGGGACCGAATGACACACGTTAACGCACTGACGGCTTAATTGGTTTCTCCCTCCTTCCTATTGCAACCGTCCTTGGTGCAGCCAGACATCCACAAATCAATGCGAAATTCGTAGCCATCATATACGAAGCAATCCTTCAAAATCGGTAGATACGCATGTCAGGTTGAATCGCTTTTTTATGTTTTCCCCTTTTTCCCCGTACAACTTTCAAGCTTCAAAATTGTGTACGAGTACCATCATTCGACAGAAGGTTCCATTTAAATCCAACGTTTATCATCCGACGAAACTCTTCCTATAAAAGTGGAATAAAATGCAATTTTAACATAATTTTTTATCATCTCATAAATTATAGAAGAATTGAGATCGTGTGATGCAACATTATCTTTGAATGCTTATAATTAAAAACGTGCGCTTGTTTTATTACTACTAATTATTTAGTTATTTACTATACTAGTTACTGAATGTTTTGAGAAATACATTGTGTATACATTTTGTATACATCTGAATTAAAGAAGTAATTGGCATTCTCGCTTAGCGTATCATGTATGATATGTTTCATTAAATTTCTATTTTGTAATATACATACGGTTGCCATTTTGATAGATCTTAAAGAATTGTTTTATTATTTTATCTTATTCTGTTCATAACTTTTGTTGTGTATATTTGGTTTCTAAATGATTTTTGTACACTACAATAAAACTAAAATTCTACCCTGAATTTTAATACGAATCGTAAGTCGTCTAAAGTAAATTTGATAGATGTAAAAATCCACATATCTTAGATGAATACATAACTATAGAATTAACGCATGACACTTCTTGTTTCAACCCCTTCAATTTTCGTCATGCGACGTACAATCACGATGTGATGCAGTTTCCAGGGAGCAGGATGAGAGTATTTGTCACTCTTATGGCAATTATGGTCTCTCCCAGGATCGTTTATCTCGTTATGATAGTTAGATTATCTCCGTCCAGTCAAGATACATGTGCAGATCTATAAGCGACGATATCTCTCCGCATCCAAAGCGACCTATTTCAGTCCCCTTTCCTCGCAAATTCGTCTCGCTGGGATTCGGGTGAACCAACATAGCCAACACTGGCTCAACCATTGTGCTAAATGGACCATATCATCTAGAAGCGAACCTTTAGAACACCAGGCGCCTTTTATAAGATATTTCCCGCATTACATATTTTACCCGAAAGTTTGTCTTATAAAAATTTTTATATATTGGTTTATAAAGAAATATTTTATAACATTAATATTTATAATATAATACAAATAAAGACATTATATAGCCAGCTTATCGTCAAATAATACCCTTCTTTTTGGATTTATAATGTAATATTAATATTTATACATAATATGTAATATTTATATGTCAACTATGTTATATAAGATATTTTATATATTTTATTTTATTACAATGTGAATTATTAAATATGAATTATCAAATAATTATTATGAAATTTTATTTTATTTTTGAGCTAATTAATTTTGGAAAGTTATTACATGTGTAATATTTTTTAACTTACATAGTTGTTGACTTTACAATGTCTTTTATGTTTGTAATTCTTCTAGAAATTATACCTTTTATAGTCATAAACATTAAAATGTAGTACGCGATGTAAAGTAAGTAAATGTAAAGTAGCTACTTATGCAAAAAGATACAACGTCAAAGCGTTAATCGCGAATAATAGCAAATCTTTCCCACTCGGATTAATAGCATACGATTCCACGAACTACATTTTGCAAGTCATCAACGACAGTGTTCGAGTTTGCGAGTCATTACAGATCTTTGACAATCTCTTAGTCGCAGTCGCACAATTCTCCGAGATGATTTCCTTCCAGTTCTGAATCGCTCAATTTAGGAGGCAGCCGCGACACTTTAAGTTTCCAGAAACTCCCTAATTTACACCAGCGTATTTATCTGCCGTTGCAATTAAGAGAGTTGCAATTGCACTCCGCCGATCCCGATCGTTCGTGTTGCCAGTGCAGCGAAATTAAACGCTGTCTCTCTTAAGTTGCGCCTGTTGCAATGATATTTGTGTGCGTCGTATTATAGTATTCTACTTTAAGTTTACCTCGGATGACCCAACTTTTCACGAGGTTGGCCTAGAATACCCGGCAACGAACCACAAGGATTGGATAATGGCTAATTATTTCACGGGTGGCTTGTGACAGATGATATCGTGGGAAACGGGAGCTTCTGCCCAACGTTCTTAAATACTTGTAATTAAAGCGGTCTTGATTAGACGGAGATCTATTGGTATCTTATTAAGCGCTCGAGTTTAGTGGAAATTAACGAGTCTTTTCGCGGCTTAATGAGAGAGGTAGAAATATTGATCGTATCCAATGGATATACATCTTTGAACTAAAATTTGTCTTACATAGACAATCTGCCATTATAATGGCTTTACATTGCTGAGCAATAGAAATACACTCGATAATCTAATGTCTACGTTGTTGCTAATATTAAAAACTAAATATAGAATGTGATTTTTCCGGAAAATCATTTTTCAAATCGGTTTGTCTTATAAAATATATTAATTGTTTTTTCATTTATTTTATTAATTAATGCTAAACGTCCACTTTATAATTTCTTCTATATTTTTGCAAATTATTTTCAAACTTTTGTAAGCTTATTTTGAAAGTGATAGAAATATTTGTTTGAAATATACAATCGCAAGTACTTTTTAAGAAGCAAGGAATTTCATTAACTGTTCTCTTGTGTCGTGAATGACTTGCACGTTTAATCGCGCGGAATAAACATATACATATGTACCTATGTACACTCGCGGTGCTGTGATTATCGTTGTCGCGTCGGGTAGATTAACTTGTAGCAATCCCATCAAATTTACTATAAAATTACGTATTTGAATAAATATTTGTCGTTGAATGAGTGTTCGTGTTAAGCTTCATTGTGGAGTATACATTGCGTTATATTATATTTCACAAAATAAGCATGATACAAAATCAACATCTCATTGAGTACATATTATATAAATCGTACAGACAAAATAAAACAGATGACTTTGTGTAAGTTTCAAATCGAGTTTCGTAATGAATCATTACTTTGCTAAAATTGCAAGACTAAGACAACAATGAATTGATGCGACAAATAGATTTCATCTTGAGAAGTTATACTGAAAGCCAGTAAATTTCTCGACAGCTTTTTTAAGAGCATAATGAACGTCGGGTTAAGCTACAATAAACCCCGTGTGTATAATAGCCCCATGTAAAGTATTTGAAAGCAGCAAAGTACAAAGCAGTTTAAATTTAGCTATTTTAGATAGAAGCATCAACTTTTCGGTTCACGGCATTTTTTTTATTCAATTTATAATAACGTTACTTATAAGAATATTTAATCAAATAATTAAAAAAAAAACAAAAGTTTTATTTTATTTATATTTATAATAATGTGTTCAATCTCATCATCGTTTCATTATCATCATTTTTAATTCTTTATTTTCCATTATCTGCGAACTTACGGATAAGTCCTATATGCAATCCGAAACTGTTGAGGAAAATAGAGGCACATCTTTTACTAGCATTATCCAAGTAATTCGAGTGGATTAAGCACGGTTGTTGGAACTCAGGGAAACAATATGAACGATAGAACGCCAAAATACAAAGAAACCTTGCTCGATTGACGATCTCGAATAAAATCGTTCTACACATATATAAACCGCGCGAATTTGTACGATCGATGTAGCTATTATCGATTCATTAGCACTCGGTTGAATAACCGTTACAAATAAACCTACTTGCGGGGTACGTAGTAATCTTACGTGTTCTCTCCCTTCGAAAAAAAGAAAAAAGAAAAGGTCGTCCATTTGATAAAGTGCTATCCACTTCACCCTCTGCCTGTAATGGTTCACTACCTTTTCCAGTTTTCCAATAATTGGGAAGAATTTTTTCGACCGATTTACATTAATACCATAACTATCATATTTTTCTGTCATGTTTTATTTTTATTGCCGTTACTGGCAGACACTGTTCTTAGAATCATTATATCTTCGATTTGACGAGTTTTAACAATAAAAATTATCCAAAAGATGAAAAGAACGCAGAGAGAAGCATGTTAAACACACATGTATAAAGCTTTATATGTTAGATTGTGATAAGCAATTCGTGTATTAAACTTTACTGTTTCAAACGTCATCACGCTGTTCATAGATTGCAGAGAATAATTTGCGATCTCTTCTCTGTAATAAAAGAATCGCTCAAGTTCCAGAAGAATTGCACATTCAGAATTTATCTTTTGATTCGAAATCGATGTCATATTGATCCGCACTTTTATATTTTATATAATCCTCTGGGTCAAACTTTGGATTCGATGAATTACACATTTACGATCGAGTAGCATAAGGAGCATTTGGATAACTGCAGTTAACAAAAATACAAAGTAGGCAATTCGGCATTATTCTACATTATCTTGAAACTGCTCCAAAAATTCCAATTCTACTTACCGTATTCGCTACGAGACTTAAGGTAACTCCGCGCATTATACTTTTCCGAATTTAAACGAAATAGGTTTAGTGGGCCATTCGCTGGCTAAAGATTGCTTGAAGAATCACTAAAGGCGCCAAGCGCCGCTTTTAAAGGAGGAAGTAAAGTAACCATTATTTAAGCGCTTCCCAACTAAATTATTTTCTTTAAGTACGCAATAAAGAGGAACGACACTTTAGGTCGGTAAAAAGGGCAAACCTATTTCGCTTTTTTTACATTTTGTAAATAGCACTATTTATTTCTGAATAATAAATAAGGAGAACTACAAAAGAACAAAAGATTATTCATTTACGTCTCAAGAAAAAAAGATATAAGTTGTTTTTGAAGAATATTTGATTAAATCCGAGAAACAGAAAAGAATAAATGAACATAAAAAATTATCAATTTTAATTACTTTTTTATGTTGTTGTAATTAAGAACAAGTTTTATAAATTGGACAAGCAGAATATACCAATCTCTGAATCTTTTAATATAATTATTTAAAAATAAATACTGCAATAAAATAATAAAATATAATGTAACTTTATATGAACAATTTTTTCAATAATGATACCAAATTATTAGTTAATTATTCTTTTAAAAAATCCTTTTATATGTGCCTATATATTTAATTTATTATATAAGTGTTCCATCTAAAAGTTACAATCCAGGAATTATGCAACATATTTCAGAAAGAATAAAATTTTAGACCTACTTTTTCTTACTTCTTTCCTACTTCTCAAACGTAAAAATATTAAATAATTTGGTAAAATTTTAGGAATATTATTTTTTATATTTAAATCTAGAAAAAGCTTATATATATCTTCAAAAATGTTAATTAAAACTTAATTATTGCGAAACACACGACTTTGAAATAGCAACAACTCATAAAAAGGTTAATATATTTCTATCGAATTGTAAATTGTATTCATTTGCAAATTTTATAGCTTGTAATTTCTGGAAAAATGCAATAAGCTTTGCATAGACATATAACGAAAATTTATATGCAATGCAAAGAGTCGCATATATATCAAAAGTCAAATGCTTTAAATTGCAGACGAAACTTGCATCTAGTTGCGCAATCAGATGCAGCTACGATGTATAATCTAAGTAGTTTTTTGCCTTGTGTATGTGCGTGAGTGTGATTAAATTTACTTTCGAGTCACGTTGTACATACAAATAATTGGTCCCCATTGAAAAATTACATATTATACGTTATAGAGAGTGACACGAAAATGATAATCGAATACTTTAATATATAATATGAGTGTAACGGACATCTCAAATGTTTCAAATGTCGTTGATATCACGCAAGAGTTGTTTATCATTCGTACACTTTAATGCATTCGTAGTGAAGTGAAACTCTCTCATCGATGCGTCACTCTTGTAATGCGTGACATTTAATGGTAATGAAATACATGACACACCATCATGTTTGCACATTGATTTTTGCCGCATTTTACAGTAGATTAGTGACACTTGTAACACAGCTTGTTGGCATATCTAATATATTCGAATAAGTAAAATTTTCATGTTATCATAAAATTTATTAATTTTTTGTGTAGTCGGAATTAAACTTAGAATTAAGTCAAGATTATAATTAGCACTTGTTTTGGTTTTTTTCTCTCTCTCTTTCTTTCCTCCTCTTCAACTTTAATAAAATATTGTAAATGTTAATCAACAGATTAACAAGATATTTAAATGTATTATTGTATTATAATATGTATAATACAATACAGCAATTTAAATTTGTTAAAACGTGGTTTAGAAAGTATGACATTAACAGATTGAACTCGAATTTAAATTGAGTCATCGTGAAGTTTGAGAAAATGTTAAATGGTTGAATCGAATAAAACTAAAATAGGACGTGAATTGCATATAAATAAAGTTAAAATGAAACTCGAGTAAAATTTAAATTCACATTGTTTCTAAGTAAGAGTAATTGAAAATTTGATTAAACTCAAAAGTAAATTTGAATGAAAATGTTTTAATTTGCAAAATTCCTAAACTGATGAATTGTATAGAAACGCGCGTAATGATATTGTGATGGTTTATTAATTTTTTAAAATGTTAGACAAGCATATGTAAGTTATGTAATCATAGTAATCAAATTGATAATTTTGATACCCATAATTCTCTTTTAGCCATCAGAAGCAGCGGTAATGAGTGAAATTTTGTTGGTGGCGCGCACCGATACGTGTTCATTAAAAAGGAAAGATTACAGCAGTCGAGAGCGATCAGCGACGAAGAAGAAATGAAACAAATGAGAACGGTTGACGTAATGAACCGTCAACGTGCGCCTGCCGCCAACGGCATGCGAATTAATCCGATTGCAACGGTCGCTGTCCGATTATTTCCGGTAATCCCCAATACGTGTGTAATGAACCACGTCGCTCGAGTTTGCACGCTCCAGCGTTAACGAAGGACGCTCCGCGCGTCCCAGCTGCAATCCGCAAACTTCGCTAATTTTGAAGGCTTACGCAAGTGCATCGCGCCACATGTGACTCGAGTCACGCACGATGCTACAAGACGAACGAGGAATAACTAATTAACTCCAATGAGCATTCGCATTACGAATGTTGTTGTCAGATCAATATTTATTTCCTTTCTTAGATCACAATTATGTGAAATATTTATTCGTTTTTTAATTTTAATTTAAATTTTTTAATTTATTTTTAATTTTTAATGTTTTAATTGCCGACAGATTTTGATAACATAGTTTATTAGAATATTAAAATATAAATTGTTAAGTTGTATTGTGTTAAATTGTAGCAATTTAATTTCTATTTTCATACGAATAACAAAATAAGTTTTTCATTACAATTATACACAATGGTCATTTTGAATGTTTGAAAGGAAATGTAAATTGCTCTTTGTACAGCAACATTGGGGATAATTATGTTATTATTATGAAATTATGTTCTTGTCGAGATGAGAGTGATTTTGCTCTATAGGTTAGTAATTTATTGATGAAATATGGTCACATTTTGGACGATAAACGGATTCATATGTGTGTCAAAATATAATATATTGTTGAATGAACGCTACCATAATGAATGCGGACTGGTTGCATTATAATAAACGTCAAATTACATTTGCTTTAGGAGCAAATACTTCAGGATGCAATTATCGCGTTGAAGTTACGGGCGAGACTATTTGTGCGTAATATAGGAAACAGCATAAATTATAAAGGAGCAATAGTTTATTTGGGTGCGTTATTCAGCTACAATTAATTATGACATTATCAAATACGACTTACAAATTCCTGGTTAAGCGAGCGTTTATCCAAATTAATAATTATTTTGTATTAAGTGATTATTTTCCCACATTTACAAACAACAATTTAAATTTGTTTTCAAATGAAATAATATTGTACTAACTTTTTTATTTTTAAATAAAACTTAACTTTGATTAAAAATTTTTTTTAACTTCTATTTTATTTTACTTTTAATTTTTACTCTTGACTTTTACAAAACTTTATCTTTTATATAATTTATAATTTATTTGTAACTTATTTACCTTTCTACCTTTCTATTGCATAACGGTCAAATTTTATCGTATTGATCATTAATAGCAAATTTTAATTATTATATGAAAATTATGTAATTTTTTTCTTAATAAAAATAATTGATTAATTTTTTTGAGGAAAATTATTATATCTAATGTTAAATATGTAAAATGCAAAATAAAATTTATCTCTATTCTTATCACAAATGTAAATTATATTTTTTTCAAATTTTTATCAAAAATATGTAGTAACATTGGGTAATTTTAATAAATAAACAAAAAAATTAATTACATTTTTATTGATGATTTAATTTTGACTTATTAAATATACAAGAAGAAAATTCTTTATTTAATAAAATAATCTTCTTTTATGCAAAACGTAAAAATTCTGTAAGGAGAGGGGAAGAAAAAAAGAGGGAGAAACAATAGAAATAAATTAATTTATACAAATATTTTATTAGACAAAATAAGGTAAATTTTATCCTTCAGCTAAACTTAATATGCAGTAATCTATTCAGCAAAATTAATTTGCTGAATATTATAAGAAACATAATACGATTTATATGAAAATTTATTTAAATATTTCGATATGGCGCTCGACGCTATTTCAATGTATACATGTAGCGTGTCATTCATATACATAAATTCGCTGTTGCCATTCATGCGATGAATCTCGAACTGAAATAGAATGTGTCGTAAGTCGCTTCAATTTTTTTTACTGATCAAAGTGTTTTATTAAACATTTTTTATGAACAAGTGACTATTATTAATATACATAATTAACTCGTGTGTTGACACAACAATACCTATTTATCAAGACAAAATATTTTGTGTACTGTTTATTTAAAATAAGAACATTGGCTATGGATGATGGAAATTATTGTTTCATTGTGACATTTACAAATAATTATTTTTATGATTTTATTATTTTTATGATTAATTAAACTGATTAATTAAATACCATTGCTTATAATTTCGGATATATCTCGTATTGTACTTCGTATTGTACTTTGAGTTGCTCGATGATTGAAACATAATTATTTGTCATTTTCGATGGAGAACATAACATGATGAATTGTTAAATTGAGTAATATAAATAATTCAACGTAGAGCCCCATGAGCAATTGTCTATTAATAAGTCTTTTTACACGAAATGGTATATTCAACATCAAGATATATCTTGTAAAGTATTAAATATTTTGTAACGGTTAGCATGCGACGCTCAACGTTTGTTTTTGCGCAGCCATACACAAGATTGCTTTTTGTTTGTATGCATCGCGCGCGAGACTCGAACAGGCATCATAACAGGCATGAACTACTCACATTATTCTTCAAAATATTGTCATGGCGAGCAATAGGAGATACGATCATTTTATGAACAATTAATGTTTAGCAATCAGTATACTTTATTATTAACTTTGCAATCAACAACTCGTGAGCATGTCGTAGTGATTACTTATCGAAACAAGTATCTTTGTGTAATTTATTTGAAATAGAAGTCGAAACGATAAGAGACAGAAATTATAAATAATTATACTGTTGTAATGCTCAAAACGATAATCATTGTTTTAATGTTACTTTGTATGATTTCATAAAAATATACTTCACATCCTATTTATATCTTTTCACAAATTTAAATATAATTTGCTTATCATTTTTTCGTATTATTATAAATACACAGAGCAAGTACACCGGAGCGTGAATGATATATGTAAGGAAAAGTATAATATATCAACAATTTATAAATTGACACTATTAATAATAAATAGACACTATTAGCATTGAGAGCCGCATATCGTATTTTCGTGAGTGAGTGTTATACAGCAAAGAAAATGGCACAAGGAGAAGGAAGCATTAGACAATTACGAAGAAATCAAAATGTGAACAGTTTGTTTAATTTATTATTTTATTTATCATGAAATTAATAGTTTTCAATTATTATGAAATTAAATAGTTAAATAGTTAATAAGCTTTCAGTATGTCTACGATCAGTATATCTAGCACAAAATTACAGATTTGAATGTATGATTTTTACGTAATACACTTGGTACACGTATACATACAGGATATTTATACTAATTTATTTAACTAAATATATATATATATATTTAGTTAAATAAAATTAGTATATATATATATATATATATATATATAATTACAAAGAAAATAGAAAATATGAACTAACTATACACATAAACATATAAAATATGTTTATTTTTTTTATTGAGTAAACTTGGCACTATTTAAAGATTCCTCATTACAGCGAAAATATGTACAAACTGTATTACAAATCGTGGTAACATCAAATATTTTACTAAAAAGAAAGTATGTGAATAAGAGAGAGAAAGAGAGAGCGACAGATAAATATTTAAAATAAAGCAAATTATTATTTTGATAAAAGTTTAAATTAATAATTGCGCTAATTTTATACTATTTTAACAAAATAACTTTTGTTAAAAGAAATTTTAGCATACAAAACATATCAAAAAACATATCAAAACAAAGTCTAATTTATAATAAAATTTATATGTGTAGGTTAATAACGGTCGAGTGGTTCCTCCTTCGTGATTGATTGAATGGTCGGACAGAAAGATGAGAGGAAATTCATATATATATATATATATATATATATATATATATATATATATATTGTATTGCAAAAAAATATCTTTATTACGAATGATTTAGAGAGATGCCAAAGGAGAAAGACCGATTACTGGTCCGATTAGTCGATGCTCATGTTATTCGTTTGAGGCTCCTCCGTATATGATCACGAGTGTCCGCTCTCGATGATCCTTTTTATCTTATAGAAATCTCGCCCCTAAACATCGAACTATTGCCTTTGGTTGTTTTCTGTTCGGTTTTAATTTGTTATCAGTTTGCGCTGGCGGAGGTCATATTTCGTACGTTATTATTCTTATATTCTAAGTCTCGAGAGGACAATAACCTGAGAGAAGAAAAAGAGTTTTTGTCTCAAAATAAATACAGGAACGATTTCTCACTACCAACAATATCGGTCCAAATAATTAAATATTATATATTTATACATATATGTTTAACCCATATTTTCGTCGTAAATATGATATTAAATACAAATAAATATGTGATTGCTTAATTTAAAAATTTATTTTATAAAATTTATTTATGTAAAGATTATACTTAATGTAATATGAATTATTTATGTAAAGATTATACTTAATGTAATATTAAACACTAAACATTCAAAATGTATGCAAATATGGATCAGTATCTTTATTATAATAAATAGGAATTTAAAATTTGGAATTTAATATAAATATTACTGTTTCTATGTTGCAAATGGATATCTCAAAATATCATTTTCATGAAACATTATGGATAAACAATACGCAGTATCTCCCTTATGTGTTTATTAATACAAATAAATTTCTCTGTCTTTTTTTATATTAATATAATATTCTTTAATAAGTTTAATATTAAATAGCATAATAATTTTTTTAAATAGTAGTAGTTATAAAATATAGTTATCATATCTTTAATGTACAATAATTAAAGGAAGAATTAGTACATTTTACTTGAAAACAGAAAGTCAATTTATTCGAAAAGTTACATTTTGAATATTTGTTGATTAATATAATTGATGCATCAATAGGTACACGAAAGAGAAATATTTTTATTCAATTTTATAATTATTTTTTTACCGTGTGTATATTCTAGAAACTTACTCTATGATTATTTTACAATAACATCTCTCAAAAAAGACACGTTTTATCTGAACATCCATTTCTATTGCTTGTGAGCCACATGGTAGTCGTCCTTTTACTCTTGCCGTTATCACAATTCGGTTTGTTCTACCAACCGCAAACTTCATTTACCCGCTCGAGGAATCGCGAATCTTTTACGACTCTTCGGAGGGTGTCGCCACGAATCGAAGCTAGACGCATTCGGCGGAAAATCATGCTTACGAGTTCTGTCAGAAATATCCCACTGCTGCGTAGTCGAAACGGGGCAATTCTATTCGAAGAAATCGGCAATTCGAATCGCTGCCACATTTTTCTTAAAGAATACGAAGCTCCTGCGAACTCATGACTCATGCTTTTTGCAAGTCGAGGAAAAGTCGTCAGAAAAGACTTTTCTCTTTATCAGAAAGCTCTTATGTTTTTCAACGAAAAGTCGCAAAAGATAGCAAAAGATACCAAGTAATTATTTTTTATTAAACCAAAAGAGAGCTTAATTTTTCCGGTTTACTCAGAGTTCCGATTGAATTCTGTTTTATTGGATTAAATTGATATCGTTTTATTTTATAGATTTTACTAAATGAAAATAATTAAAACGAACTAGATGTCTTTACGAAAATATTAAAGTCTAATAAAAAACAATTTAACAATAATGCTATTTAATACTATAAAATTTAAATATTTTTAACGAATATTTGACATACTATTGAACGTAGATGTTTCGTAAATTAATAAAATCGAAAAATTGTAATATTTTATTGTGATTTTATTGTGAAACGACATTTCTGTATAATCATACTTACTTATGTAGAAAAAAAATAGTTTCACGTGCAAAATAAATTGATAAATATTTGAATATTCCACACTTGAGATTCCAGTACTATCAACTCAAAGATGAAATGCAAATATAATTATTTATATTAAATTATGAAAAAGTTTAAAAGCATAATAGAGTGTGCACAAAAAGTGCATGTATATCGCAAAATTATTAGTTAAGAACTGTTAAGCTTCAAAAAGTTTCTATAAAACATAAATTTGAAATTATTATCATCGAAATTACTCATTTTTATATAATATTTTGTGGAAATAAAAGTATATTGTTGTAGTTAATTCGAGTGGAAAAATTGTCGGTTGTCTTATGCTTTGTCTCTTCATCTTTCTGACAGCTGACAGTTCTAGCGTACCTTAAGATGACCTGTCAGCCATGTGATATTTGCGCCGTCTTGTCTAACAAATAAGTAATAAAAGTTCCGCAACTTGATTTCATGGAGACGTCGAGACTTTCCTTCGCTTACACTTTATTTTAAACGCTCGACCTGTTTACGTTTTCCACCCTCTTTTTCTTTATCGCATCTTCTACTTTTTAGGTCAATGCTTTTTATAACCTCGTTGCCTTGTAAAAACGACGATGCTTAATCTGCGTTTATATGCTGAAAGAAAAATCCGACGAGTGATAGTATTGAATGTATGATTAAATACCAAATGTTTTTTTTTTTTTTTTAATTCTTTATTTTCTTAATTCCTTACATTCAGAAGATTACATGGATTACATTTATTTGTGAAAAAAGAAAACGTACAACATAAAATGCATCTCTAATATATATGTACATATGTTTAATTAGCTTTGCAATTTTTATACAGAATATAGCCGATAAAATTTAAAAGCGCATTTCTTATATCAGAAAGATGAAGTAAAAAAGTTTTTTCACAAAAATGCGGATCCAAAAACTATTTTCCACTCTTGCGATTATATTACGGAAATGTTGCTTATCATAATAAGATATTTCTGATTTTCATTAATATCAGCCTCTCGATTTTATCGATTTTATGAAACATCTGCGTTACATAACGGCATGTCAATTTCTTTACTTGCTTAAGTTTCTTGGAGGAAATATAATTTTTGCCACATTCGTATGCACACCACGATGCAACGTTGTGCGAACACACCTAATCAGCGTCGCGCTTGCAGCTTCTCCTTGAAAAGTTAATAGAGCTTGTGCCACTTCTAACATGGTCGCTTAAATGTAACTAGCTCTACCGGCTCGAACAGATGTTCACGTCTCGTCGCTTCGCGAAGTCGAACAGACGTTGTATTTCCCGCTTTCGAATGAAGTTTTATTCCTCGAAACTGTGGTTTCGCTGTGTGTCACGCTACTCATTTCTTTAAATTCCAATAAAATTCACGAAAAAATTTTGACGAGTATTACAATGTATCACAAATATTTTCCGTCCGTCTATAGAGTGCTCCACAAGATCTATCGTAACAGCTCAATTAAAAGAAAATGTCATAGTATTACTTTCTGCTCCCAATTTTCATTCTTGAATTTATCTTTGTTTCTATTTTTACAGAAATAACTTAAATAAAGACTTTCCGTGACGTTGCAATTTATTTAAATTATGTATTCATACATAGAACAAAATTAATGGATAACACTATTTTATGTTACTGTATTACTGTTGTGATTACATTGCGAAACTAGACCGATATGAAATTACACTGAAAATTATTTTCGAAAGTTACTTTGTAATATATACATATATTTTAAATCGTATTTTATATATATATACATATATATATATATATATATATATAAAATACAATTTAATACTTAAATAATACAATTTTTTTAAATAAAGACTGAGATTAAATTCTTTCGAAATTTAGAAATTTTGAAAGAAAGACAAATGTTATTGAAATATAAACTTTTATTAAATATAAAGATTATACTTGAAAATTTTATTGAAACAGATGTGCTGTATTAATTTTTATATCTAATTTTTTATATCTAATTTTAAGGTTTTAATTAGGTTTTATTAGGTTTTAAATTTTGACTTACAGTACTTCCAAAATAATCAGCTTACAAAAAATGTCACGGTGCACTCGACGCTACAAAAAAGAGCAGGAAGGACAAGCTAAACTCTTTTCCTATCAGATTTCGCTTCTGCGTTTTTCGTAAAAAGCTCCGAAAAAAGCTACTACAGCGCAGCCATGTTAAACGTAATTTAGTTATTTACATCACGTGAAAGGCGATCCCTACAAAATGATTAGATCACGTTCGAACGCATAAAAGTTGCATGGTCAGAGACGCGAGCTTTCATATGAATTAGAACGATGTATAAATTTTAACTCCATAGATTATATAACGGTTCCATGTTGCCATTTCAGCGGTCTCGATTGATGTCGTTAAATCCCGGTATCGGATCTCGTTTTTTGTTTGAACGTAACGTTTTGATCAAACGTGCAACTGAAACGAGCTCTACGTGCGCTAAATTCATCGTCATGTCCCGGTATTATTTATTTCTAAATAGATTATATGTTTTTATACGAAAAATTCATAACCTTCCAAACTGTGACAGATACACGTGATTTTTTTAAAAATAATAATGACATTACAAAACTACGAGTGTATTAAAAAAAATTGTATTAATATAAATGTGAAGAATATTTTTTTATTATGGGATTGACAGTATCTTTATACATTGGAAAAAATATATAATTAAATAACATTTATCAGATATAAAAGCTAAAATAGTGGGAAAACACAAATAAGTTTTGTAAAGTAAAACACAAAATATATATTTAATAGTAATCAACAGCATGCTATTTATGCTATTCACGGATTAACGATTAGCACGACTTGAGACGTCACTTCGTCGAGCTGTCTTTGAAATTAAGGTCAAATTTCTGTCTTCCAGAAATGCGTGCTTACACGGAATTCTCATAAGCTAACGGACATGACTTACAAAGTTAGCGCGTCTTCTGAAGTCTGCAGCACACGATTCTTGGGGATGCTCGTCGCGGAGTTCACGCGTGAATAATTCAACAGGAATGGAGAGATAAAGTATGGACGCGCGGGTGCGCTCTATATTGCATTAGGAAAGCTCCTTTATCTTTATCCTCCATTCTGAAATCAACCGACAACGGCAGTCAGCGCGGCACTATCTCGCAACAAACAAACCTCGATAAAATTGCATTTTTCCGCGGAAGAAAGACTCGGTGTCACACTAGTGAAATTGACGTCACGTTGTAGTAGATGCTAATACATCACGAAGATATGTTCTTTTACAATAACTGAACAGAAATATCAAATATATTTCACAATAAAAGGTTCGAAATTCTCTTCGATTCAGACATAAGGCGAGCGTCAATTTAAGACTGTACTGTATTTTAGAAACACTTTTAGTATTCAAACATTTTTCAAATAAAAATACTTTCTCTTATATTTTCACGAGCATAAATATATATATATATTTTTTTCAAAATAAAAGTTAGAACACACATTAATACTACTAATAGATACGTATTATATAATGCATGCTTGAATAGTAATTAACTAGCAACCGAGGTAGAATGGATAATAGTATTTTTATCTAATTAAATTTTTATCTTTAATTGAAATTACAGTAAATTATGGGTAATATTAGATAATACATAGTAGTAGATAATAATGAATAAGTTAATTTCTGCCTATTAAACACAATTAATTTATAACAAAATGTTATTTTAATTATTTATTAATGTTTATTATAATTTCAGCACAATATGAATGAATTACATAATCATTTACGATCAACAAAAGTTATTTTAATTCTATATTACGTGATAGCTCTCAATTGTGATCGTTTTTCTTTTTAATCAATCCTTTTTAATACATTTTGTACACGTGGCGCTTCCTCAAAAAACCTCTCTTGATTGCGCCGCACAAGAAACTCTTCGTGCGTGATAAATTGCATATTTAATGCACGTGGCATCGCGAACTTCCTCCCTCGCACGTGATTAGGATGCGTTTTCTTCCGAATTGACCGGAGGCATGCACCTGATCTCAACTTGTGGAAACAACCACAATAATATTCTGTGAGCTTCCCTCTTCCCCACTCCGCCGGACGATCGATTCTCGATGCGTCCGTTATATAAGCCGTTGCATATTGTATAATTTTCTTTGCTTGTTGCTTGCACATGCAATTTGCGTCGGAATTTGCAGCAACTTACACAATTATCCAATGATTTTATGCACCAATGATGCAAAATGTGCCTTACAAACTTTTTATGCAAGATTTTTTTTTGTGTGTAATATTATTAATATATTTTGTAAAAAATTGACATACATATAGAAATATTTATAGATATAAGAAATCTAAAGTTTTATATATTTTTTTCTTTCTTCTTTTATTCCTCTTTGATATCCACGTTTTACTTTTATCTCTTTTTTAACATTTACGTTTCATTTTTTATTAAATATATTGTGTTTCTTATTTAAAATGTCATCTTACCGATGTTGGAGAAAGCAAGACACTTTTGCCGCTTGTTTTTCTTTCTGTCTTATATTGAATTAACGTAAGAAATTGCGCATTTTGAAATGTAATTATAAAAATGAAAGATGCAGAAGCAAGAATATATCTATAATAGTACTAAACAGAAATTTTTACATTTTGAATGGAGTGCGCTCACTCTAGAAAAATAAGAAAAGGTTAACACAATAACTTAGTTTAAGTTACGTGTAATTAGTCTCCTCTCAATTTATTTTGACATAAGTTAATCTGCTTGTAACTCATTGCCAAGAAAATGTAAATCTGTTTTGAATCTTCTTTGATAAAATAATACGCGTACTTATCTTTTGACCAGCTATGTACTTAGAAAGATACATAGTATACTTAGACGATATATATAATACTTTACTAACTACCACATACTATATATACATATATAATTAATTGTTACTTAAGTTCGTACAAATTAAAATTATATTAAAATTCTTCTTCAATCATATCTTAAAACCAAGCATAGTTACGACTCTAATACGTTTACATTTTTTAAATTAAAATATAATTTCTATATATGTATATATTTTTAAATAATTAATTGATTCATTAATTTTTTAATTATTTTTGCGATTATTTTATTAATTCTAGATTTAAATTTTTCTTTTAAAAGTATTTTATTTAAGAAAAAGTCTAATTTTGAAGTGTGAAATCTTTGTTAAAATAATGCAAGAATCACATTTTGAAATGCCCTTCGTATCTGTATTCGGAAACTCATCCTTCAGATGGACATTTGGTATACATTACATAGCACGTAAGAGCCCTGTTTATCCAATAGGACACAACGCGTCTCTATAATTTGGCGGCGTATGCAACTGGGTACACAGACAGTTGCTGCGGGATAGCGTTTGAGGCCCGGTAATCTATACGACATTACGTAGTCAATGCAGTGAACTGAGACCAACAAATACGCAAATGGAGCAAAGTGCCGCGAGCGAGACCGGTATCGACTTACTAAGGCACCTTCACGAGCACCTAGTCGCTCGATGACGGAAATTCCAATTCCCTGTGGATCGTCAAAGATTCCTCTTAGAACTTACATAGAAGTCTCTAGGAGAGAGAGAGGGGGGGGATATGCAATATGTAGAGCTAATGGGGCAACAAGCTCTTTAACTCTTCCGTTAAACATCCTGACGGTATACATTTACGTTCTACATGTAGATGTACCATATGTATGTAGATTACTAACTAATTAACACAAACATGGTATTTGTATGGAGATATATCTACAATATTTCATTGAGTAAATTGTAATTAAGAAAATTGAAGTTTTTTCCGTAAGAATTCATGAATTTTTTGTAGAATATAGCAAACGATAATAGATGAGCTTTTATACACAGATGCAGCATTGAAAGAGCTAAAGAGGATCTTTAATACTTATCACGATATTTTCATAATTTTTTACTTTAGGTAATTTTAGTCACCGAACTTTATTCTCTTATTTATTACATACACTTACCGATAGTAATAATTCACACAGCTAGCATTACGAATAGAAAATTATTTGTCTCTTTTTACGAGAAACTCCACTTTTTAATAAAGATGTCTACACCCTAGAGGGGTGTTATCTCGTTAAGCTCTTAAAGTAGATCTAAAGTTAACTGAGAAAGCATAATGGATCATCCACGACATTCGCGTATGCCAAAAGTTCATAATCAGCGCGCTCAAAAAGGAGCAGTAATTCGCTTTCAAGAGGCATTTATAATTAAATTATGGATAGAAACCGAAGAAAATAGTAGGTACAAAATGTAAATGAAAATTGTATCCGTAAAAAGATTGCTTTGCTAATTCTCATAAACAATATGTACTGTAGAAGTCTAGAAGAGTGTAGAGGCATTTTATTTCTATATTTTTTCGTAAGGATTAAAAAATATTTAACTAACCTATATAAGAGCGACAGCAAATCATTATTGACTATGATTTTAAGATACTTTGACACATGATAACACATTAGTAACTTGACTCGATCATTACTATTTATGTAGATTAATTATTTGAAATTTAGCATTTTAATAATGTATATAATCTCTCAAAATATTTATAAAATAATATTGATAAGATATATAGGGAATATTTTAAAAAATATAAATGCTGATATTTAAAATATTTCTTCTCTTATATTTTAAATTAAAGCATTTACTTTGGTAATAATAAGAAATAAATAAAACAGCTGAGAAAAAATTATATAATAGAATAAAATTGAGTTATCGGTACTTGTTTTGACACCAATTTTAAAAGTTTAAAATTTCATAATTCTAATGAGAACAAATCATTAATCGAGATTTCTTATGAAATTACTAATTTACTATATCACTGATAGCACTGAACTGTGTGTAATAAAATACCGATCTTTTTTCTCGACATGATATAGCGTCTTAGTCGGGATAGTTTGCAGGTTAGGAGATGATCAGATTCGCGCTTAATGGATAAACAGTCAAGTTACTCCATACGGGCGTTGAGAAATATTATCTTCTTAAGCTGCTAAAGTCGATCCGTAATCGACGGTAGAAGAGTAATGGTCTGGTCGCAACCTGATATACAAGCTCGAAGGTGGTATTAAGAGAACGAAGCAGAGGAGTTTTTCTTTGCGAGGCACTTAATTAAATGCGGATATTACTAGATAAATAGAATGTCATTTTTTGGGGTAAGTTTATTTAGAGTTGTAGGAAAAAGTTGTACATATTTTTACTTTGCTATCGACAAAAACGTATTCAAATCAATTTTATTTTATACTTTTACTATCTGTCTATCTGACTACATTAATTAATAAAGTTTATAATATTTATCAACTATGTTTACCAAAGTTTTAAAGATACTCGTGACAAAAACTCATGTATATTATATCTTGAAGAAACAATGCCATACAACACACACACGTGTGTCTTAAAGACATCTTTAAACTTTTAAACCTTGCGTGTTGTGTATAGATTAAGACTTTTAAATTGAAACGAGTAGGTAATAAATTTTATTGCATAATTAATTCTGTTGACAGGTGTTTCGCAACTGTTTCTACTTTAATATGCATCATAATTTTGATTTATATAATAATGATTTATATAATAATGATTTATATAATAATGAACACTCGAGAACTCACAAGGGATGAAGTATGCGATGCTTTTAATTTTAAGTTATATCAGATTAGATAAATCCCGATTCAAACCTCATTGTGAAGTTTCGCTAAATGTCTCATTATGCACGAATAATTATGTTGCATTCACTCTAATAATAATATATGCTAATTACACTAATTTCTCACTGCACATAAATAAATTTACTTTGGATTTGGTTGACATATTTTAGTTGATTTAAACATTATATCCGTGTATTTAACTTGTGTGAATATCTTCGATAATTAGAGCACACTTTTAAAGTGTATGATGTCGCCATTTTAAACGAAATACGTGTTTATAATAGAAACATAATTAACTTAATTAAGAGTTTGACAAATAAATATCCAAAAGCTCGAAACATTTTTGGATATTTTCTTGTCTTAAAATTCATTCTTCTTTCATTCTCAGAAATTTCTCATGTTTTTCCTCCTTCTTTTATGCGACATTAATTCGACACAAATGACAACGCTGTAAAAGGTATGCGTTTATCATAATTATTTTGTCATAAATATTAGATTAATATCAATGTTTAATATTATAAGTTATTTATATTATAGATTTTTAGGTTAGGTTTTTAAAAATCTGTTTTATCTTTTAAATCTTTTCTTTGAGAAAAGAAATTATGAATAGAAATTATTGAATCTATACAATTTATAGTATATACTTCCACAGATTATATAATTTCATGAAGTATTTGAGGTATCAAATGCTGTCAATATCAAAATATTGAAACATTTAATGTGAAACTTGCTATAAACTATTAGTAAATTATCGAGCACATTTTATCCATAATTATATTTTCCAATATTTTCTTTTGTTTTTATTCGTAATTTAATTATAAATTTATCTCTTGAATTACTGCTCCTCTTCGGGCGCGCTGGTTATGAACTTTTGGCATACGCAAATGTCGTGGATGATTCATTACGCTTTCTCGGTTAACTTTAGATCTACTTTAGGAGCTTAACGAGATAACACCCCTCCAGGGTGTAGAGAGCATCTATTTATTATTATTAAAAAGTTTCTCGTAAAAAGAGATGATTTTACGATTTACCTATCAGTAAATTATCGAGCATCTTTTATATGTGACTCATAAATTTCTTCGATTTCATAATAAGGCGATAATTACGTGATTTTTTTTTAGATGATTGTAACTGTTGATGTTTAATCACAGTTTTACAAAAAATCAAAGTAGATATGCAACACTTTTCCTTAACAACGTGAAAGAAAAGCACTGTTTAAGATCAGATTTTTATAGGCAGCGGAGAGACGAGATGCTGAAATTGCTATTGCTTACGTGCTGTTTTACGAGCATTGGGTGTTTGCCATTAAACCAATGGAAATTTTTCAGTAACCTGCTGATTTCAGTTATGCTAAAAGCATAGTCTTGTAAACTTTTATCGAGTTAAATTTCCATTTTCAAGCCTAACATAAAATTGGATGATTAAATGTAATACTCAATCTGTTTTAATCCAAGTATCTTATTAATATTATAAGATATTAACATGTATATTTATAATAACATATATACATATAATAGACATATTTAATAATTAAGTGATTGTTTTCCCTAGTGTCATATTATAAAATTTACTCTCTTTAATCTGAATTATAATAAGCAATCTACAATTTATAGAATTTATATTGCATTAGCTGAAAATCATGAAATTATTATCTAATAGAGATCTAATAAAAAATAGAGATAGAGATATTAAAATCAATAGAGATACATAAGCTAATAGAAACTAATAGAAAACTACAATATTAGTAGTTTATCACTGTCTATTAAAGAAACGTTTCTATTCCTTAAACAAAAATCGAAGTAATTAATTTATTTTGTTATGAATATTGATATTTTGTGTTTTAAAAATTTGATTGCCATCGACAATTTTGATAGTTACATTTAATCGTTCCAAATTAAATCATTTACGAAGCGCTCGCACGATATACTTTACGCACGTGGAGCGATTCTGTCGTTTAATTAAAAGCTGCCAGTCGTGAATTCATCCGGATCGAATAACTTTTAACGGGTGAGGTACGCGCTCATAAATTTTTTACAACTTCGTCTGAATTATCGCCTGCGTTCTCCATTCGCTCGCGTGCTTTTGCAAACTATCCGAGATGTATACGCGGTGCGCCAAGTTACCGTTGTCGGATTGAGTTACGAAGATCGTACTTTCTTAGAATGCTTAAGGCGCAAGGAGAAACTTTGATCACTGGACTAGGCGTCGCAATGGTGTAATGGCGACGGGGCATGAAAAGAACGAGACTAGACGAGGTTGTGTCTCCAGCGACCATCCTACATTTCACCCGCAAGCTTTGACCAGCGATGCAGTGGGTAACCGCAAATAAGGAAAAGTACCCTTTGACTGTTGCCGCGACCTTCTTCATCATTCGGAGGAAAGCTTATTTTCCTCACTTGTTTACGTCGTGCGTTTCGCTTTCGCAGTTTGATCTTTATTTCTCTTTCTCTCTTTCTTTTTTTCTTTTTCTGAGTTCTCTCGAAAGTCTCTGTCGTGGAAAATTTGATTGGAGTCGATTGGAATCGTGTGCAATAAAAAACAAAAATTTGTCATAATAAACAGTACGAATACTAAAAAGTGAGATAACGGTAAATTGAAGGAAATATTCCAATATCATACATTCCGCGATAGTGTAGCTAATATTTCTCATATGTTTTAAAGATTTGAGAAAGAATGTCTAGAATACTTTCTTAAAATAGGTATTTACATTAACACTCACGGAAAAATAAAACAAGAGTGAGGAATCTTAGTTTACATATTTATACCAATTTTATTTTTTTCCTCTAAATTTTGGAATTTGACATATTGCGTTTGATCGAATGATGAATCGGTTATTTTAGAAAAGAAATTTTTATGCTAACTGCTTTTTACAATTGCCGAAATTTCAATCATAAAAATAACGGTCAGCCGGACCAAGCGAGAATTGTAAACAGACGAGAATATAATATTCGGAAAAATTGAATTGAACGTAATCGCGAAACATTTCTTCGATGTAATGTAATATCGGATTTTCGCCGCATAAATATGGATTTCCTGTGCTGCTTACGCAGCAGCGAAAAGCGAAACTTGCTTCGCGAATATTTTTTCGCGAAATAAAAGCGGAGATGGCGAAGTGTTTCGAATTTCGCTTGCGGCACGGGAAAATGCTCGTGCGAACGATGAGCAGCCATAATAAATTCCGTTGCGGAATATCAGAAAGGATCGCGAAACTTGCGACGATCGGTTTTCCATGCGAGAAGTTCGCGCGGCATGTAATTTCCTTTATTGCGAGGTATGTCCATGCCGGGCTTCGTGAAATTTTCACAACGATTTCCGGACGAAATTGATATTGTGATTCTCATTCGTCACTGAGTATAATGTACGTGTTTTACGTGCGTTTTTCTTACGGGAATATGACTCAAGCGTGGCGTATTAAATTTTGCAAAGTAACACTTGCAAGTTTTACGCCGAGTAACTGCGCGTTGTCTTCGCTCGACCGACATTTCTTTATTAAAATCATCTTTTTTTCACTAAGGAGAAAATGATGTAGCAACTAATAAAGTAGATTAATAAATCCTTTGTAGATTCTTTCAGATAACATAATTAATTTTGTTTGTTTGAAAGACTCTAATTGTATTGTACTTCTTTAAATATCAGAAAAAAGAGAAAAATCATCAATGTTTGATTAAATAATAATAAATTGAATTGAAAATGATGCAAAAGTAATGATTGTTTCGAATCTCTACGTTAGTGTTTGTGTAGCATAAAGTGTTTAATTATGTAACTCATTTAATACAATGCATAAATCTAAACTATTCGGTTTATTTCTGTTTTTGAAAATGATATAATTGTTTTTAAAGTATATTTAAAAATTATATTTTAAGGCTTATTTTTCTTTCAATTTTTGATATCGTAAATAGCAAGATAATCGAATCATTATTTTTATTTTATTTCTTAGTTCTTAAAAGACATTCGCAAAAACGACCAAGAATATCATACAATATATAATATAATACAGCTCACGCGATAAATGTAAAACCGTGAACGACGCGAGAAATAATATAAGCGCTCAGGGCCGCTTAATAATTTCAATATTAATAAACCGCGTCGTCGCGCGTAATCTCGCGAGGAACTTCTTCGCATTTGGATGCAAATGACGGCGCGCGGAATCGAGAAGCGACGTGGCAGCAGAATTAGTTCGAAACGGGTGTGGAAAATTCCAGCGCCAACAGGTGAAAGTTTGAAAAGTTGATTTTACGGTAGAATAAGGAAACATCAGTCGAAGTTTCGCTTATAAAATCAATATGATAGACGCTTATTGGCCGATAAACTCTCTCTATAAGGCAAAACGGCTAGCAAATGGAGCGATTTGATAAGAAAATAATAGAAGTAATCATTAATAGGAAAGGAGCACACTAGAATCTGCATTTAGATTCTCGAACTCACATATATAAAGTAATTTAATTTTAACAGCTCTAAAAAAAAATATTTTTATAAAATATTTCGAAATCAAATCACAATTATTTTTGAGCAGTGTAAAATTTACTTTCATGTATAATTTATATAATTATGTATAATTTTATTAATCAGCATTTTTAAATTGTTTTCTTTATTAAACTTAAAGATTAAGTTGAATTATTATTGTATTGTATTTTAGAGAAATTTCTCTTTTAGAGAAAATTTATTTTGTTCCTAAAACATCAGATTCTATTTTAATCTCTTGACATTTATTCCGATCAATCTCTTATTTTCTCATTATTCGCGCAAATATCCGCGACTATTAAAATGAGGTACCTTACATATATCCGGCTCACGTATAGAGGCGGGGAGCGACGTGGCATATTAGCATTGAAACAAGTTCTGAAGGGAAACTGGGGATGCAAATGTATGATCGGAATGATCCAACCGATAATTGGAAAATCACCAACGCAGAAATCCGATGTTATAAGATTAGGTTTTTGGGAAAGAGAAAGAGAACATGCACACGAAAGCTTATGAAAAAAATAGTAGAATTATTATTGTAGATAAGCGTGGTATGACGTTCGATAAACTATTATGTCCAATATTACTTACGATAATGAAATTTAAAAAAAAAACGCATTGTTGAAAATATGTTGCGTCATGCTTAACTAGAAAGTATATTTTATCACCGTGATCGTAAGTCTGTAAATTATTTTCTAAAGTTATTTATCTAAAGATCCACATTTTTTTCGATGCGAAAAATTCTTGTTTCTCTTACGTTTTATTTTTCTTCGCGGTCAACGAGATATGAGATTCTCTGTTTGCACGAATGGTTGGTTAAACGACCCTCGTTTGCAGTCGTCTTAGTTTTCTTCCTAAACTCCACAACTCGACTTTATCGAAACTATCTTGTTGTTACCGCAGAGCTCTTAATTCCGATTGCACATTCTTCGCAAACGAGTGTCCTTTGGACACTTTAACGAGCTTTACTTCACACTATTGCTCAATGTTATCGTTTAAAGAGATACTTTGTTGATATAAGAAAATACAATTCCGCCGTATAGCTGGATTTGTTATTTTCGTACGAAAAAAATATCAACGTGAATTCTCAAACTGTATTATAAGTATCGAAGAACAAAGGCAAACTCCCATTCTCATAATCTATATGTATATCTTTGACGCATAAACTTACACACGCTACTTCACTTTTTTTTACTCTATCCATTAACAAAGGACACATGCATAAAAAAATTTTAAATTGCATGCTATTCAAAAGCGACCATTCAAAGGTGACGTTGATTTTTAACATCCAACATGTTCTACGCGCAAACTTGTTGTATTGTAAACATTCTTGAATTCTCTCGTCGCAGAAATTGCAAGCTATTTCATAAAGAATTACATTGCTTAAAATATATTTGATTTTGCTTAGTAAACATATTTTTTATGCGAACCAGAATAAATTTTACTTTTATCTTAGCATTTAGCATTTAATGTAACATTTAATTTAGAGATAGCAAATTTCTTTAAGTTTGTTTGAAACATGTTTATTAATAAATCTTTGGCAAAACTTTAAATACACAATTTCTTTCGATATTTAATGCTCATTACATCACTTAAAATATGTTTTTAACATTGCCGCTCACCATAATGAATTTGATAAATGTTCTTAAATTATATTGCATCTTTTAAATATTTTGTAAAATATAAATATATATTTTGTTTTTATTCTTCTTAAAAATTAAAACTCAATGCTTGTAATGACATTTATAATGATATTTCTATTGATATTACAAATTATGCAAATTGTATAAAAGACATATATTTTAGATATGTTAAATAATTGTTAAAACTATTATGTATTTATGTAAAAAATTTTATTTACAACTTTTATATTTATTAACTTGTTTACAACGTTCAAAATGTTACACACGCGATGGAATCTTCTATATGCGAATTGGCTTAAATACCTGGCAAATCAATGTCAAGAAGAATGCCTCCTTGAACACGTGCTAGGACTTAAAAGGGATCAACGGAGCTTATGTAACTTTCCCATCAGCACAACGAGACCCTCGTACTTATGGTTACCGTAAAACCTAAGCTCAAGAGGTTTCTCCTCTTTATAAAGATACGACATGTCTACTACAGAAAATAATATTACGACACGATGTGGGTTCCTTATTAGATGAACAAAGCTGTTCACGATAGGAAATCATGTTAGTCATGTCATATTTTTCTCTATGGATTTCTCGAAGATGGAATGTTTCTAACCTGATTCTATCTTCAACTTACAAATTGGGGATAGAAATGTCAAGAACGTGTGAATTATTACAAACATCCTCGTCGAAATTTAATTAACCCTTAGTCCCGACGGTTCTTTTCGGCACCTTTAATCCCGACTCATGGGTCGTTTGCGTTTTTGCGTTATTTGGATCAGTAAAAACGCTTTAAAAAATCTGAAAAAATTCATGGAGCTTCTTTCAACCTTCAACTTGAAGTCCCAATCATAATATTTCGATAAAAATTATTTTTTTATATAGTTTGTTATTAAGAAATGGAGGTACCTAAGGTACTTTGAAATTTCGCTTGGGTCAAAAACGACCCATGAGTCGGGACTAAGGATTAACTTCTTTATGGCGTTGCTCCATATTTTCACGATCGATTTTTACTTCAAAATTTTGTCTAATATTGTGCTTCAAAAATTTATTTTGAAAATTAAAATTCTAAGATTTATTTGAAATTAAATGAAAAACAATGCTACATGTATAGCATTCCTGAAAATTAATCAGAAATAACTTTAATCTTTTTAGAATCGGATTTTTTAAAGAAAAATTTTACTCGAAATGATGATTTTATTGTACTAAAAAACTGCATTAACTGCAAAATTATACTTTTATTTTTGTATGATAAACCTCTAAACAATCAATAATACCAACATTTTTTTTTCTTTACATTCTAGAATCTAGATTTTTTGTTCGCTATTTTTTTACTCCAGTACAAACAACTTTGACTTGTTGAGTGATTATCATTTTTTTCAATATGAGAAAGAAAATGTGTAGTCAAATGTAAAGGATTAGATAATCAAGGTCTACTAATTAAAGATTCTGTATTGAATTCTTCAACAATAAAATAAATAAATTTTTTCTTTTCTCTATTATTTTTATTCTGTATTCTCAATAAAATTCTTATTTTTTCTTTTAACAACGACAATAGGCAAAGAAAAATTTTTGAATTTTGCTAGATGACTATAAAATAAGTGAATGCGATCCTAAAATTCGAAAATTGTAAGTATCAAAGATGGATCATGATATATAACAAAATGTAGTTTGAAATCCTGGTTAAAACGATTCCTTATTAATTATTGAAAAATGTTAATCCGTTCTCGAGAAATTCGAGTTTACTAGTAAAAAAATAAATAGTTGTATCTTTTTCAATCAACATTTCATAAACCATCGTACCGCAGACGGTTTTGATTTTTCACGATTTTTTATGATTAATAGATTTAAAATGATAGTGGATAACCGAAAACGAAAGGGGATAGGATAAATTTCATATTATGTTGCAAATATTCGTTCCTCAATAGGAAAATCCGGAATATTTATGTAAAATCTTTCTCGCGGCAACATAACGTTGCCGTTCAACCGGATGCAGCAGTGTTATCTCGATATTCCATAAACATCCTTCGGAAACGGTGGGGAATGAAGATGCCTCCGGTAATGAGATCGCGCGTAAAATCCGAATAAAACATATCCAAGTCCTGCGGGCGATGTAAAATCATGTCAATATCGTGCATTTAGAATTTCCGAATACTCGCGTATGCAGCATGTTTTACTGAAATCATTGCATCGTTTTTCGATACCAATGAAATCTCACTGGAATCGTCTCTTACCGAGAACACAATCGGATCCAATTTTTCACAGAAATCTTGTCGTTAGTCGGATTTCAACTAACGATATATTGTGTAACCATCAATATTGCGATACGGATTTAGTTTTGGAAATAGATAGGGGAGTGATGAGAAAGCTCGAAAGAATTGTCATTCAAACATATTTTTCCTATTAAATTCGATATGATAATTATATATATAATGAACTGAAGGTTCAAGCAATTGCATTACCATAATTCCAGCATGCAGAATTGTCCGCAATTGCCCGAAGAACTAGTCATATTCGCGTTCTCAGTCGTGCATTAGTATTTATTAGCGACGCATTCGAGCACGATTTCATAAGCTATTTACGATCGTGTCGACGTCGTGACACAATACTCGCGCAACATGTGCCGGGTCTCGATGACTCTGATTCGTCGCGAATTCGATCCGCGATTAAACCATGTCTATTCACGCGAGCTCGTCGCCACGTTTTAGCATTACCAACGATGTACGAACGTATGCCGCTCACTACCGCTTGATCGTATTTTACCTGGACCTCCGGAAATGAAATTCGACGTTATAGTCGTGTTCCTGCAAATGATGCGCCAATAATATAGCGTGCAAAACATCGCGAATCGGTACCATGGATAGAGATTTCATGTGAAGCCAAAACAAACAAAATGAAATAATCTTGTCGAGTTTGTATTTGTCCGCTTTTAATTCTTAATTTATTATGTTTCTGTGAAAATACTTTATTTATCGACTGTCTGAATGATAAGTTAATATTTTTAGCTTTCAATTCTACATTATTGTTTTAGATTGCAATGATTATTTCTGCAACTTGATTATACGTTTCGTTTTCAGATTCGCTTTGAAAAATGGAAACAATACATTGATGATAAAATCATTGCTCTATCTATAACATAAATCCGAATTAATAACCGTAGTTATTAGTAGTATACTGTTTACTATAATGCAGCTGTGTAATTAATCAGTAATTGCTGTTTCCTGTATATTGCAAATACAGCTGTTTCACTAGTTAAACAGCAGAAACTAAATTTAGGATATTGTAGTTTCTTTGCAAAATTTGGATAATTTTTTTTAATATTAAGGAAAATTATTTTATTATTTTTATTTTATTTAAACTGTAATATTGCTTATTTGATTAATTAATTAGATAAAATTGTTATTAAAATGAATTGTTTTAAAACTGTTGTTTTGACAAATAGGCAAATAAAATCTATTATTTGCTTGAACGTCTATATATGTAATTTAAAACTTTTCATTCTCAATAGCTGACACACTATTAGAATTTTAATCTGTGCTAACAAAAAGAATCCTCATATTTCACAAGCAACAATGCTCTATTTTAAAAAACTACGTTTACTGTTCGCTGTATTTCCTCTTTTCCTTTTATTACATTGTTAATTTTTGAGGATGTCCATTGAATAGAAAACTATTTTAATTTTTCGACTTTTGATTTTGCAAACAAATTTAACGAGCTTATCGATAATTTGAAAAATATCGTGCTGAGATGCAGTTTTGTTAAATTTTACAATAAAAATTCCACGCGATATAGGCCAAGAGAGAGAGAATCGCGTTTACGAGAGATATCGATGACACACTTGACATTACGGTCGAAAAATCGGCTTCAAAAGTTCCTCGAGGTTTCAATATCCGCGCGTAGTGAGAGCTTTGTGACATATGACACTCAATATTTTTGGCTACTAATGTTGCAAAGATATACAATGCGTGCATTGTGAAGTCGTCAAACTTTCGAGTCTCTCTCTTTCAACGGTCGTACTACAAACGCTTTGCTATAAAACTTTCCTGTACTACTTTTTTTATATTATATTTGAATTTCACGTAACAAATATTCCTCGTGTGCGCAAATACAAGACTTAACAATTTTTTGAAATAGCGAGATATTTATTTTTTTTAATGAAAATTCCCAGAGAAGCGTAATCCTAAAACAGTATTATTACTAAAATAGAATTATTATTATTGTTATCATTATTACTTTTATTTTTATTGTTATCTACTGTTACTTTTATTGTTATCATTTTTACTTTTAGAGAGTGAATAGATAGAATGTGAATGGAATTGAAGGACAAATCAGATTAAGGTAAAAAGATCTGTGCTCTCTATAAAAGTAATTATCTTCTGGCGAAAAAGAGACCAAAAGAGTTAGTATAGATGACATTAAAGTAAATATGAGAGTTATTGAATAAGTTTTTATTTAATTAAAATCCGATTTTATTGCTACGCACATTTTTTTATCGTCGCATTGTTATTGATATTTACTATCCAGCTTTATTATTAATGCAATGTATTACAATTTATTTTCTATTCTCATATTATCGATTGCTGTTGGCGTTTAATTACAATTTAGCATGAATGCAATTACTAGAAAGCGGTTTCTGTACGACGTCAGCTGAAAATATCAAAGAGGATGCGCGTTTCGTCGTTGCAGTCCACCGTGTCGTATATGCATTTAGCGTTTCGCTCTTGCCGTTTTTGACTTTATTAAGGCGCCATTTACATACATCCGTTTGCGACCATACCCGTTGCGTTTTGCACAGTAAGAATTTCCGATGAATGCGAGAGTCCGACAAGCTCGAGAATTTATGATGCGGTGTAATTCGAGGAATCTCTAAGTAAGAGCGCATGGTAGCGTTACGCTAGACATGACATACTTATTGCATTTGCACTAGAATTTTGTCACAGCATACTGTGCGATTATTTATGCATACTCTATTCTTGAAACTTACATTTTTTTTTATTTGATAGCTTTATATTTCGAAATTTTGATCCATATTATTTTTACACATATTATGATTATAACTATTACTAATTATCTGCCAAATAGCAACATTAATATTTCGTTGCCTTTTCGTATTACATTTATAAGAGGTAATGATAGCCGTTACTTTAAAAAAATGTCGTTTCTTACAAATATATTAATTACGTACATTATCTTTTAATGCGTTTCATTCAATTATCATTTAATAATTATTTTTCTTATTTGGCTTTCGAAAATATAACTTCAAATGCAAATAACTTCGTTCCCATTACATTCAAATATTTCGGATAGTTGGCAGAATGATTGTACGACGATTTCTTCATTGCTCGTTCGCATGAAAACGCGGGTTCATGAGATTTATTGAAGGCGCCGCTCTGCATTGAATATTTATCTGGTATCGACTTGGGCTAAGTTGCTACGAGGTCTTTAACGTCCCGAAATTCTGTATCGCTTTCCGCCGAAAAGTAGATCGCTATTTTGCAAGTTATGACGTCGTGATCTCGAAATTACGGTCTTTCCGTTCACGATTTCCAGCGTCGAGCAGCACAATAAAATATTAAATAGATGCGATCGAACATCAGCTTGCACACATGTCATGTTCGATGAGCATGTCCTGATCAGCTGCGATGCCGGAATACTTGAAATGGCATATGAAATAGAAATAAAAAAAAGGATATCTTTTACAGATGAATATTAAATGCATACATGATCCACGTTAAGTTATAATTATCCGTTACTACTATATATAATTTATTTTACGTGTAGAAGGCATTGTTCTATTTTATACGTAGTATTGCTAAGAGCAATTATTATTAGCCAAATTATGTACCAATTCATTGTTATTAAATTAATTTCATTGTTATATTAAATGGACTACAGTAATTATGCATACCTTTATCGAGAAATATTTTTGTACATGAAGCATTGTTCAAGAACGCAAACCAAATTAAGTTATATATATAAATTAATCTGTGGTGTGTTCTAAAATACGACAATTGAGGAAGGGGGGGTAGTAGTATTATTATAATTGCTTGCATTATGGCTAATGAGCTAAAGGGATAAAAGAATTGCAATTATTTTACGTGAAGTAAACTTGTTCTTTTGCGTTTGAAAATTAGTTAGTTAAATGCCATATGTGTCTATGGCAATATTTCAAATAATATTTTATAGGTACATTAAGAATTAATAAAGGCACAAAGACAATATTAATATTATTATTATTATTATTATTATTATTATTATTATTATTATTAAAATACTTAAATACTTACTCCTGGAAAAATTACATTAAAAGAAAAATTAAATTAAAAATAAAATTTAGAAATGCATGAGATTACATCCGAATTCTTTTAAAACATTTTGTATAACACACATAATATATAATTTGTTTAGTTTAATTTCTAGATGTTTTTTAATTTTTAACTTTCAGTTTATATTTTTACATGTAATATATATAATAGTACTTGGAAATTTTGTTACGTACGCGTCAGAGTTTTTCATGACATCGCTAAATTTTCCATGACATCTGTATCGGTCATTTCTTATCTATACATAAAAAACTTACGTTACGCAACGGAAACGCAGAATGAAGTCTATGTTAGAAACGTGGCTTATACGTATAAAGCAAAAGAGTTCTACGTCGCATTTAAAAACGACATTGCAGTAATTAAAACGCCGGCCACTGGAATATCCAACGCAAGGGGAATTATAAAATGTAATTGCTATACAAGGGGAGAAAGGACAATGTGTGCACATGCATTGCGCGCAGAATAAAAACTTTTATAGAATGTAAAAGCTGCGTGCCACCTGCAGCAACGCTATCATACGATTACATGTGCCGCGTGTTACGTTTAATGATTTAACCGATTAGATGTCTCCGATGTTTTCTCTGCAAACTATACTTACAATAGTAATTTCATTAATCTATAGCAAAAAAAGAATTATGTTTATATAAGATGAGTATAAAATATATAAGATTATATTTTTTCATAATGTTTTCTAAAAGAAACCAGATAAAAATGAAACAGAGATTTTTATGATTTGTTGTTATATAAATTTAAAACTGTTATTCTGTAATTCTATTTTCTTTGTATAAACTAGGAACAATACTATCACGCATCATTTCTACACAATTATAATATGCAGCCTGATAAAAATGTAGCATGATACAAAACCATATAAATTTTTATTTTTCTATTTTATATATCAATGAAAAGCGGTATGCGTAATGACGTAAATTTGCTTAAAAATAATAATAATAACAAAAATCACATATTTTAATACAAATAGATATTCGATCGCAGACGAATCGAGTACACGAAGCGATGCCTTCAGTAATGAATTCTCTGTAAAGATTGAAAATTGCAAAAAGCCGGGATTTGCAATGAAATCACGATGCGACACAAAGGCAGGATGCGAAAGATCCCGGGCGATTCTGATCTCGCATAGACGATTGGCAGTCGACGCCATGCCGTTCTATTCTCCTTTCCCGTAGATGGCCTCTTTATTCCCCTTCAAAGTCCCCGGTATTGCCGTTCTTCTTTCCCATTCGCGGATGTGTACCACCACGCTTTCTCTTCCATCGCCACCATTTCTCGTCTCTTTGCCTCTCTTCCGTGACTCTCGTAACCGAGTGCTTCCTGTGGGGAAGCTGCCATACAGACTACGGCTGTTCCCGGTTCTCCCATTCAGCCTTCCTGTTATCTTAAAACACACGCTATACGTCCTGTCGTATTTCGCCCTCGGAATTATCAACGAAGAAAAGATGTTACTTGCAAATAGATACATTGCTATTTAGTAGTCGTGCAAGGTCCAGATAGATATTACTATCGGAAAAGTTCAGAAAAAGTTGTAAATTCTAAATAAAAAAAGAGACGAACAGAGTGTAAACTGTGCAGTAATAAAAGGTTTTGCTTTATTTTTTATTAAGTGATCCGAGTTTCTTTGTTTTTTTAAGTTTAAAAAAGGGATACTTGATATTGGCATCTTAAGCATGGCTTTTTGTACATTAAATCTTGAACGTAGAAGAAAGTTATTTATTTACTTATTGATGAAGTAACGATAACATTATCCTTGATAGAAATTAGGTTTGAAGCTCAATTATCGTTGAAAGATCTTTTCTTTGAATATTCACATTAAATATGCACAATCGTTGACAAGTTATTTAATACAAAGAAAACGTATTTTTTGTATTTCACTAACAACTTGTAAGAAAAAATAAAGCGATAAAGAAAGGGACATAAAAGAAAGAAGATTAAAGCGATTGATTTTTTGTTCTTGTAATAATTTACATATAGTATATATGATTGTCTCTTATCTTTCTCTAAATTTTACTTGATTAATAAATCAAATATATAACGTCGGAAATTATATAATTTTGAAAATATACAGAAAATATACAATATTATGATATTAATGAGTTATTTTTATATATAGAAATTTTTTACAGTACAATTTTCTATATTAGCAACAGAAAGGATTATTTTTTCATACAGATGAAGCAGTAACCAAATTAAAAAGATTATCAGTATATTATCGGAAAAATAATTTTTAAAATTTTAAAAAGAAATTTTTGAACAAAAAAATAATTTTTATGTATTAAGTTGTGCGACTTTTTTGCCTTTAAATTTTTTACCTTGTAATGCATAAGTAAATACTTTCCAAAATTATCCAAAACTCTTAAGTGTGCAACTTTTCGTAACATTCTACAGATTTTCTAAATAAATAATGAGTGCTTAAGAAATCCTTAAAAAATATTTAACAAATTTTAAACTTTTTTACTAATTTGACTTAACTTGTCTTCGTGTCCTTACTCAGAAGGTCCTGAAAAGCATCCTATTTAGAAGAAAAAGAGAAGTCAGGCTCTTTTACAAATGTACAAAACCGCATAGTTCTTAGTTCAAGCTTCACAAGAGACAGTACGGAGCATCGAAAAATCGTTTTACATATATGCAAAACTATTCACTTAGGAGTTAATTGTCCTGTTAAATATTTAATCGCAAAATAACATAACTTTTATAATAATAATTGTTCACTGATTGAATAGCACTTTTTATAAATGTTATCACTGCTGTTTTTTTTTAAACTAACGTTTCTAAGAAAAGAATTAACTTAAAGATTAGTAGTTTCAAAATCAGGAGTCAATAAATTAAAAAGTCCGACAAACAAGTCGGCACGCAGTTTATTGATTGGCCATTAAGATCCAAGTCTGACCGTTTGGCGAATTTAGATATATTTTTTACTATTTAATAAATTAAGTTTTAAAAGTAGAAATAATTAATGATCTTTTTTCTATAAATACAAACTCTGACGAAGATGTTATTGCGCAAATTATCACAAGAAAATTAAAAAGATTTATTAAGTAAAACAGCAAGTTTTGTCTAAGAAAAGAGTAACTTTTTTACCAAATAGTGATTTAAAATCTTTTCCGAGTGGGCACGTAATTTTTTTCTTCGAAAATGCAGCACGAAGTTGCGCTGTGTGATGCGATCTCTAAGTAAATTTTACTTTAACTTCGTAAAGAAATCAAGTACATTCACAGAGTAAGAGGTATCGAGAGCTTCTCATCGCAATGTTTAGATCTTCTCATTTTCATTAGTATAAAGTTAAGCATACTTTATAAAATATGATATCTTACGCAATAACAAGTTCAATCGTGTAGCTATACATGTACAGCCATTTCCTTCATTTTGACATTTTAGCTGGTTGCGTAACGTGTCGAGATCAAACAATGGACTTCTTTCAGGGAATTGTTCCGTTCACTTCCGTTCCGTTCCTTCTTTTCGAGCTTTTTCTGGTTTCCATGGCTCAGTTTCCTTGACTAGAAACTGAGAGTGCTTTTCACGAGACACGTGCATTGTCGCGCCTCGATTTTTCTTGTCACCGAAATAATGGAAATCCTGCAGAGAAAATGGAGACCTACATGATCCTCATATAATTATTTATAATTCCGCCTTGGATTTGAATCTTTCCATTTTATTATATTTTTAAATGTCTTTCGTTGATTTGATAAATATTTATAACACATTTTTATAAAGAAAATACTGATCAATGTCGATGTGACAGTTCAATTGTCAAGAAATATTCTCGCAGATTGAATTTATTTCCAACAACAGCGTTTTAAATGCGATTTCGCTTCGTGCATAAAGTGCATGTAATCTTTTATTCGTTTTTTTTCTGTTTGCACGAGCTGCTTTCCGTTGGTTGTTTCCCACATCCTTGCATTTAGTTTCTTTCCGTCATTCGTAACGGAGTACTTCCTGCGAATAAATATGTTGACCGTGTTGCTTTGTGACATCTTTTCGTTGTCGTAATTATGACATTTCTCATGTACCTTCTATACTTTCATTCGTTCGTTCATACCGGTTTTATAAACACTTCCTCCCCATTGCGATACGTTAAAATTGCTTTTCTACGAGCGCGCGACTCGTGCAGCTGTCGCACGTCACTGTAGCCGGGTTCGCTGGCGAAACTTTTTATTCTCAAATTTAAAAACGTTATTTGCAGTGATGGTGGCGGTCGTGGATTGGACCAAATTGGACGGTAATATTGTCTCTCGACCAAACCATCGCAAAAAGGATCTTGCTTAAGAAAAAAATATATAGCTTTTTAAATAAAAATTTTTTGTTTTTAATTTAATTATATATATCACAATATTGTGCCTTTAAATGATTTCATTTTGCGATTATACATTATTTCATACTGCGCAAATCTGAAAATTTCATACACACTTTTCCTCGGATATTTCAATTTATGCTCGAAAAACAATGCGCGACCTGAAGCGTCAGCTGTATCAACATCACTTCGCGTGATCAATCGAAACTTTCAACTGCATGGAGCGCAGACCACAATAAATCTCCGATCGTTCAACTGCATATTAATTTAGCAATTTAACACACTGCATTTTATTTACATTGATAACAGTTGATACGTACAGCTAATACGTATTTAATATACTAAAAAACTTTTTGTTGCAAATTGGATGTCCACACGATCATAAAATATTACGCAGCATACGATATTTAAATTATGGGTAGGAAGGAGAGAGTGAGGAAGAGAGGGAGAGAAAGAGAGCAAGAAAACAAAGTTTTCTCATTAATATTACCTGGTAATTTTATGTTTGCCATAAGATTTTGTGGAACACGTTAATTCGTAAATTACTTATAAAATGGCACATTATATGACATCAAGAACCTTGAATGTTTAAAATTTTAGTACATTGAATATCTTTAGTACATTGAATATCTTAAAATTCTCAAAGAAATTTTAAAAGTCATTAAATACAAAACTTTTGCTACATTAGAAATGTTAATAATTTACACAATTTTAATGGTAAAATATTGGAATTATTTGTCATTAGATTATAATTTTATTTTACATTTCTGTTACATTTTGGTACTAAAATTAGCAGACGATATGTTGAATTCTACAATGATTCGCAATTCGAACGTTTCTTGGAGAACTCGACGGTAGATTTTATTTTTATGTTTGATCGTTTCACGCTGTCGCTCAAAGTGCGACTGAGATTAACGACTCTGGAGACGAAACGTATTTCTATCGACAAGCATGTCGGCAGGAAAAGCTCAGATTAAGCTGTAAGTACCGTAGCTTAACGCGTATCAGCTTTCGCGTCAACGTTGCATTAAATCGATCATTAACTTCCGCGCTGTCTGGGAGATCGTCGTCAAGTGCAGTCAAGCCTGATGACGCGCGAATTAACACGATAAGATAATAACTGGGTAATAGTACGGTAATTGCTTTAAATCTCGTAAGAAAGATGATCTTCTTGTTAAAAACTTTGGTCGTGACTTCGTTCGTTTGATTTTCGATATAAATAAAGAGAATTACACGATATTTTTAAAACTTAATTTTTTTAAATAATATTTACTCACATTATTTATGTCAAATTAAATTAGTTTGGATTGATTCGATTTGTTCTATCTGAGTCTCAATCTCGTTCGTTTATTCCGTTGTGCTTTCAATTAGATTTTGCGATACGTGCGCGAGCTTATGCATTTTGCAACAAACAGGGCTGCACGTTTCCCACAAATCGCCCCCGAGCGTTTTACTTTAGAGAAAGGAATTTCCAACAGAATAATCAGTACTTAAACTACCATGGAATTTAACGGCGTCGAATTGAATCTAGGTAGGTAACTTCGTTGAATCTGACGCATCAAGTCAATGTGCGTTTGACTGACCGATGCGATATAGGTCAGAAGGATCGTGTTTATCTAGTAAATCGAGCACCATCGTCGAGTAGTGCAATCAGTTAAGCGTATTTGTCGACGTGGCTACGATCGTATTTGTCTTCAAACTTTCGCAAGTCTCCAATAACTCGTATTTTAATGGAGACCCACCTCATGAAACGTTGCTTTTGATTACAATTTGTTTATATCATTGATTTAATGCGTTTATATGAAACATGGATTCTGCATTTGTTGTAAAAACACGCGATCTCTATTATGAAATACTTCAAATTTTTGTGCTGTTTTCACAGATCAATAATAAATTAAAATTGAAGATTAATTGAAGACTGAAATCAAAGGAATTTTTAACACAAAAAGTTTTATAAACATTCGATTTTTACAAACGTTTCTTTAATAAAGAATTATTGCAACAGTTTACAAACATATTTTAATTTTGGATGTAATATTTTAATGAAGAATTATTGAAATAATTCATATAATGAAAATTGGATATAATTAAAATTGGATATACAAAAAAGGCATATAATACAAAAAAGAAAATTGGAGAGAGAGAGAGAAATGTTTTTATAATTATATAATTATACATTTATAATTATAATTTTATAATTTATTTGAAATCTTTATAAATTTACATTTAAATATAAGTTATGACACATTTATGTCGAAGAAAAATTGCAAAGTTAAGAAATCAAATAACTTTGTATAAAAGTACCCACATAAAATGATATAAATTTACTTTTTTCTCTATAAAGGGGAGAGCTAATTAAAGAGAAGCCGGAAACTCGAGATCAATACTATATGCGATGAAGACGACTGTTATGTGAAGAATCCGATCATATCGTTGACCGGATGACGTTTCGTTGAGAGCTCCTCTTAGAAGAGGCATCATGTGAGAGAAAGCAAGGATCATACTAGTATAAGGTGCCGGAAGCTTTCGATGAGGAAGCTGTTAAGACATAATAAGGATAGAGCAGCCACCGGAGATTACGTTTCCCCGTAAACCGAGAATATACTTTTTTAATACTCGATAATTCCGCATCATATTGGATTATATAATAGATAGATAATAGATTCTTGAATGTAAACTGGGTGTAATCGTGAATATCGGTCCTTTGGACAACGATTTTGTATTGGATGATTTGCATTGTTGGGAGTTTTATTATATCAAATTGTTTAATGGTCGATTGATATGAAAAATGTGATTATTAACATTTGTATTGGAAAATTCTTTTTGTGAAATTTTATAACCGAGGAGTCGGCGCAAAGAATTTATTGAATATTTGTAATATAAAGTAAATCTGAAATTACATCAACGACATTCTCTATTACGATTATTTCTAACAAAGAAATTAAGCGTATTATTATTAAAAACAAAACGCGACGTAAAAATCCAAGAAGCTCGCTTATAAAATAAGTACTCACACACTTATTTTAGTAACGAGCAACATAAATATTCTTGAGCTACTTTATTTCTTTATGTCAGACATTTCTACTTTAGTGCCACTAGTAACTGACAGTTATAACACGGCAAGAAACGGTAATAATAAAGAGTAAACAATAGTTAGTGACCAACGTCATAATGATGAAATAGCACACGTAGTGCGCAATCACGGGATGAGTTTTCGCGGCAGTCTTCAACAGATATCTCGCGTCCCATCTGCGTAATTATTCGGTGAACTTTATCTCGTGCGAAGAGGAAAACTGCGTAGTAGCTGCGCCTTCCAGTGTCCAGGCAGGATATACTGCACAACTCGGCGTGAAATTTCCTGGCAAAAAATAAATATTCAACGCCACACGACAATGTTACGAGTAACGAAACTTTTCACGCTCGAACTCGCCTCGTCTCGTCACGTCCCTATAGAAAAACGATTCGCTAGCGCGCTACTGTATCCGCCTAAACGACACAGTTGTTGGTGTAAAGTGTCGCATGCGCGTCGTGAAACTTTGAGAAACACGGCCCGTTGGTGATAGTATCGTTTGTTGAACATGGTTTCGAAAATTACGTGGAATGTCCTGGGATACATGGATAGAGAAAGAGAGAGAGAGGGGGGGGGGACCTTTGACGATAATTATATACTACAAATATTCTATACATACAAATCTGTAGAGAATGTTCGATATATCCTTGTGATAAGTTTCTAAAATAATAAACTTTTATCTCTTGTGACAAAAATAATAATTATTTATTATTGTAATTATCAAATTTTGTCGATTTTAAGCTAATTTAATACAATTTGTGCAAGTATGTTCTTCTCCTCAATTAATCTTATATGCATGGATTTATTAATAATGCTTTTGATATGAGATAGATTATGGGAGCGTTGTTCTGCGGCGTTCCCTGACGCTTCGCTTTAAAGCGATTATAATTCATAAATTACGATCCAGCGGACCATCCTCTATTTAGACTCTAGCACCATATTCAGGATCCAAATTTAACACTAATGCGTCACTTCCCCTCGTATATCCGCACGAATATAAATTTACCTTCGGGAAAACGCATAGGGAGTGCTCTTTGCAGAGCATGCACATGAAGACAATTCGTCTTATGAGCCGAATAGATCAATATAATTTTTACATATATAAAGTAAATTAGAGATGCACATACGTATTATAAAATATCTTCTAAAGAAATGGTTTATTTTTCTGGTGAAAAAATGATATAAATTTTTATATTAAATATCATTTATTGTATAATTTCATATAATATTATATAAAATTATATATGTAATATGATACAAAAGTTTTATATAATAAATTTTTCATCGCAAACTGCACACGACCGGAACGCATCTAGAATTCTAAATAAAAAATGTGCTTTATCAAAATTGTTTATTATTTAATTGTTCTCTCTACTTCATGATTCATAGCTTTAACATTTAAATAATTATATATGTGTACATATTACTTGTCAATTTTTTTATTTTTTTAGTGAAAAAAAATAATAAAATTATTTAGCAAAATGTTTAAGAAGCATAATGTTGTATATAAAAATGTTGAATTTTATTCAAATTTTCTGTTATTTATAATATTGTATATCTTTTAAAAGCTTATACATATTGTATAAATTAAATAATTAATATTTAAAATAAAAACTTGAACACCGAATTAAAGGTAAGAATGCATTATATGTATGCGTCTTCCACTAAGTGATAAATTAAGCGTATAGCTTTAGACGTCAGTCTAAATCGATTTCAAAATCGATTGTCCGTTAATCAAAACGACAATAACTTGCAGTGGCAATAACAGATTTACGCATATGAGCCTACGAATAGCCTACGCTTTATCAAATGACTATACGACTAAGCATACGAAATAACTTTAGCAAACATTGCGACTATATCGTTCTACGGCTATGAAACATCGGTTAATTATGCCTGTTATCTGCACGCCACTTCTATGAATAATTTCCTGCGGCGATGAACTTTGACATACACATCTACGTGTAATTAATCAGATTGCGCATGATCGCGTACCGAGTTAGTGAACTATTAAAGCGCCAGCGCAAATTTTTCATCGCAAACTGCACATGGCCGGAACGTATCTAGAATTCTAAATAAAAAATGTGCTTCATCGAAATTACATTTACTGTTTAATTGCTCTCTGCTTCATGATTCATAACTATAACATTTAGATACCTATGTATGTGCACGTATTACTTGTCAACTTATTTGTTTATCTTCTAAGGAAAAAATAAATTATTTGGCAAAATGTTTAAAAAGCATAATATTGTATATAAAACGTTACATTTTATTCAAATTTTTTTATAATATTAATTTTTCTATAATTTATAATGTGTTAGGTAAAATCATTTTGAAAACTTTGTACTTTGAAAAAAATTTTGTGGTAAAGTTATAATAAATTTTGTGTGACGACATACTATTATTTAAAAATTATACTGAAATAATATTTCTCATTCCACATTTTAAAGCGAGGAATGTTGTCGAATCAGTCACATTTATTGTTTGGAAAAAGCTATATTAGTACAAGCAAAATAAATATTATACAAAATTCAATATCAGAGATTTAACAAGGAAAAAGAATTTTTGTTTTCAACTTGTGCTTCTCTCTAAAATTTTTGAATTTTATCGATATTATACGACGCGCGAAATTAGTTCTCTACAGGGAGGAATGTAAAGAATGTAAGTTATTTAAATTAAATATGTCAAATTCTTGCGAATTTGAATTCAGTGTAAAATTCATTTGTCATGTGTATTAATACGATGTATGGGTCACACTTTGCCGTAGTGAGAGAGAGCAAATAAATTACTTTTTATTTAAAAATCATTTTATAAAAACTATTGAATAACGCAAACAGAATGTCGGAAAATATACGTATGCTACTAGGTATGTATGCTAAAGGAAAAATGCTTATTTCATGCCCCGTGAGAAGATAGTCGGGAAGAGATCGAACGTGATAAATTGTCTCGCGGGAAAGATAACTAAACACAATATTCGAAACACGTACAAGATATCTTCGTACGGCAGAAGACGTGATAAATGATGATACAATCATTACCTGCATTTCTGTCGAAACGTGACGGCGCGCGAATGACACTACTTTGATGAATCATGCATAGTGACTAATCTGAAAGTTACGCTCTTAAAGACATCGGCAAACGATCTTTCGAATAAATTACACTTGCGAGACAAATAAAACGTATCGTGCATGGAATGAGATAAAATATATTGCAAATTCCTAAAAGTTTCGACAAACGATCCAATTGAATCGGCTTCGAAATCACTGAGTGTGACAATCTGGAAAAAATCGGAAAATATCGTATTTTCGATACGCTACGACAATTCAATCCAATTTATTTAGCTGAGCGCAAATATTGGTACAGCCCTTCCAGAGACGACCCTAATTGCCGATCTAGATGACCATTCGCTACCAATTATTAGCACAAAAGGAACAGGAATGATTCACTAATAGACTCGACGAAAAAAGAAATTATCGATTAAGGAGAAAAAAAGGATGGGAATCAAGGGTAGCACGTGAGTCGTCATCAATCAAGGAGATATTAAAGATCGCCTTGTCACGTGAAACCGAGTCGTAAAACATTAATTATGAAACATGAGCTGATTATTACAGCAAATATTGATTGAAATTTAACTAGGTCGCTATAATGAAATTGGTTGGAAACACGTTTGCTTGAATTGACATTTACTGGTGAAGTAAATATTATCGATCCTGTAAAACATCACTTTGTAGCAAATACTCGTTCACGACAACTATACCAGCTCTAAGTAAAGCGAGGTTCAATGATTCGTGGTCGACAAGAAACTCAGCTGTTGATTTTATCCCACGTTACTTTCACCGAGAACAGATAGTTGAGTCTCTCATTTAATTTAATACGCGGTGGACTAAAGTACTTGTCAGATTATTTACGAACCACGAGAATTCAGAAAAATAAAGTTGGAAAGCAAGCTTTCACAGGGAAGAAGGGAACGAAAGACTCGTAAATATGAATAATGTATTTGTTTTGCGGGAGGGAACTGAACTGCGCGTGCAAAGAAACGGTCTCCACAATTATAGTCCACCGAGAAACTTCTTGTGAAATTATCGACTTTGATTAAGAGCCCAGATTTCCTGCGATAATGTAATAAACAAAGAAGAGGTCGGAGATACTTTATTTTTCTTCTTTTGCGTCCACTTTTACTTTTAGATATATATAAGATTGCATATAAGCAAAAATGGAAATAAAACTAGATGTTCGATAAACTTATACTTACTATTTTTATTTTGTTTTTCATCTGATATGTAATAAGACAAAAAAATTGTGATTACATTCCATTTTGCGGAAAAATACGAATTTAGTGTGGTTTCTATAGAGAAGAAGGGGCAGAGAGCGAGAGAGAGAGAGAGAGAGAGAGATTTTATTTTAAATGAGAGAAAATTTATGTTCAGACAATTTATTGTAAATGATTTTTTCGATTTCATGCTACTTACTATTTTTTTAAAGGAAGATAAATAATGGAAAAACAATCAAGTTAGCATCGTGATCAGAAAATTTATCGTCACGCGTGGCGGATCGATAAAAAGTTGCAGTTGGCATGCGGAAATACGAACCGAGAGAGTTGTCGATGGCGAAATATTTATTCCCTCCCTCATTTCCGTTTGGAATATTGAAAAACAAACTCGCCACCGTTAGGGCGGAGCGCTATTCGCGGTGTTATTGGCTTTCGAGCTTCAAAGTGGAAGAATCTTGATTATGTATCTTGCAACGGAAGTTTACCCCGCAGTTTATTTGAACGATGGCAAGCATAACAAGCAATAGAAGGATGAAACTAGAGAGTAGAGAAAATTTCAAGATACTCAAAATGTGTAATTACTTTTCTAATATTTATTAACAAGAAATCGCTAGTTAATTATATTTATTATTATAATTAACTAATTATAACATATTATATTTATATATTAAATTATTATAATAAATTATATTTATTATTAGCATATTTTTCCTGCACATGATATATCACACAATATATCTGGATGCATCTTTGAAAAATGATATTAAGATAGTTTGAGATACGTTAAATAAACTTTTTATCATATAAAAATTATTTGAACATTAAAAGGATTATTAACGAAGAAAATAGTGGAAATTAGAAATATTAATATAATTTATGAAATTTTGAGCGCCATGCACGAGTGGGTGAGCATTAATTGATTTCAAAATCTTTTTTTGCTCATATTCAGAAATAACAATTTTTCCGCACTATTACAATTTGCATTGAAAAATTTTTCGTTTTTGCTCCCTACTGTTTATTCTAGCTAGCAAAGTACAGTTACCAACGAGTATATTGTATTAACAATAACATGATACTCCTGCTTTTAAAATGTACATACAGTCGTCATAGTCGAGTTTTCACGTAGTATTTCTATTCATATTCGCGCTACCGAAAAAACACGCTCTGTTCGAAATACAAATGGCTTTAAAGCATACTAGTCTCTCGATGTTTAAAATATCATATGTAATGGATATTAATTTTTCGTATTGGCATACTCTCTGGTAATGAGTTTTCCGAAGAGATAACACATAGATGCATCATCATCCAATAAAAAAAAATTGTAAAACATTTTTACGACGAAGCATAATTTCATGCTATTAAAAAAATCGTAAAATTTTGATGGCACGATCCGTTGAGCTTTCAACTGTTGTCTTTTTTTATCTTCCTGCCAAGAATTTATCTCTTTTCTTTGCCTGTCTTTTCTCTTAAGATCTATTTACGATATTATCGACGTGATCGTATGTGTCATTCGAAGGAACAGATCTCATCCGCAACGAACTACCGTTTTTCCTCATTTCCTGATACTTCAGATCGAAGAAAACGGTTCGAAAGGACACTTCTCCCTCGTTCTTTCACATTCTCGTTTACTTTACAATAAGAATGTGCAAACGCGCTAAAACGCATCTATAAAAAGAATGAGTGGGGACGGAGATAGACAGTTAGAAGAAAGAGCAAAGACTTCTTTGTGACATTTATCGATCTACCCTCTCATTTCTGTATCGTCAACGTTTGTTCTCTCTTTCTCTCTCTCTCTCTTTCTCTTGTGGCAGCTCGGATTTTTCTTTGTTAAAAAATTTGCCTCCGACATAGTTGAGAGGAGATAAAGTCGCTGTTGACACTCGGTGCTTGGGCGGAGAGAAAGAAAGACTCTCCTGCAGTATTTATTGGATCCATGATGTAACGCAGAGAAGCTCTGATCAAAGCCCCTCCGGAAAAATTTCTGCCTGTCGAGCAGGGAAGATCACCCTGCTAACTATCGCAATGAGACCTCTCGATATCGATCTTTCATCATCCGCTTTTCCGGGCTTTTTCCGCTAGACTGAAACAAGCAAACAGATACCTGGAGAAAAATTAGGAGATCATCGAGTTTGAAAAATGCAAACAATGAAAGCGCCCTTTTTCTCGCCATGTAACTAGCCTGATTTTTACTCTAACATTTACATTTCCACGTTACACATAGTTCCTCGATACTGCGCCATTATATTAATTTAGTGATGTTCATCGACATGAATCTATTTTATCCCGACCAAACGTTTTTTAATTTTCAGAATGAAAGAGTGCGTTATTTCGAATAAAAATTCAATTTATTAATATTGCATATATTATGTACAATATTACATTTGTCAGACAATCTTTTCGGAAAAATTTCATGTTTTCAGGGAAAAATGTCATTTTATTTTCATCGTATATGAATCATACAATTTTTATCGAGATATTCTTATTTGATATTAAACGCAAATATAAACAAGAATGCAAAGAAATAGAAAAGGAGTGATCATAACTCACTCGTTCTTTCGCGGTTTGCACAAAACTTACGACAAAATAAGTACGCGCGATAAACGACGACTACGCGTATGACAAATAACGTCGCATTGTTCACCTAACATTAATTTCGATAAACATATATAGCATATAATAAATAGAACGGGTTTAGTCATTTTTCGATAGTATGTATATTAGGGTGGTTCTTATTTATACTACATTGAAAATTTAAAAAAAAATTTTTTTGTCTCACCCCTTAAAATGGTTTCATTTTTATTTCAATCGGATAACGGGAAAGAGTAAAAAGAATTAAATCTAAAATAAGAATTAAATCTAAAATCTAAAATAAGAATTAAATCCTTATTTTAGAACATTTAGACGCTCTTCGGCACTCTTTCCCGTTATCCGATTGAAATAAACTTTTATAGGAATTATTTTTTCATAAAATGGAACTATTTTAAGGGGTGAGACAAAAAAATTTTTTTTTTAATTTTTGATGTAGTATAAATAAGAACCACCCTAATGTATATATTTTTAATTACCATTACGCCAGGACATCTTATCGATTCGCGTTTGTGATCATGTAACGACTTGGATGAAAGAGATTACACAGAAGCATTATTAAGCATTCCTTATTGAGATTTAGATCGTAGCGAATTGTAAATACGGAGAGAACAAGATAACGATATGAGATAATTATACTGAATACCATTATTTCGAAACGTAAAATCGAACGTAAAATGTTTATGTAAATGAAGCTAAAATAATACTAGTAATAAGAAAGTAAAATAGTACCATTACTCGTATTGAGCGTAAAATGTTTATGTAAATAAAGTTAAAATAATACTAGTAAAATAGTAGTAGTACTGGTAAAAATAGTAGTAGTGTAATACGTAATAAAGTAATAAATATATTTTACGCAATTACATTTATAGAAATATATAATAAGTAATTTCTGTATGTTGTTTTGTTTATTTTTTTTGTAATTTGTTTATTACAATTTTATTGGAGAATTTTCACCAAATTTATAAGATGATAAGGAAACAGAGAATGCAAGGATATATTTGGCGAATCGTAAAGAAAGAAAATATACATTATTTCTTCCTATACATTGTTACAAGAAATACAATAATGCTATAATTAGCTCACTTCTACTCTATTTCTTATAAAATTTTTACGCAATTAATGTAAACTCGAAAGATAGCGAAACGGAACATTGCAACTGGGTCAAAAGGTCACTGCGCATTATCTGATACCCTCATTAAGTAACACCAAGTGTCACTGCGTATTAGCTAACGTATCACCTGAGTATATAACTTTCTCCTTTCTTTAACACATTTATTTCCGGCCAACGAATCACTGTTTTTTACTCACAGCAGCAAATTCCACAATGTAAAAACTGAAGAATTAATGACACGGAAAAATACAAAATAATCGCATAGTAACTTCTTTGAAAATTTTGTGGCGCAATCGAGCAATGAATATAATCGCAGCGAATACATATATACATATACATATAGAGTATGTCGTGTCAATGGCCGATCTGCTGCTGTTTCACCCTCCGCGCCAGTCTCCTTCACCACCCTAGTCTTGTCGCTACAAGAGAGTGCGAGCGAATGGAAATTAGCGTCTCGACGAGGATGCACCGGTAATTAGAAAGCTTCTATCCCTACAGCATCCTCTCTTGCATCCCCCGTACTTACTTCACATCCCTCCTGTTCTCCGATCGACACTTCCTTCATTATAGCCACGACTATGTCATAATGCGGAATAACCGAGATCCGTTACAACGTTTAGGAAAATGACGCTCCAATGAGTGGCACGTCAGCGTAAAATTAAGGAGAATTAAGTTGTCGATATAGCAAAGGCGTAGCAAATCGTAGTGAAGTAAAGCTATTGTTTTATTTTATTTTGTGCAAAACAGAAGCAGAAACTGTATATTTAAATTAACTTTAAATCATCTCGTTGATCTCGTTTTGGCATTTTTCAAAATTAATATTTCCAACAAAATCTACTGAAAATATTTTGTAAAGTTTGCAGATCTTTAATATCTATTAATTGCATCATTGCATTGTAGCAGTTCGTTAAGATGACACATCACAATAATTTTTGAAGCTGTAAAACTGCATTTCAATATTGATATCCTATTTTTTATCTCTTGTTATTCACATCCATTTTTTATAGACTCAACTTTTACTCCACGCTTCGGCATGGAAGTTATAAAATATGTCTTCCAATAAATGCGTTCTTCAAGTGCCATTAAGCGAGAAAGAATATTGTGTCCAGGTTAACTAGTTTAGCGTAGATTTTTTGCACAGTTTTTTCCTCACAGTCTATCGATATAGTTAATTCTTATAATCTTAATATCATCAAAACAAGTGGCATTAATGAAATGAGGAAGACAATAATAGAGCTGAAAATTATGTAACATGTCTCATAAAATGCAATGTACATATCAGGATTAAATGCTTAAGGAAAATTTGTAGTCTCCACTCGGTCATTTTCTCGTGAATGTCCCGTATGCATAATAAATGCAACGGGAGTATTGATAATCGCAATAGGAGGAGATCGGATTTTGCGAAGTGGAGCACCACAAACACAAAACTCGGAATATCTCATCTCTATCGCGAGAATACACTTGATGAGATCCAATACGTCGTTTGTATAATCTCAAACATTTGGAACGGTCCGAGACGCTCAATGGCATTATATCGTTGTACTGAGAGTTATGTCGGTGAATCGACAATTGCGTGTGCCGATAAGACAAACTGTCGGCACAGTATTGACGCGTGACCCGCTTAACTTGAGTCCGTTTACCCCTCTTTCGTGACACCGATTACAATTATTATGCTAATCGTATAATGCTTTCCTTTATAAACAAAACCGCCGAAAATTATATAACGGTCTAATCAGCAACTATCAACTGTGTTAGTCGTATTAATTTAATTATTCAGTTCTCTGTAACACGCTGAATTTCAAATTTTCCTCAAAATTTGGTAAAAGATTCCACTATTCCTCTGTTACTTTGCCTAAGATTTTCCATTTATTATTTTATTAAACAAACCCGCGTATTTAGCAAATTCTCACGTATTTCGTTCAAAAATTCACATCAATACAATGGTTGTAAATCGTTCGGTCGAACGTATTTACGTTGCGCGTATCGGTGCGACATAGTTTGAGGAGAAGCGGCGCGATTCTACTTCTCACGGAATTTCGCATGCAGCCCCGGAAGGAATTTACCTCTGACAGTCGGTATCCGGCGGTCGAGCGAAAGTTGATCGATGCAATTCTTCACGCCTGCGAGTGAAATAAGACTGCAAGATCCCTCGGGACACCCCGCGCAATATCTCACCTGTCGATATCCATCCGAGATGCGCTCAGAGAACGCATCGTGCCGAGTGACGCAAATACCATCTGATTTAACCGCGCGAACTGCGCATTGTAACTTCCTGATCAAATTTCCTATAGCACGCGATCAAGCTCGCAGCTATGGAAGCTTCCCTATCCATTTTAGCTACAGAGAGGAAGAAAATGATATATTATCGCTATCACTATCAACGACAGTTGTATTGTTGATTTCGGATATTGCGAGAAACAAATTTCTCTAGATGCATCTCCGTCCTAAATCCTTTAACACATTACTATAAATAATAAAACAAGTATCAAGGTAAAACATTTCTGAGTTGAAAGCTAGATATTGTATTTTTCCTTTCTTTTTGTTTCTTCTATTATGCCATGAAAACTAGACGATATTAACTAGAAGAACTTCGTGAATAATTTTATATATTATATATATTATTTCCGGACAGTGTAGTTTGATTGAAGTAAGTCTGGCAAATTGTAATAAAAAAAAGTAGAAAAATATTGAAATTCAACGGAAATTCAGCATATTGTTTATAAACCGCAGGCCGCCTTTATTTCATTTGTTACATGAAAGAACTCGTTAAAAAATACGTAAAGAGCATTATTTTCTACTGCAACGTGTATGTCATCATTGCAACTGAAAAATTATGAGTGGCATTATAGAAAAGAGGCGCAATGCTGCTGTTGTGTGAATGTAATTTCTTTTTAGTCGGTGAAAATTTTCGAGAAAATGTTCTCGAAAATTTTTGTCGCTAGAATGGAATATTTTTAAAGTAGAATATAATAAATAGAAATTCTTAATCAATTAGAAAATTTTTAGAAACTTTCTTTTAATCATTTTAGGAAAGATACATTAATAGACGTATCAGTAATTGTAAAGAATTAAAAATCAATTTATTATTAAATTAAAATAACTTTATTATTAAACAGAAGTTGCTTACAGAGCTTAAACATTAAAGACATTATTTTATTACTTAGTTATCGTAGAAATATTGTAGAACTTTTGTGTGTCAACATTGAATATCTTATTAAACTAAAAAATTTTTATCACAAAATATTGATATCAAATGTTAAAGAATTTAATTTTATGTACATTTAGAATAAAAAATAATATATTAAGTTTGGGTTATCTCTCGCAACAAGCATGACACATCAGTGTTTCAAAATTTTACTAAAAATAAAAATTTTACTTCTTGTGACTCACACCATGAAGACAAAAGAGAGACTGGTTAACAGTCATCATTCCACTGAATCGATTAATCCAGAGGAACTTATTATCATCTTACGATTTTGACTTCGGCATCCTCATTGTGAAAGGGGTGCGGTTTCTATATCTATTTCCAATGAGACGACTTGTAAATTTTGTGTCACTGAAGAGGACTCTGTGAGTTCGAAACGCGTCTGACGATTGCGTACCGATATTTATTGATTTTAATGTATTATTTTGTATCCAACTTTTTGTATGTTATTTTAATTTAATTTTGATTGCATAAACGTTCGGCTAAAAAAAGTGTACTTACAAAACTGATATACATTGTATATTACTTATATACAAAACTTTTGTACATTGTTTGTTTTTATAATTTATTAATTTTAATGCATAAAATGAGTATATTTTTCATCTATCGTAAAAAACATTGTTGAAGAAATTTTATGATTACCTAAATATGCTAATTGATCTAATTAAGAAAATATTATTTTCTGATAAATTCAGAAATAATAAATAAAGCATTTTTATGATATTAAAATAATCAATAAATATATTTGGGGTGAAATCACAATCAACGAAAATTAATGCACATTATTGAAAAAATTGTATGGAATCGCCGTTTATAAAAAACTGATGAAATTTCCAAAAAGAAAATACAACTCGATCGAATTGCGTGCTATCGAGCGTGCTGAAGCAAAACACACGATTCAAATTGGCATTAATCGCACGGAAACAATAATGGCTCTAGTTTTTTAGTGGACGATTGAATGTTCATTAACGTATCAGCCATCAATCGGAGAACCGCGTTCAGCAACATCTGGCTTCCTCCCTCCCTTCCTCCTTCCTTCCTTCTCTACTCGTACCATCCTGATCTCGTTTGTTCGTGATTATTCTGGTAACAAATGGGTATAATAATATTAATGGACGGCAGTATATGGCATCACTGGCGTTAATTTCGATGCTGATAACCATAAAACAGTTCCGCGCGTAATAATGGCTATAATTCCGCTAAATCACTTATTATAATGTACTTTCGACACGCGTTCGACATGACGCGAAAAATTTACAGCCAATTTTCACTACTAATTTATTATCCTCTCTCATCTTGGTTTACGAACAAATTTGCGGATATCCTCGTACGTGACGAGCTTAAACGAAAATATGATATTTCCAACTACAATCTCAATTCACCGATTTCGAATATTTTGAAACATCAAGAAACAGTGTATTTTTACTCGAATATTCTTCATATCTTTAGCGATAAATTTATCAATTTTGTACTAACGATATTCTCATGATGATATGACAAAATATATTTCGTATTATAATCTTTAACTAATCTTTAATATTGGATATGTATGTAATAGTTTCACCTAATTACATAAAGTTTCTTGTCTTTCATTGACAAAAAGTTTAAAATTATACATAACATGTTAATAAATGTATACCTATAATATTAATAAAAATTATCAAAATTAGATGGCAAATTAGAAGTACAATCCGTTAATGATGTCATTAGTTTATTTGAATCTATTAAGTCGTTCTTCGTCATGTCGTCCGCCGGAAAGTTGTAGCAGGGATAGCAAAGCGCATACAAGAAGAAATCACGCGGGCGGTAAATTATGAAAAGCGTCACGAAGTTGCGGAGAGGACATATTTCCCGGTGTTCTGTAATTTCTTCGTACTTAATTAATCAGGTCGCTGGAGTGCCGGCGACGAGGGGTGCGCTCTAAATTAAATAACGGTGCCCGTATTTACGCTCTACTTTCATCAAGCTTCGCGCTCGCTTCGGCTTGAGATATTAAAATTGCAAGATTATGCGCGTCATATCTAATATATTCACCTCTTAGCCTCGACCTTCGAGTTTGATCAAAAAAAATTAGCTGCACCGAATATAGAAATCGCTCTATGACTCATAAATTCCCTCTTGGGTTTTATTTTGACACAAACACGTAACAAAGTCTAAAACTATGACATAATAGTATAGACTATTTATATATACGACATATTTATTTCGTGGCAAATAGAATTTTCTCCTATAAACATATTAACAATTATTTACGCGCCTATAAACATCTCCCATAAACATATTTATAATTATTTATGTAAAAAAGATTTGTACTAAACGACGTATGTTCGCTGACTAAAAAATATGATTAAATAATGTCAACCTCTTGCCACGAAATGCCACAATGATTTATTTGCGATAAAATGAATGAGTCTTATTATGAATGTAGAAAGAGACTACTTTGAAATTTTAACGTATAAGTTATAGTGTACATCACGTTATCGAATAAAAAGTATTTCATATGGAAATCCGAAAATGTAGGTAGCTTGTAGCTCATGTCAACGTGTTCAAAAAAGAACTTGAATAACTTTTGTAAAAACCGTAATTGAATCCCCGACTAGAAAAGCCGAGCGTGATAAAAGCTGAGAGCGACGAAAAAAGAAACTTGTGCAGCCATGAAGAAGTCGAAACACCCGGTATACATATATTTACTTGTGAGCGTTGTATAAGTTTTTAGTTAAAGTACAGCTCTCTTTTCTCCATATCTGGTGCTTACAGCTGCATGATGCACACGTGCATGATAGGGAGTGTGTCAGCGCACTCTGTGCCGTTGGTTTCCCTTGTCAAGGGACGGAAACGAAGAGGCCTCGTCAGCGGCGCGTCTCCGCTTTAATATTAATTGTCCCGACCGTTAATTAATAGTCTCTTCATTAATGCAATTTATAACCCTCCGTCCTTCGCGCGCAACGAGAGCCAAGTGTAGCCGTCTCTTTGCTCTTTTCCTAACCACGGCTATTTTTCATCCTTATTCTGTACACTCGGCAAAACATGTGAGACGATAGTACCGTCTTGTTGTTTGCCGCATAATGATGCGTATCATCAATTTCTCCAGTAAGCATGTCGTCATTGCAGTTAATTTTGACCGATGCGATCTGTCAATGTTAAAAAGTCAGATAAATTTGTTTAGATTATTTCTGTAAAGATTATCGTGCATGTAATATCACAACGATTTTTTTTTGTTGAAAATTGAAGTGATATTTTTCTTAATAAAAATATCAATAAATAGCTTTGAATTGTAATTGTTAAAAAGAAGAAGAAAGGTTTTGATAAATTGGTCTTTGAAGAATACAAATACGTAATAAAATTCTATTTTTTAATTAACTCATTTATATATATTTGAAGTTAAAGTAAAATTACTAAATTATTCCAGAACTGTAGAAATTGCAAGATTGGCTAAATTTTAGTTTGGCAAATCGTTGTGTTCAATCAGAAATATTGCCTTAATCACCAAATGCATCCAATTGTTAAACCTATTATTATGAATGTATGCCGCTATTCATTCTAGAAATTCGAGATTTGCCGATAAATTCTGACTCATCATTGTTTGTATCTACGGTACAGTAAAATTGTATCGATCTCTCATTCACTTCACTGTCATCTTCCATTACCGAGTTGAGCTAAATAAGTTGAACGAATCCATTTTTAACACTGTTTTTGAACTGCATCGCGGTGCGGCTGAACGTCGAAATATCGAGTTATTTTCTCGCCAGGCGAACCGATCGACTTTACACGCCAGTGCGCTTGCTCAGTATTCTGTGAGGATCCGGGTAGGATAGATGGTGTTTTCTTTGCGTTTCCTACAATATCGGACTAACAGAGAGGGCATACGGTGAGAGAGAGTGAGAATGAGAGAGAGAGAGATCCTCTAACCGCAGTATCAGAGACGTAGGTCATCCGGGTTACTGCCATTCCCGATGAAAATCGCCGATGTGAAAGCGCTAGAAATCAACCGAAGGATGAGCTATACTATGGCATGTCGATAAATGTGGTATAACAGTCACTCAGTGAAAGTTACGGGATGGCGAAAGGTAAATTGGAATGCGCCCCAAAATGTCACGTGGCGAAGACAACATTGGATTTCCTTTCGTCGAAGAGTAAATTCAATTTGATGTCGCGACCTTAAACACAGCTGTGCGAATAAACAACCACATTTCTACTATTCATTCAAATAACAAATATCCTTTTCCTCAAGAAAGTGCCACTTTGCTTCTTTACTTATGAAAAATAATTATATATTATTTTTTAAAATAATTATTCGTAGAAAGTTAAATGTGCAAAAAAATAAAAGTAATTTATACATGTATATTCTTTTCACCTTTTTTTACAATGTTATACCCAAGATTTAATTTTTTCTTGAGCACTTCTCTCCCTTCGCGCCTAAGAAGCAATATCTTTCTTCTTGAAAGTAAATTGTCGCATTGCTTTGAAAACTGAGACTCTGATAAGACAACGCCCAAGTACATCAAACGATACTTCAAGAGCTGTAACAATGAAAGATTCTCGATTATTGTTTTTATGACAGGAAGAATCTAAAAATCGAGTGAAACACTTCCAGTCAGACAACTGGCTTCCATTTCAATGTACTTCCGTCGTATCTGACCTCTCTTAAATCATTTCCTTCTCATTGTTTCTTCGTCGCATCGTCGTCATATATGAAATTACGTCGCGACCGACTTACAGCTTTTATTTGTCGCGGATTTTATTTGCCGCGCTAGCTACATTCTTGACCCACATAAAATGTGATTCAACCTATCGAGATATTGCTTGCACATATTTGCTTTACACATTACATATACTGCAAGAATTATTACTTACGATCGTCTATAAAACATTGATACATATCCGAACCGCAACCGATTCTCGAAATATAATATTACCTCGCATATTTTTAAATGCACTTTAAATTGCACTTTAAATTTATTACGTGGTTTTCCGAGACGAAATATTGCGAGATTAAAATAAGTGATCTTTTTTATGAAAAAAAATGGAAACCGATTTTGTGCGATGGAGAAAAAGGAGAAACGCGAATAAACGTCGTGACGCTGGAGTAAAAATTTTCGATGTAGCGAATGTTTTATGCCGAGCAAAGTCTCGTTTGCAAATATTTATATATCGATATTTATATATCTCGTTTGAAGGGAGATAAGCGAAAAGAGGGAGAGGAAATTCACTATACATGGATCGGACATTCTCGATGAAAACAGCGAAAAAATCCTCTTTCGGGATTTACGCTATTTCTCCCTCCCTTATTTTCTACATATAATATTTTTCCAAAGTAAATAGCAGTAATTTAAATAATTAATAAAGAGTTTTGATTATAGCAAAAATAACGAGTTACCTCTTAATTAACGTTTACTTTATCATTTCTGTCTCGAAAAACACTCATTGATTTGTAATCGTTTATGCGATAATTGGAAAGCCTTTGATTAATAACATATGTTAATTTGCTTCTGCTTCGTGTATATGGTCAGCAGTAATATTATTACTATCGTCATTAATAATATTAAGTGCATTTCATGTGTATTTCATAACCGGAGCAAATCTTTTTTAATGTAGGCATGCTCGTTATAATCGTCACACACGTGAAAAACAAAATAGCGCGCGAATCATTATAGATTGTTCGTCGATATGGAGAGCAGTGATGTTATGACCAGCGCGGAATCACCGGACGGCAATCAGCAAAATCAAATAAACCCGCATACGCGGCACGAAGAAATCAACGTCGAATAATGATCTATCGATGCAGGTGGTTTGTGAAACGGTTAAAACTAGCCAATGCGACGCGAGACTCGCTCAACAAGTATTGCAAATCTCATTTTCCTGACCACTCATCCTACTACTTCACGCTTTGCCGGTGTACGTTTTGCCTTTGACTACAGGCGATATTTTCAGTCAATTCAGTCGATACCTTAATCATAATCTTGCGCATACTTTCCTCGTAAAAAGAATCAAAACGTCGAAGTAATCCGATTCGCGACGTTTCCATTTGATTCATTTATTTATCCTTTTACATTCTTTTATTTATCCTTTTACATTCGAAAGACACAAGGACATTTGTAATGCTAATCAATGACATCGACATTTACAAGTTTATGAATAACGTTCATTGATAATAAAACAGTGATGATAAAAGAACAAACAGATAGAAAAAGTTGGTGAATCGTTCTACAGACCGGTATGGCGGGTTAAAGATTAATTCCGCTGGATTATTTCTCACGTTGCAGTTCCTTTTTTTGCTTCGTCATGAAATTAAGCATTGGTATTTTCTCCAGAGGATAACGTGAGAATAAATTCGCGAGACCTTTCGACATTTATGTGAAAATGCTCACTCCTCTGCGAACGAGTCGGTTTAACTCTTCATCGCGCCGAAGTTGATATGCAAAGTAGAACGCTCGCGTGCAAAGTGGAACAGCACTCGGTGAACTTCTATATCTGATGGCAAGAACGCTCGTGCTGCGAGATAATATCTTTATATGCGGAAATTTCGAATGAACTATACGTATGCCATAGTGAACGTGAAACGCGAATGTCTTCTCTCTAATCAAAAGATTTTGTGTCCCTTTAATGTGCGTTCATCTGAAATGCATTCCAATAGAATATACAAAATAATCGATTAAGTATATAATAAAGTTGATCCTCCTTTAATATTGGAGTTTTTAATGAAATCTTGACGAAATTAATTCCATTTTATTTATAATAAATCCATCTCGTCAACAATTTATTAGAAATTTTAGCCGGACATCTTTATACTTTTCATTCTGCTGTTTAATGAAATATAAGAACTGTTTAATAAAAATTATAGAATGTCTTTTTATTAATACAATGGATTTTTTTTTATGTTTCGGAAACATTAATATTGCGCAAGAATTATAAAATGTAATTAGAGTGATGGGCACATTAGCGAAAGCATAGCAAGAGCTCTTTTGTTATGTAGCTGCATTGCCATCACTGAAGAACGTGATAGAACCTTGCCGCCCATTCATTTTCCGGCCTCAGAAGGATCAATGTCACTTATTAATGAGCGTACTTTATACCCGTCACCCGTGACCAAGTTTTGAAGCACTTTGAAGATCGCGATTTCTTCTCCAACGCTCTCACGTGAAAAATGCACGACGCTCGGGGAGGAAAAAATATCTTTCGTAAAGCTCGGCAATACTGACTGTATGACTGTAATATCTTGTAGCAGATAACTTCCCACGTCGAAAACTTTCGCGGCAAACTTTTTCCCGGTTGCGGACTACACCGCCAGAAACTCCTTCTCTTCCTAGACCATCTCTCGAATCAAAGGACGTTAATTCGCTGTTATTTTCAGACTCGTTTCGCTGAGCGAGTCCAAGTTCCGACACGACTTGCATTATCACGCTTCGGCGATAACCACGAGGAGAGGATTATTAATGACTGAGTTGCTGTCATAATAAGAAAGCGAGGAAAAGCTCGCGATATTCCTGGAGCCTAGTGAATTTTTAGTAACTAATTTTGCGATGTTGCACACGCTTTGGGTGATAACATTAGTTAATACTTAAATTTGCTAAGTGAGAAGATGAGAATATTCTTTGTAAGAGCCGTGATTATAATCGAAAATGTAAGAGTGCTTTGCACAATAGTTGCGCGTGTTATCAAGTAGTAAAATACAGTATTAGTCAGACACGGTAAAAAAAATGTCTATAATATGAATATGAACATATTAGTGATAAAGTAATTTATTTATTGCGTTATGTCGTCTTTATTAGCGTCCAAAATTATAACAAAAATAATATTGATTAATAAAATTATTATTTAAACAAATATCATTTTCTAACAATATCATGAACGTAGGCATTAAAAATACAAGGATTATTTAAACTTCTAAATTATAATTTATTAAGTTAATAACATTTTGTATATAAATATATATGTATGATTAATTAAAAAAGATGTCGAGATAATTAAAAATTTTAATTTAATTTAATTATGTTGATCTACAAACATCTAACGTAATAAAAAATATTTATAATAGCCGTAATTAGTTTATATTATTTAACAACGTACAATCTGTTGTTCGTGGAAGAACTTTTATCAAACTTTGTATATGAAATTGCCGGTTGTAGTAGCTAAAAGCATTAGCAGTAATCTGAAGGTGGGTAAACTGTGTCATGCAAGCGAGAACAGCAGCCATTTTCGCCATTTCTCTTAAGGATGCTTCTACCGAGCATATTGTCCGACCACGACAATCAAGCTTCGATTTCCGACCTCGGCCGCCATTTCGTACGACATTTCGCTCTTAAACGCCGCTTTTGGAACGAAATGGACTTTTCCCGGCCCGTTGCTTCCACGACAAATTGTCGGTTCCTGCTTCGTATCTACTATGCGAACTGGCCAATTGTAAAGAAAATACGAAGTGACGAAAATTCTACGGAATGACGCTTTATCTGATGTAAACGAGACAAGCGTGCAATTTTTATTACCACATTTACGGATAATTCAATAAAAACTGCCGGCAGCTTCAATTATTCAGATTTAAATTACGAGATTCAAAGCAAAAGCGACATTAATGTGGTGTAGTCATAAACTTTGAGTTTATAAATATTCTGATGCGTTTTAATAAATCACACACATAAATATATGTAAAAATCATATATGTAATCCAACGTTATGCATAATAAAAAATTTATTTTTTTTAATTACGCAGTAATTAAATTTCATATTCATATGCATATGAGCAAAGCGATTTTTCGATGTGCTACGTGTCTCTTATGAAATTCGAACTAGAACTCGTTTTGCACACCAAATTAGACTCTTAATCCTTAAGGGATTAAGGGTTTAGGGGGATTAAGATCCTTTACTTGTAGAATTCAAATTAATAAAGAAAAATTGTTTAAATATTATTTTAAGATTCTCTTTATACGCAGCTATTATTTTTTAAAAAATTCTTAGAATGCTATAAAAAGTTTAACGCATTTAAAAGTTAAGAGATTATTATCCTGCGTGACTCTGAAACAAAGACTATGTGCGCAAATAACATACCTGGCTTTCAGAAATGATTTCTTGTTAAAACGGAAATATATTGATTCATTACATACTACTAACTAATTACGAATCACTGCCGCGCTGAAATAATTTCAAAAGTTATCGTTGTATTGTAAATAAAGGAATTTTTGCGTTCGGTCAGCAAAAAATAGTATATTGCTTCGCTCCCACCACGTTCCTCTTTGTACCTTTTTTGTATTTTTTATTTATATCCGAATAATATTTCTTTTTCGCAAGGGACGCGAAAAAATGTTGGATTCTTTATTTTGCGAGAATGACTATTTTTCAAGTATACTTTCCGTGGGAATAAAAATTGCGGATTTTACAAAGCTGGAAGAAGGAAATGCATATCTGAATACAGAAAATGTGAGAAAAAATGAAATGTGTAGCTGTTATTTTAATAGCGAATGTATTTTGAAATTTTGGTTGAGTGCATAAATTCATGTATAGTACAAACAACCTTCTAATAGTTATTTATGCTTATTTTCACGCGAAGTACCGCTGCGTTAATTTGTTGTTACATCACTTATTAACAAGTTAATAAGCATCGCACATTTGCCCAACGCATGTACATTTACATGCGAGCGCAAATAACATATCTGGCTTTCAAAAATGATTTCTTATTAAAACGCATGAAATATATTTGCACGAGAAAAAATCTATTTTTGTAAAATACCGCGTGTCAATATTTATGTCGATAAAATATCTAAACGCCAGTATTATTAGGTCATTTAAAAAGTATCCGCGGTTTTATCCGGAAAAAATATACAAGAAATACCACGCTGTGCTATATGTGGTGCACCTGCCGTAATACGTTGCTCCTGGTGTAAGAAATATTTTTGTATGCATCATTTCTTTGAGGAGTATTATGATTATAAATACTACGAAATATAAGAATTGCTCGTCAAAAATTGAACAAAAACCGCGGATACTTTTTAAATGACCTATAAATATTATGTATTTTCCATTTGCTTTACGCCAGTCTAGATTTGCTATACTTCCGATTCGTTGCTTTCTTTGATTATTTCAATTCTTTCACACGCGAGAGCTCGCGAATGACGAGGCATCGACCAAACGGAACACACCGACGACGGACAATCGGTGAAACTTCCGGATGCCATTGTGCCACAAGACAATCGACACCCCGGAGTCTCCTTAGAAAGCATTGGCACAGCTCGATAGAATTCTTCCTCGAATTAGTTACGCTGGTAGAAGACTGGGCGTGCACGCCGGAAATTCGACGACGATACCATGAAATTCCGGCAGTGGTCCACGGGATAATGCCCGGAATTTCGAATCGGACAATAGCACGCGCCGAATCTTGGCAAATGACTTTGCACCGTTACACTCGTAAACGGAATCCGCGACAGATCACTTTGAATCGGTATGCATCAACGTGGAATTTGCACCTCGTTCGGAGCGAATACATGCGAAGCTCTCGGATTCACCCGAATTAAAGAAACAAAGTGATATTTTTTGCAATAAATTCTTTACAGGAATTTTATATACGATACTAACATCGAAAATTAAATCGATTAATCGATTTAAAAATACGTGGATTTTATTTCTCAAGCGTGGTGCTGTTTTAAAACTAACAAAGAGTCAGCGCAGTCTATTGAATTGTGAGAAAGTATATAATATTCACATAATATTAATATTAATAAGCCAGAACAACAAATAATATTAATATCCTAGCGTGGACCGAATATGGCTATCCTATTCTAACTTGTTTAAAAAAATTAAGTCTTGCAAAATATTTGACACGATTTTAATAATGTTGATCGGTCTGTCTTGTGTGATTCGATCATTTTAATTTAAAATTTTTTTGATATAGTGTCTCATTGCAATGACTAATAAAATAAAACTAATAAAATAGTTTATTGATATCAACATTGATAATGATTTTTTTACGATTTGCATACAAGTCTATAAATTAATAATAATGAATTTAATAATTTTTTAAAGACATTAACACAGACAAATTTAAAATAACAAGAGAATTTATAAGAAACAAAATATGTAATAATTTTAAAGGAGATAGAATCGGGTTATCAACAATATGTATAAAAAAATAAATTATTCTTACAAAATATCAGAATTCCAACACAACTGTAACAAATAATCGAAAACGTTGTTGAAATTACTACAGTTGAGTCAACAAATCTCCCTTAGGTTTTCACTTCGTGTTTATCAATCGAGGAAATCCCTTATGTCGCGCGCAATGCACAAGGATTACTTCATCATCGTTAAAAACAAAGAAGATAGACTGAACAAAACACACGAATAATGAAGCTGTCTAGCAACAGTTTAGTAACTTTTCAGAGTTAATCTGACATCTTTTTCTCTCATTATTAGATTTCTTTTTCTGTGCTTTCGCATTAAATCGACACTGTAAACAGGGTTTAAGTTATCCGCTCGGGGAATACTGCGAAGAGAGTAAACAGGTCACTATGTGCGGATTGCTATGTACGGAAAACGATTGGCTCACGTGTGTGTACATGTGTGTTGCGTGTACATGTTGCGTATATATAACCAACTCATATCACCGTGGACTCATTTCGGAAGATAATAGAGAGGGTGGAATAAAATGACCAGAGAGAAAGAGAGAGGAGAGGGCAATATCCGAAAATTCTTTCTTCTCTTCATAAGCCATCTTATCGGCTTACCGGTCGTTAATACCCTACTGCGGCCTCATAGAGTTATCGACGAACAAGAAGTTTCGTCGACTTTGCTCGCTTGTTCCGCCCCATACCCGAGAGTTCTTACAATTTCCTTCTTTGGAGGAGGGAATACAATCAACTCCGTATAACACTACCGTGCGAAATTCAGGTAGCTTTTTCTTCACGAATCGGCCTTCTATTAACTCCCGAGAGTTTTAGTCAGGTTCCATGTCTGTTCCTGCTCGTTTGCTACGAACGTTTCATCTACGAAGGCAAGCCACTCGGCGTCTTCTCTACACATTACTTGGAAAATGTTCATCATGAATTGTATTTGGATATATGCATACAATTAAAATTTCGAACTTTAGCTTGATTCATCTTGCATATCTTGCCATAATCATTGATCATTTGATAAAAAATTCTTATTTAAAAGTAGTAAGAAATCTCTTATTTAGAATGTTTTAGTTTATTGACCCTCTGTTTTTTACTTATTTATTCTTTTGACTCATTGCTTCTTTACTTTTACTTACTTTTCACAATTTTATAAATTTTATATTCTATTTATTGTTGTTTTAGTCCATCGGCCTGGTTTCATATTTATATTCAATGTTTACTGTGTTTTTATATGTTATAAATTTGTCCCCTGCGCCAAGACTCACAATTTACATACCGATCATTTCTTGTATCGCTGTCACTGACATCAGACGTTCTTACATTTCCCAACTATGTAATTTATTATAACATTAATCATTCATCGGACCATCTTTTATGTGAGTCACAAATTGATTATATTTTGCACCTATTTACTGCTTTATCATATTGTTCAATCATATCATATTTGTAGATTTTTTTGATAAGGACCTGAACCATAGGTCGAAACGTCAATAAAACTTGAAGTTTATATCATTGATGCTGGTTTGAAGTCGGTTATTGATTTTACCTTAATTTTATTATCACTGGCAAAGAGAAGATTATACTATCTGAGTAAGAAATCTCGTTTCTATTTAAAGTTTGACGGTTGCTTGAGATAGAAAAGAAAAATGTGTATAATGATTACCGTCATAGAAGATACTCAGGACAATTCAATATCTATTGTGAACTTCAAATTGTCTTAAAAAAGCGTCGATTAATTACCATTTATCGCCAAAAACTTGTTGAAAATTACCTAAATTTTGTTTTACAAGTAAATTCATGCTCATGCATCATTCACACGCGTCTTATAGCTTATAGCTCGTATCACTTGCTGTTCATCGATATTACGCACGACTTAACTCGAACGTGCGTGAGCGGGCAGACAAGCTCGAACATTGCGGTCGCGTACAGAAAAAACCGGCGTGCCCGCTTTCGCCTGTGGTGATGGATTTTAATTGAATGCGCACGCGTGTTTTGACACGCGCGGCACGTGCCAGGGCGTTGAGCTCCAATATTTGCTCTCGAGCACAGAAATTGGGATCGCCGCGATGGATCGGTTTTGTTTGCGCGGCTTTTATTCGCACCGCTTGTGCTACACCCCGTGCCGAAACGAAGGTGGATGTGTTTAGCGGTTCTCGTGTAATTCTCGCCAAACAGCAATTGTGAGGCAGCTCCTCCGCACTCGTTTACGTCGAGTGCGGTTCGGAGTGTTAAACCGCCGAGCTGTTTCGTACGCACGCGTACAATCGTCAATAGTACGTTGGTGACGCAAACGTTCGATGAGCCGCTCCGGTATTGTGCGAATTAAAAAAAGAGTGATGGAGAGAAAGAGGAAACAGCGTCGATATAAGAGAATCCAGACATCACAATGGGCTGAGAGCAAATTTATTTGATCGGCTTGAAAACATGAATACAATGGATCTCGTTGGTCAATCGCATGTTGACAAGACTGCAGTCATCAACTGATATCCGTTTACCGAAAATTTTTCGGACCGCTCTAAAAGCACGGAGAGTTGAATCGAATTATTGTCATATAGAGCATAATTATTGGAATTCACGAGGATTAGGTCGTTTTGAAATGTCAGTGCATAGAACAAGTTACGCAATAAAGGTTGCAAGAAAAAGCTGTAATCAAATGTAATTTTTAGTGAAGCTTTTTATTGAAAACTTGTTCAATTCTTAGACAACTTCAAGAATGTGATGCTCTGTCATCTCGATCAAAATGTGATACTACAAATAAGTTAAAATCGCTCTTCTATATTGCTGGCTCCACATATAATGCATATCTATCGATAGGGATTGTATGTGGGTCAGGGACTATATTCAGAAACTTGGTCTCGTTAAAATCTAGTTTCGTGAAAGGGTGCGTTTGGTGAACGTGAAAGGGTGCGAAGGGACGAGGTGACGACGTGAGACGAGAGGTCCATACCGCCGTTCCCGTTTCGTAACACACAAAGGTGGTGCTGCAAACTGAGTTGCCGAAACTTGGTCTCGGAAAGCGTACTAGAGGAGAGATGTCGAGGGGAGTGACATGCCACCTCGAGGAGGAACGTAGGAGGGATTAGTGCAGCTTCTCGTTGCAGTTTCGTGACCGGCTGACTCTCGTCACCGCATAGTGTCGAAGCAGATACGCCTGTCGTGCGCGACCTGCATGTAGTACGTGAGCGTACATGGTGTATTCTCTACAGGCACGAATTAGTATTTATAAGGCGACCGGGAAATTTCGCGGACCGTCGCTCTGGGATTTTGACCTGGCCAGAGACGCGAATTCTAGCATTATGTGTTACATAATTATAGTTACTCATCTGATAATCTTGTTACTGTGGAAATATCACTCTTTACATTTATGTATCAATGTTATCGTAAGAGGAGGATTAATAATGAGCTTTGTTTTACATATTTTTATAAAACAATAAACAATTAATACATTCATGACCGCGTATTACTAAATAGTAAGAAATAAACTTCAATTCGCCTTTTTACGGTCGAGCCTGGATCTTTTTTGGCCAGTCAATGATCTGCGCAATCGCAGTACACAATTAAATACAAGATGCGCATCGACACTGTCGAACTTGAAACACAATCACCAATTTAAAGTCAATTTGATTTCAAATGTTGATGTTAATAAGACCCTCCATCCCCTACATATAAATAATTTATTGCGAAAAATATTACCTCAGCCAGGATTCGAACTTGGAACTCCCTATATTTTTATAAGCCGTATTTCTAATACTGTCCATAATAACTACATAAAAATGTGTGCATTACCACGATGATGAATTGTCTGAATTATTGTATAAGAGTATTAAGCAATTTAGTATCTCAAATACTTTCTTGTGCAAGAAGCAAAAGTTCGTCCTTTTAAAGGATGACCACCGAGGAAGGACATTAAATATTAAAGTTAAAAATATTAGCTTTATCATTAGACTTATTTTGACCTTAAATTTATACTAGTTAGCGAAGTATAAAAGCAATGAACGTTTCTAAATATCTTAATCTCCTAATTAGTAGTCGCTGAGTATCACACGCGAGATCGGAAGTAAATAGATCGTCATCGCGTTGCAGGTAAGAACTCTCACTCAGGTCATCGCACACTCTGCTGAATCGATCTCTTTTTCATGGCGTGAATTGAACGACGTTCCGACGCGACTGGTTGAAACTTTGATATTCTAGAATGCTTTCGCTCTGAAATTGCTAGAAGAACGGAGAGGTAAGGTTGACGATAGTTCCGCTAACCGACTGCATAGCTACCTCGCTACGTCGATAACAGGTGACTGCATTCCGTACACTTGACTGCGCGGATATACTACGTGCATATACTTTACATGCAAGCGTTGAAGGTGCATTGAATCGTCAAATTACGTTTACTCACGCCGCCGATTCCCGTTTATTTTCGCGAGCCCGAAAATTTGATATCGAGCTAGGAGCTCGCGTATACAAGGATTTATTGAAATCGGAGACTCCGCATGACATCGAGATATTAAAGAATAAATCATTCAGCGCATTGTGAGAAAATAGGAAAGAACAGACTAGGATAAAATAGTAATATGTTCTATATTTTCTATAACAATAGTAATTTATACAATAGAATTATAATATAAAAAGAAAACTATTCACTGTGTGTGTATGTGTGTGTCAACTTAATTGTTAACAAAACGGCTAATCGATATTTAGTTGTTTAGAAGAAAAAGTCTTTTCGTCACATATGTATACGATAGTTGCAGTACATCGTTAAAGCAGCGCAAGATTGCACGCGAAAGTAATAATTAGATTAGGCGACAAGAAAAACATGTTGATGTCAGGCAACTAGCTTTTTAAGAAGTATATATGTTGCGGCAACTTATTTATTGCACTGTAACTCGATCGTAGCATGCAACGTATTTCCGTACTTCATCGAAGTTGTAACTTAACCCGCATTGTTTTTCCATCGTAAAATCCAGTCACGTCCCGAAGACGCCTTTATGATATAAATACCGCATAAAGTTCATCTTCGAACTATAAACTGCTTTTTTTCGGCATTGCAAACGATAATGGGGTCTTCTCGAAAAATATAAGTACGTGCTTATTCGCGTTGAAATAGTTACTGTTTTGATTCTCGCTCGTTTATATTACATTCGTATTACGACTAGACTGCTTTAGATGATACATAAATACATAATAAATACATATATAAATACATAAGAACAATCTATTTATTAATAACGTTTCCAAAATTACTTTGTCAATATATCTATCAAAAATGTTTTCCACCAACAATGATTTATTGTTTAATTCACTTGAAAATGTTATTCTTTTTTATTCCTATGTACTTTTATGATCGCGGCAATATTTTTCAATATTTTATTGCAATTTACAAGATTTTACATCCAACTAAAATTGTTTAAAACTGGAGTCAAATTTATCCACGAAATTGAAACAATATAAAGTTGAGTTAACAGATATCCGCTTATTTGTTACGAAACACGATATTATTTTGTGGTGCTGCATAGCATGGAAGTTTAAATTGCCTGGTGTAAGTTGACCCGAATCGTTCGACATCATAAAATCTAGTCACGGCTCTGGAGGCGGCTTTGGGATATAAACGTGACGTAAAGTCTTCGTCATAAATGTGCTTTTCGAAACGTAACGGAAACATGTTTACTTACATTTGCAATCGCCTACGCGTTACGATTCTCTTCTACAAAGCGACAGAGAAGAGAGAGTCGATCACGTTTATCCGAACTCTTAATGAAGAAAGATCGGCTACGAATCGATCACGATCACTCTGACTATACGACAATAATGTATCGCGGTAGCATCTACAAAAGTTTAAATCTCTGTTGAGTTCATCACACGCGAGTAGAAGTCGTTGAAGACATCGTAGAATCAAGTCACGCTCCGTAGATGTCTTTATGCTGGGGCTGTAGCATAAAGCCCGTCTCATCATAGTCGAGTGCGCCTCACTCAGTTCGGAAGTGTTAGGGACTGGAGGACGGGGAGGATGACAAGAGGAGATTCCGCGTAACATGTAAAGCGGCCGACAAGCCCCATCCATCGACGGATCAGCATAAAAATTGCAACAAAGGAGTTGCGAATTCCGTGAGCGCCTATGGGCCTCGCGCGTTTGCTGATTGACTATCATTCAGCCAGGTGTCGGAAATGGTACAAAGAGTAATCAGCGATCGACGGGCGGCATCGCGCAGGGCGATCGAACAGGGATGATTGTCTCAGTGGAAATTGTCCTGACAACGAAGTCCGGAAGAAAATGCGAGAAACATATCATCACAAATATGTCAACATGAAGAACTGTATCGTAGATGTATCAATGCAATGAATATTTGTGTTAGACCGACTCTATTAGTATGTTTATCGTTGCTATTTATTGTTTGACAGCATTCATTGATAGTATTAATATATTAAACTATATAAATTATATAAATTTAATATGTTTAAATTAAACATATTAAATATACTACCGAGGCAGTTGAAAGAACTTTCTGCAAGATGCATTTAAAACAGTTTTTTCTTTTCTTCAAAACAAATGGATATATATATATAATATATTTATTATATAACGGATAATATTACTGTATCTTATTAAGACGTCTAAACCTTGTTATATATCCGATTTATTTATACTACATCGAAAATTTAAAAAAAAAACTTTTATAGGAATTATTTTTTCATAAAATGGAACCATTTTAAGGGGTGAGACAAAAAAAATTTTTTTTTAATTTTCGATGTAGTATAAAATAAGAACCACCCTAATATATATATATATATATGGATATATATAAATATATATTGGATTATTATATATATATCCATTTGTTCCTTAACGAAAATTTTCGACGTTATCATCTTATCTTCTTCGTAGAAAAGTTTCAAGAAAAATTCTATTTAGAGAGTTAATAGAAAATAGGTCGCGAGATACTCGAAGCATTTCCGTTTTTTGCATTGGTTCCTTCGAGTTCTTACGCAAAATGCAGTGCAAAGTTGAAATCGACGCAATAATATAAGGAAGAAGGTACTGCGGAAAGGAAGGCCTCTCTCTCTCTCTTCCTCATAATAATTGCCTCTCTCTTGTAAAGGTATCAAATTGCAATCTCTGACTTCCAACGAAATTGAGAATGTCTTCGGCGCATCGCTAAACATATCTTTTGAGTTAAAAGCATTTTGTTGCATGCGAGAAAAAAAAGAGCTTTCTTCTTTCTATCTGAAATCGATGTCTGAAAAAAGGCGCCGAAATAAAATATCATATCGGATAGTGCATCGCCTCGCTTTTTCTCTTAATCAGAAAATGTGCGGCGCGCTTTCAACTGGGAATTTTCTGCCATGGTTGAAAAAGGAGATACGCTATGAAATAAATAAAGCTAAATAAAACAATAAATAAATAAAGCAATAAGTAAACGAGTATTGTTTCAGCAGCGCAGTTTTTTGTTTCCCAATGTGAGGTTGCGGTTCGAAAAGTATATTTCTAATAAAATATTACTAATACAATAATAATACTTGCACATAAATGCAACTTTTTGTTAGTGAGAAAAATTTAATATTGCGCAGATTCTAAACATTGACAAAATCCAAGATATTTACTTTTTTTATGATAATACACCATCAGGTGTCGCGATAATGAAGTAGAAATTATCTTCCTATTGTAATAGCAGAAGTAAATTATGGAATTTTAAGTCTTTCAGTTTAATATCTAAGTATAATCTTTCCTTTTATATATCGGAAATTTCGTTTAACGGTGACTTCTTTTTCCCCTACGAGGAATTGTGTTAAATTCCGCTGGCAAGAATTTCTTCATAAGTTTTGCAATGTGTTCTATGTGTATTCACAATCGCGTTTCTCGTAAAAAATGACATTGGTTTCAAGATAGCATTGTAAAAGATCACGTGGTTAATTAAATATTTGATTATTTAAAATAAAGGGTATTGATAAATAAAAATATGAAATATTTGTCTGAGAATTTCGAATTATTTGAGATTTAAAATATGTTTCTTTTTATAATATTTATCATCGTTGCTATTATTTAGAAAATCGGCATGATATTAATCCACATTTTTACAGAATCGTTACTATACAAGCATTTTGTAAGACACTGATAAATTTATAAGGTCCCCCTCTATCTTCGATTTTTCATTATCGACATTCTGTCATCCTTCAGCGGAATACCTGGAGCCGTCGCTTTTGCAAGAAAAAAAAATCGAGTTCCCGTTTTAAGCGGGTCAGACACTTCGCCGCTCGCACATTCATGAGGCAAATTGCGCGAGACAGCGCAGTTTTAAGCGAATGGAGTTTCTGAATGGCGCGATATGCTCGTACAAGAATTTCCACATCTTTTCTTTTCTCCAATCAATTTAATAAAGCGCTCGCGCAATAAAATCTAGGTTACTGGCTGAAGGTGGTGTAATAATTATCATCTCACCCGTTCTCTCTTGATCGTCTAGGCAATGACCTCGGAAAAAACTCTTCGATTAATAACCCAACAGATAGTTCCCGTGACGACGTTAAAGCACAACTCTTTTTGAATATACACGGTATCTACCTTTTGCATAACAATACGATGTCTTTGTTGACAATGGCGACGTTTCACCGCGAGAGTTCTTAAACAAAGAATAAAGTCCGCTTGATGTGAAAATATGAAGTAAATTTTTACTTCCTCCGACGCCTCCATTACGAAACGCGAAGAATTCTCTTGCTTTAAAAAAGATGAATTCTCTCTTTTGTAATCTTATACATATATATATTTTATCTTATCTATCTAAATATATATACATATTTAAAATTTACAATATCTGGTACATGCTGATATTATTGCCGAATTCAGAAGAAGAAATCTATATGTAATAATAAAATCAAGGAAAATAAATTATTAACATATAAAATTTAAACTTGATTATACATCATTTACAGGTATAAAGAAACACCTGTGTTTTTTTAAATTATTTTTTTAAATTTATCATCTAGTTCTCTCTAAATTTGGGGATAGCTAATGTAGAATTTTCTCTGAAAAGAAAGTGCATTTTGCATTTTACGTTATTGAAATAACGTTGACATTTAATAATGACGGTATGTTCTTTATAAGAACATTATTAATGGCTGCATTATACCGTAAAAACTTCGTTCCTTTTAACATGTAACTTCTTGCATAACGTATTGTGCGTCACGCTTACACGATCCGTTCATCTTAGCGTTATTTCTTAGAGGCTTATTAAAAGATGTTGGACTAAAGGATTAACGCGAACGAACCATCAAATCTCTCGTTATGAACTAAAACAAACATAAAACGGAACAACTTAATTCCTTCGTTGGCTCTCTTCTCTAATCAGTGTAACAAATTTAAGTCTTCTAATCCTACCGTAAAAACTACCGTATGTAACGGTAATTATCCACGGCCATTCCAGCGCGCAATTAAAACGGGCTCGAAGACTGATTAATGAATCTTTGTATCAAAGTTTCACAAAAAGGTAATTGGAAGTTGCATCTCTAATTCTTATGCATTTTATTTGAGAAATTGAAGACATTTCCACATTAATTTCCACTCGAAAAGAAATTTGCAATGAGAAATCTAATAACGTTAAATTAAACAAATTCAATGTTTTTGTTAATAGGTTAATTATTAGGTCTTAAAAAATAACATGATACATAATATTAATTTTTCTACTTTTTCTAACATTTTTTTATTTTCTAATAAAATATCTAATCTAATAAAAATAATAGTAGTTCTTAAAGATACTTCAATACTTCACGTCCCGTTATATATAATGGAAGTCTTCACTAAAAAATTATTAAATAACAAATAATAGTGTAAAATGAATAAATATTTTTTAATGGTGTGTTAAAAAAATATTTATTTATATTATTATTGTATAAGATTTTTTATGTATGTTTAACGTATAATATTTATGTAACGTCTTAAACCTAATTTCCATATCTTCTCAACCAAACGAGAGTTCTTTTCAAAATGTATATGATGAGCAGTTCTTTCTCCTTTGTTAACATCTTCGTAGTATCGTTCTATTGCTAATTATTGCAAATCAAGAACAATTGCCATTCTACAAATCCTATCAGAACTTGAATAGACGCCGTAACCAAGACATGAAGAGGAGAGAAATGAAGAGAGAGAGAGAGAGAGAGAGAGAGAGAGAAAGAGTTTCTCTCGTATTCTGCTCTTACTACCGCCCTGTCCCCCACTGGCGGAAATTTAAGAACTTATTCAGGAATCTCCACCATACCATCGTAGAACAGGCAGGCTCTGTCTCCTTTTCTTTTATCTTTCTCTCTTTCTGCCTTTATTGTTAGCAGCCACAGAGAACTCGTTTTCCACCGAGCCGCCATTTATTCTCGCGGCGTACATAACTGCCCTCGCTGAAAATCTCATCTCCTGACAAATTTCGTTACGTGCCCACAGCAATTTCCGCGTATAAGTTCACCATTCTCGTCTCTCCTGTGCCCCCGCGTCATACCTTTAAAAATCGAGTACCCTTTTAGTTTTCCCGAAAAATTGCATAGAAGCTCGTTTCGAGTGTTAATCAACCTATGCTAACTACTCCGATTGGATTTGACGTTCTTGTATAATGTATGATCGAAGCTGTTTTGAACAAAAAATATATGAAACTTAAAAAAAAAGAGTTTAATAAAAAATATAATATGAACAATTGTATGCTCGAAGAATATATATTTAACATTTTAATATTAATTTTAGATATTAATTGAAAAATAATTTAAAAAATTATTATTTTATTGAAATATTTATGTTTTATGTTAATAATACAATGCAATGCAAAATAATGCAATACAATACAAATTACTTTCCGAAACGATTTAAAAACTATGGCACATTAAATTTCGTCAATTCGTCGAATAATGATGTTAAAACAGAGAAATGATATTTTTTTCTCTACAAATCAATACTATTGTTAATTGTGTCGACATTCTCGAACCGACAAAAACACGACATTTAGATTTTCAGTTAAGTTTCTCCTCGTAAAAAGTTTAATTACTTTCATTTATAACGATTTACCAAGCACTCTACAAGTCTCAACTGAAAAAACCCGAGAATTTGTACAATAAAAAGTCAGTTAATGCTTTATTTTAGTTCAAATAGTTATTTTAAAATAGTTTATATAAATTAAATGCTTAAGAAATGCAAAATACACACATACAAATTCTTCATTTAAATTCTTCACACATTTAAATTCTTTATTTTCTATGATTTGTGATAAATTAGAAAAAAGTTTGGACCTTCGATAAATTCTCATTAAAAAATTTTTCGTAAAGTATCTCTATTTTTTTATTTTAAAATATTAATTACTCATTATTTGTGTGCAAATTTAAAATATTAATTATTTTACATTGTTTACTTGTGAGAAATAATGTGGATATATAAGAATGAAACTATTTTTAACTTAATATCGAAAAAAATGAGGAATGCAAACTTTATTTCTGTATTTTCCATTCCTCCTGAAGGCTACAGTCAATTATTGTGTGCCGACGAAAAATTGGAGTGATCACGCGAGTCGTTTTTAGATAGCGAGCCAAACCACTGTATACGAACAGTCGTGCTCGTAATGGTTCTCACAACGATGATTACCAAGCGTGATTTAAGCATTCGCGTTATGCGGAGATTTACGCGGAAAATACACGGCTGAAACCGCACCAGCGAAATCGTCACTCCAAATCACTCACGTTCGAGTCAATGTGCCGCGAGATTTGTCGCACGCAATCACGTAGCGACGCAATTCACCGCAGAAACTACGAGTATATAATGGCACGCTATAAATAATATAAGCGGCGATTAAATCGGCAAAGGCTTCGTGAAACATTGTCGAAATTATGTGAGTAATTATTAACGCACGTGTACTTTTACATCCGGCAATAATGGATTGTTATTTGTAAATGTATCGCATCATGATCCTAAATTGCGAAACCCGTAAAACGGCAATGACAAACGTTTACTTTCTCATTATACTTATATATATATATATATATATATATATATATATATATATATCTCGTTAAGCGTATCACTATGTTATCGCAAATTGAAAACAATTTTCGCCATAAATACATACAAAGGATGCTATTACATTTTCATAAGCTATTTCGGTTGTTAATATAAATTTATTTAACGAATTTTGTCATAGTGAATTTAATCATGTTTTCAAAATATTACGCATAATTGTTATAAATTATTATAAACTGTTTATTTACCCGTATTTAGTGAAATTTTCATATATTTCTACTGTGTAATTAAAATTTCTTGGTTTAATGTTTTTATTTTAATAAAAAATTAAGCGCGTGTATGATTTCACGTACATTACTATATGAATAACTGTTCAGTGAATTCGGATAAGGCGATTTCTCTCTGTTACATCAATTTCGAGAATCGTGAAAAGATAAATACAATTACGTAATTAGTCCAACCGCGTGCACGCATAGGATTAGTAATAAGCCGTGACTGTTTGTCATTATGTACGCGGAACTTCCGTATTCAGGTTTATTTACTTTACTAGTTAATGCAGCGCACGCCACTGAGATTCATTTGTGTGCGAAATTAATTAGACGCAATTATGTCAGTATTAGTTTTCCACCAGCATTGATTATTGCATTACAATTTAATCCAGATCTGTTAAGCATATGCGCGTATCATAGGTTTTGTTCCCTTAATATCGAATTGTAAACGTTGCAATACTGATCTAAATGCTGAAAAAGTGTGCATAATGCAATAAATATTTAATACTTGACGTTAAATGGTGTGCAAAGAAAAATAGTCAGTATTCTTACTTATCCGACCACCTTACTTATCCGGTCAACTTGCGCGCATAATTGTCGCATTTAATTATTGCAAGATCCGCACGATAATTATTGCAACATTCTACACGGCGATAAATCATATCTCAGTAATTTGTTTCCACGTGACAATGATATTGCGAATGATTGCCGTGAGATGGTTGTCGGTTGCAGCATTGCATTTTGCACGACGTAGCAGTTTCCGGCGGGGAGGAACTTCCGGAGAGAGAACGCGATGAATGCGTTCGTGAGCGTCATTGTGCAGCTACGAATCTTGGCAAGACACGGGAGTGAGTTTATGGGCACAGTGCACCACTACAGTTCGTTAAATGACACTTTTTATCAAAAACCTCCCGTCTATCCCCTCTCATCCAACGAAAGCCGGCAGATGAACTCAGCATTCTCGTCAGCATTACAGTCTTGAACATTAGACGCAAAGTTGGAATTCGCGAAGGAGACAAATTGAATAAACTTTATCATCTCCATCTAACGCTTATAATCAAGATTTAGAAGATTGTGACATTAAAATTTTAAAAGACACAACAAAAAGAATTATATAAAAAGTATCTATGACGATATTTATGTCGCTCGTTTTCTTTTAAAACAAATTCTCTTATAATTAAATCTATTTAGAGATATTTTCTAATGAAAATATGTTTAAATACTTCAATTTTATCGCGTGCTAGTCTTTCTTAAAGAAGTATAATAATTAAATTAAATTTGTCCGTGCTTGCGATTCAAATACATGCGGAGAAGAAAAGGAACGAAGTTGCAATTTCGTTGAATTCTCCGAATGGGATATGCGCCAAATGCTTTGCTAGTGGAGGGTATCAACTAGAGCGGCTTACAAAGCGCAATGAAGACTTACGAAGACCCAACGGGTGAATTGCGAATCTCTCTTACGTCTTTCCTTTGACTATCACTCGTCAAAGAGCAACGCAGTGCACGTGCGAATTTAGCTCCCTTTTAATCCGCACGAGTTCACCCGTGCGCCTAGAAGTTGCCACAGGTAAACACATTAAAGCGCTAGCTCAGCAGGTAGTGAAGCCTTTCTGCTCAGATCGCAATTTAATATACGTTTATATAAGCCTCACTTTACGCACAAATTTAAGTTAATAAACGGTAACATCCAGAAAAATAAAATGTATTTTATTGAAACAATTCCTCCGATTTCTTTAAAGATTAAACGACGCTTTATGTTTATTGCTTAAATATATTCTTCTGATTGTTCTACTCTAATCTGTTCATGTTACTAGTTAATAGTCTGATATCTCCTCCGAATGTAAAATTGTGTTTCTCCTGTACTTCATTTTCCATTATTTATTATTTTTGCATGAAAATTCGCAATAGTTTACATCACTCCATCCTTTAACAATTTTTTTTCGTCTAAATCAACGTTGTTTGCACGTATTGACCTAGTTAGTTTTTAAAGCCCGTTGCGCGTCCAACTAAATTACGCGTTGTACCTCCAGTACGTGGCCGGGCCAGCGGGAGTATGAGATTGATTAAAAAGGGATCAGAATCTGCAATTGTGAATTTGCAAACGCCAGAAATACATCCATAGTTGAGTGATACATTGAGAGGTATTGTTCGAGAGCTAGCAATTAGTAACAAAGCACATTGGTTTACTGCAGATGTATAGTCATATTTTAACATAAAAGTAAAAAAAGCCCGAATGTTGATTTTACTTGTGATATCACGGTAAAAACACGAAAACATGTGTAGTCAAGATTTTTGTCGAGATTTTCATAGAACCTCACAAGTGACAGATACTAGAGGAAGCAATTTCTGCAACACATATCTATGCTCTCACATATGTTTATTCAACATATGACCACTCACGATGCACAATCAGCATTTTGGCAGGGTCGTACCGCGGTGCTGGACTTGCGCCAATATGACCGCAATTAGAAACGCCATGATAATTTTCACAAAAGCTAGTCATTAACCCACTTCCACCTCGTTGAAAATATTACGAAGCAAAGCGTTTCTCAATATCTATCTTATTTTCTCCCTCTGCTTTTATGACGTAAGGTTTATGATTCAACTCGGTAGAAAATTCACCTCGATAAATATTCTCCTCTGTATAGAAGAAAAAAAATATTAAAATTAAATTAAAAAATACTTATTATATAAATATATTAAACATATTATGCATATATAAACATATTTATAAAAATACATATTAAAAAACTTAATAGAATAATACACTGTAATACAATTAAAAAGTTAGTACAATTTTATAATAGAGATCGTACATCTTTCTAAAGAATTTTTTCGAGGTCTAGATTTAATTATCAACTATAAACGTGAAATCTGAATGTAACTTGATCCAAGCTTACTTGCTAATGCGAATCATTACCATAACCACTGTAATTTCATCGTTTCATCGTTATTGAAACATGTTCATTGCGCACTCTTATCATTGCAGGTTCTGTGCTGCAAGGTCTAAACTTTTTCTCTTCGATATCTATGTTCCCTCGCTATCGAATCTCGTTTTAAAGTCGCAAGACTCCTTTGTGAGACCAAGCGCATAAATGCGACGTTTCTACGAGATTTCACGGACGAGACGGCGAGACGTTATTAAATTCGATGCCGTGAGTATCTTTTCTAGATAAGAAACCCCCACGTAAAGAATATTTTATTGCGCATTATGGTGCGGTAAAAATTATATCACATCCCCGCGCGAACTCATTGTGGATATTGCGTGAGGAAATTTTCTCTCGTACGCGGACGCGAGAGTAAAAGAGCCAGGCGTTGCCAGGAAATGTGTTTGAAGAAGAAATCTTACAACTTCCACGGGCGCTCCTTAATTTGCTACCCAGGAGAGATTAACGAGCCGCAAAGACGTTCCGGACACGACTTGCATTGACTGATCGTATCGCGCAACGACGCGGAAAGAATATGTTCCTTAAGACACCAGCTGAATGAGGTAATCACGGAAGAACATCACAAACTTACACACCGTAGCCTTCACGGATGGATATGTTAAATTTATTCGCGGTCTTCATTTCGTCCTGCTTGAAGCATCTAATGAACGTATGTGGGTCAGCGGTTCTCTAACGACGAACAGATCTTTTAGTTTTCTATCAAACCCCAAAATCCAAATACAGAACACTACTATAAACGCAAAACTAATTAAAAATGCAATTTAATTTTCCTTGCAACGTTAATCTTAATCTATTGCGTTGTTACGCAAAAGCGCATTATTATTGTTAGAAATTTTATAATGATACAATGAATTGATACAATGAATTTATTGTGGTATTAAATTTGTCGCATTGTTTCATTGGCAATGATTCATTTAATGACACAAGTCAGTTTACAACAATGAATTATATCCAGTACAATATTTTAGCTCGTTCCTGAATAGGAGTGTGATAGAATATGATCGCTTATTTTCATTACGTTTCATTTTCAGCGATAATTGCTTTCCGCAATAGACTACAACTGTTAATTAAAATTTATTGGTCATTTGGTTCTTATAACTCTCAAGTCTGTCACAGCTGAAAAACTTTTCAAATCCCATTTTTAACAGAGTTTTCTCATCTTTTCATACCAGTAAAACATTCGATCTCTTTCTTACTCGATTTAGTGTCGTTCTAAAACATCTAACGCCGTAGTAAAACATAAAACGAACTTTCACACTTCTCACATTGAAAATTCATTCGTCAATAGCTCTTAGGGGTAGAATGGAGCATTCTTTATCTCGTAACGTGTAAATCCGAACAGTGTTCTTTCGACAGAATGTTTTGAACGGTTTGTGAAATTTATGACAGCGAAATGGAACGCTAGCGTCACCGAATACATAATTCATTCTGTTTAACTTATTTATGGTTACTGTACTTTTATTGTATCATTATCATATCATTTTGACAATGAAAACAGATTATATTATGTACATTTCATTTAGACAAGTATGTATAAATATGGACGTTAATACAGCGATAGAAATATAATGATATAACAAATTGTTGAAGTAAAAAAAAATTGTTAATAGAAGTGTAAAAAAGTAAACTATTTTCTTAAAATAACACTTTTTAAAATTCTTAAGATATTCAAGTCGAAAGTGTCAAAATATAATTGATAGAAACAATTTATTTGACAGAATTAATTTGTAACGGACGAGTAATACATAAGAAACGAATTTTTCTTGTAAGATTCCTTTGGTAGCAAGATTGTAACAAGAAGTTTCTTGACTGATAAATGTAAAGAGATAAGCGGATAACGTGTGTGAGGATCTTCCCCGGCGCTTCTCCCATATAATGCTATTGCGAGCGCAAATGCGGACAAAAACGTACGAATCTGAAAGTCATTGAATGCGTACATATATCCGGGTCGAATCGCAAAAACGGACCTGGTAGGTGTAGACGACCTGGATCGACCAACAGTCCGTGAACTCGCGCAAGAAAGTAGATACGGTCGGCAGTAAGCACGACCGTTCTTGATCCGCCGTTACGTAGGATCGAGCCGTAGACTATAACTACTCGCCGCGTCATAGAACTCGGCGAGCCGCAGGCCTTCGAGATTTTCTCGGTCGCATTTTACTGTAGCTTCTCGAATTTATCACAACACATTTTCTGGGAATTATATTGAATATTAAACCTTAAACTAAATAGAAAGCTGAAGTTCTTTCAAATCGACTGTATACGGAATTTTATTGTACATTGTTGTATTTATGCAAGAATATTTTTGTCCGATACACGATTTAATTGTACATTTGATGGGCAGAATCTGCGGTTGTGCATGTGACCAATTAAATTTTATAGTAGCATTAAATTTTATATAGCAATAATTATATTTATAATTGGTTATGAGTTCCAAAATCAGTTTTGATCTCTGCTGAAATCCTCTCCAATTTGTGGCATTTGGCGAATTTAGCACACTGTTGGATTCGTTGCCTTTATCTAGTAATCATTGTCAATAATGTCTTTTTTTGTTCCTACTATGTCTTCTGTGGAAAATGTAATCACTGCCTTGTTCAACGCTTTTTTTTCTATTTCAAATTTAAATGCAATTTCTCTTGTTTTCAAATCCTTATTTTCTTTTTTCATTTGTTTATGTACAACGGGACAATTAATTATACATTTTCTTACCTGTTTATTGTCCTAGTCATGTATTGAATTTGAAATATTCATTTAAAATTAATATGATATAATATACAATTTTATTCATATTTAATGTAAATACAATATTACAGTGTAAAAATTGAATAGTCATATGCCAGAGCAATGATAATAATAGATGAAATGCAGCCGACGTCACAGTTACCATACAACCAGGAAATTGAATCCATTTGCCTTATATTTCTTTCTCCGATTTTTTGCGTCGTCCATTATAAAGTAGATTATACAATTGCATCAGGAAAAATACCGCACAGTATCCGCAAATCACCCATTCTCGCATTATCTGCGTGTCAATGCGTACGCAACAGGTCGACAAATGTAACTTTTCAAATCAACATTGCATAAATATTAATGAAATCATAAAACCGATATCGTGTCACGCGAAAAACGAACCGCGTAAAACACAAACGCACATGTAACTTGTATTTTTAACAAATAATAATCTCATTCTCTTTTAACAAAATATTGCGTGACATTTTATTTATGAAATACGAGTCTCAATACGATCTTCATAATATCTGTTACCATAGACACCATTATAAATTTATGCACAATGTATGCAGTATTCTGCAACGCGATAGAGATCGAGTGATGTTTATTTTATGTGATTTGCGCAATTTTACGCATCCTTTATTGTCACGTGGAGCGTGAAAGGTAAAGCAAGTTAGCCAGGATCTATATTTCAATCCGTCTCGATACGTTCGAGTCAACTACACGGCATAACACTTTTATTACCGCACGCGCGCATTCTCCATAAACACCAGAACGCAATATCTCGAGTGTTCAAATAAAAGCGCAACGAGCGTAACTTAGATGCATCCGCTGGAAATTGTTTGAAAGTTCATTTTACAGCGCGCATTAAGATATGCCGGCGTTACCGCGCCCGTAAACTACCGATGCACATATTGCACCCGGGCATAATGCCGTCATGAAAGTCAGTCTTGTTTCGTCGCGCAACTTCGGAGACTGCAGCTGACGAATCATAAAAGCTTTCGCTTCCACCATCTCCTTTTGCATTCCCTCTTCATCCCGCCTCTCTTCTCTCTCGTCTCCTCGTACCCGACATATAACCAACATTTGCATTGCTTGCATTTTCCTTGAAACGCATTCGACTTCTTTGTTCTTTGCAGCGTTTCCTCACTCATCTTGGCATACGATGTTTTCAACTTTTCATACTTGAGTACTTCATAGTTTCTAGCATTAATGAATTGTCAAACATTGTTCTTTCTTTTTTTACTGGAAAATGTTTAAATTACTGAGAGTGACGATTTATACATTTCTAATATTTAAAATGCATTAAATTATTTCAGAGGGAACTAATTATAATGTTATATATGCGTTAGTTTGTAAAAAATACATTTCTTATTCTTCTCTGTGTTTCCCTGTTTCTTTGTGACTTCCTGTCTCTGTGTTTCTCTGTTTCTTTTTTCTGTTTTTCCTTCTTGATTCAAATATTACTTTCTCTTATTTCCCTCTTCTCTTGCTTCTTTATGAGACCTCTTTCCTATCGGATCTTTATTGCTACAGTAAGGAATCTTTTTTTTTGTTGCGTAAGTGACATTGTGTCGCGACCGATATACTCATGCTTAACTCATGTTAGGGATCAATACTGAAGCGAGCGAGAAATATTTTACGTTATATATAAACAAATACTTTTGAAATAAGAGCACCCGATGTGAATAAACTCCAGTCTTTCATCCTTTCTCTCTTTTCCCATTTTCTTCTTTCTTTTTTTTTATTTTTTATTTAACTTGGCACAGCGAGACCGATTTGTTCGACGCCGATACCTTCCAAATGTACCGAATATATAGGAGAAACATATTGCTCAATAAGTAAATAACTTCGTGACGAAGAATTGTCAATTTAAACGAGAGACAAGTAATCGACTGCTGCAAAATCATTTGGCGTTGGTATAACGGATGCTAAATATTCTGTTTTGTTAGGTAGGTATATTAAAATTGTTTTTCATATAAAATAACGGTACGACGTCGTGCCGTAACGACGGCAGAATCCTCTTGTCCTGATATTTACGATATAGCTCGTTTAAAAAGTGATATTCTAGTATTAACGAAGCATCGCCATTTGTCAGAAAATAGTATCGGTAGCCAATTTTTACAAAAAATGAAAACAAATATCCGAAGATATTTTATTCGTTCATGTCGACCTCTTGACCTTAATCTCGCCCGAAAAGTCTGCCTGACAAGCGGTAGGGTTAAAAATCGAAGTGGAATTTTGACTGCCAGGCGGATCGAACAATCGCTTTACTCAATTTTTCATCATTCTTGTCGGTGAACGGCACGTAATTCCGTGGGGCAACGTGACCAAGCGTAATTTCATCGAGCTTCCCATTCTTTTACTCCCCACCGCCATCTTCTATTCTTCTCTTTACTATATGTGTGTATAACCAACGATTTTCCGCAGGGTCGAAAGTCGAGAGAGAGCTTAGAACTAATGGACAACATAATAAGTTTAGCTATTGTATAATCGCCGTTAATGGCAGAAACGTGCAGTAGTACTTTGACGAAAGATCTGTCCAAAGGGAAAGACAAATGCCTCTTAAAAGGTTCCTTTTACGAGCTTTTGCTTACTACCGAGGAATACTTAGAGAAAAGATTATAATAATCAATATAATAATAATGGTTAAAATATCTTAAATGCTATTTCATATGTAAATTTATGTATATATTTTAATTTAATATTTAAAATTTTCTTAACGGAGCACTCTAATTCAAACTTCTTAGCATGTAACTAAAATATGTCGTAATTTACACTCTTCGACCAGAAAGCTTTTTTTTCAACCGGTTGTAATCAGTACGTTTCGTCCATAAATATAACGTGTAATCGAAAGACAATCGTTACAGCGTGGAAAAAGCAAATTCATGCGAAAAGCATCTTTGAAGAAGGCCTTTTTGCAGATAGCCACGAAGAGGATCGTGGAAACGGCGATGAGGATAGACGTGACAAGGGTAAGGGAAGGAGTCTAAAGGATAAATTTTATCCATGCGCCATCGTACAGTTTTATTCAGCGGAGTTTGTTTGCACAGTTGATTGCCTCGGTAGCAGCGATGACGAGAGTAACGAGAGTGAACTTAAGCGATCAATTAAAAATGTAAACTTGCCTAATTGGGATGTTAAATGGTATATCACTGCCAACGTGAGCGGCCGCGATCCGACGAATCGCTCTCCTCTCCTTGATTGCGCGAGAAGTGAATCCACGTCTCGACACTTTCACGGAGTTGAAAGTCGGAAGTTAGAAGCGAGCGAAAAAAGTGAAAGACCGTCCTGCGAAAGTTGGAAACGAGTGGGACGTGCGTGCTTAACGTTTAATTGCTGATTTAACTGTGAACGAAGAGAATATTTCGCTTTTAAAACGTAGTTTAGAACTGAGATAAAAATATTTACTAATTAAAATTAAATAGGATATATGAAGATTTTAATAGTAAAAAGCCGATCTCTATTAATTGACATATGGAAAATTAATTTAATTAAATCGTGACTCTCACTTTTAAAAACAGATACAAGAGAAAGATTATTTTTTGTAGAGATAATAAAATATATACCTTTTAGATATCTTTATTTTTTTTATTTATACAATAATACTTTATTTTTTTATTTTTTACAATAATTATTTAAAAAAATAGTAAATTGGTAGTAAAATAACAATAAATAAATACCGTAACTAATAGTAATAACAATAAATAATTTTTAGTATTTATTTTTTATTTTAAACTGAGTAATATGAATAACAAATGATTAATTTAATCTTCTTCTTTTCAACTTTTGTTATCTTATTTAAACTTCAACATTTCTGAAGATATGTTCAATCAAATTTGTATTGAAATAAAAATCTTTTTACAGTCTTAGTTGAGGAAGAAAAAATAATAATAAGTACATAAAATATAACAATATAATAACACGTAATAAGTGAAGATAATTTTTATCTACACAATATAAATAACAATCTTTTTCACATTTATTTTGTAACATTATAAGTAGATTAAATTTTAAAGCGGGTAAAGCCTCTTTTCTCTCTCTCTCTCTCTCTCTCATGACACATTTAACATATTTTTTTTATCCTTATGGCTAGTTGGAACAGATAAGTAGTTTTGTTGCAATTAGCGATAATGGGTGATTTAATGCGATCATTGCCAGGAAATTCGAAAAAGCTGCGAAGAAATTCGTGGTGACGCGAACGGCGGGGGTAGATTATGGCCGTGTGGCAACGCGGAGAGTGTGAACGCGGCCGGAATAGATCGCATAAATTACGGACCAGCCGTGGAACGCGCGACATAACGAGATAATTAATACACGGACGACTGTTCAGGCGAGCGAGGTGGAGAATGGGATGAAACGTTGATGAGGGGAAAGAGAGAGAGGAACAGAGAACGGGAGAGAGGAAGAAAGCGATGGTGCGTACGTGTGTATGAGTGTATATGTCATCGCCCTTTCTGTACTGGACAACGCGTACCCGCGCCAGAATGCATTTACCTACTGTTTCGTTGCTTCTAATGGCCGCTATTCGCCACCCTGTATATTGTCCGCGAGGGTCGGTCGACATCTCTTTTGTCCCACGCCCACGTTGCATGGATGGAACGATCCCCCGATCGTCCGGGCGTTCAATCGCACGGACACGGTTCCGTGAGTCCGTGAACATGGATAAATTAACACTGGCGAAGAAGAATCGCTGAGAAGTGAAGTTTAAGAAGAACTATTATCCGCTCCCCGTGTAAATAAAAGATAAGAATTCTCTCTTTTTCTCTCTCTCTCTCTCTTTATACGTGTATGTGTACATGTCTTCTAAGAGGAAGTAAAAGTTTCTCTTTCTCAATCTGCAGTTTGCGCTAGTAATATCGATTAATCCATGAAAGATAACTTGTGATCCTAAAGTCTTGGCTTACCGGCCAAAATTACATAAAGTTTTTCTGATGTTGGAAGAAGAATCGGTAGATAAATTTTTATCACGCAGTGAAAACGTACATCTCTCAAAAGTTGATGTACAAGAGAAAGCTAGAAAAAACCGGGTGTGTGTGTGTGTGTATATGTGCGTCTACAAATCTAACCGTTGGTAAAATCGCGGCTCTGAAACGTCAATATAGTCTGTATGAATTCATGCATTTATAACTTGGTAACTTCTGACACTATAAATCTACGTATCTACGGATCTGGCGGAATCTGTGAATCTACGAAGCTATGAATCTCCCACAAAGCACTCTACCGCATACCAATAACCCCTTTGAAGGATCTTCTGTTTTCAATGTAATAATCCCTTATCCTGAAAGCGGATGAGGATGAGCTAGCAGCTATTTATAGTAACTTCGAGCAGCAAGTAGCCTTTGGCGGCGAAAGCATTAAAAGCACACTTGGGGCTGTTTTTACCTTGCGCGTTCCGGTCGTGTCATCATCGTCGGAAATTCCCCAAAGTTTTTCCTGATTGCACTCGTGACGTTTTGCGCCTGGTTAGCAAACTGCCCCAAGGCGTTAGCCTTTAACTACGACGAGAAACGTCGCCGAGTTTTTCGTCGTCCTCCCTCGCAGGAGGTCCTCCCATTCTCTCGCCGGGAGTTCTCTCGCATCATTGTCGAACCGGACCGAATCGGCGCGGGTGATTTTCATCAGTGACAATTGTTCGTATTCCTTCACTGGGAGTTGCCCGCCCGCCTGTTTTCCCCGATGTCGAATAATTCACTTTCCGCAGTTCGCACTACGCCCATCACGGACTTCCACATAAATTCACCCCGCTGCTAAATTGTGGCGCGAACTTATTGCTATAGAAACACGGCTTATTATTTCAAGAAGACAAACGGCTGATAAATCGACGGGGCGAAATCTCGCAGGTGAAACGAGGACTTACAAAAATGTCGAAAATATAAATTCTAAAAGAGAAGCTTTACTTCGCTTCTATAATTTTTTATTAATTTCTAGAAGAATGTGATTATAAGTGTCGATCTATCATGTAATCAGTTAGTTAGAAACATTCTTTTCTCTTATTTTACTTTGATAAGAAATAAACAACTGCATACAAAATGAAATAGAGAGATCGCTTACATATGTAGCAACGAAATATCTTCAAAGGAAGAAGAATATTGACGGTGCAACGAACGAAAGGTTCATCTCCTCTTCGATCATCCAGACGCAATCTGAAAGGTCATACCTCTTCTGTCGAGAGTGTGTACATTCTATTGTCCAAAGGTATGCGACGTGCTTCGGCGGAAAGGAATGAAATCGATTAAAGTGCAGCAGCCTCTTGTAGGAACGGGAATGCGATCTCGTCGCCGAGTAAATGATGCCGCGTATCTTTTCCGCCACGAAGTCCACTGAAAGTAGACTCGAGCTTTAACTCAGATATCCGGGCAACATTCCAAATTTTACGATGTGGAAATGTGTGCTGGATACACGGTAGCTTCCCGGTCTCTGACCCTCGATGTATCGCCATAACGGGGCAATCGCGGCGCGAATCGATAGATATTTATTACCGCCGATACGGCAATAAATCGTAGCCGCTGACCAAAGTCAAAATACTTTTGTGATTCTTTTACATCTTTCATCGCGAGGGAAATAAGAAAATTCCGTCCGCAATCGCGCGAAATTTCGCGAATGATATTCCTGGAAATCAGTAATAATGCAAATGAGATAAAAACGAGATTACCGGTCGCTTTTAAAAATTTAACAGCGGACGCTCTAATTCCGCTGACGTAAATGTATCATTTATGAACGTTAAGTAAAGCGATTATGATTTGCGACGACAAATCGTATTTGCCGAGCACATCGAAAATGTATTCGGTGAAATCGCATTTGTGTATAGTATTTTTATCAACAATAACCACCACGCGTGACGAAATGCCGAACGGCAAACGGATTCGTAATTTGAATTCGTCGATATGAAAATTAAATAAAACGCATGTGTAAAAGCTAGTAGATTCGTATCGATATTCCATAAGCGATACATGCAGGTGATAGCTACTAAAACAAGCAAACGGAATATAGTTTTTCTACATATATGTAAATTATTTTAGGTGAATTTCGTTTTTTAATTTTCTTTTTGATAACGCAAAAAGCAAATATATTTTTTGACTGGCAAAATATTATTTTTTTTTTCATAACTTTATTATTTTTGCATAGTATTAGAAATCTTTTTATTCTTTCTTAATTTCTCATATCTATAAAAAATAACATAAGTTTTTTCAAACAGTGAGAATGAAAAATAAAATTAAGAAAAAGCGAAGGAAAAAGAACTATTTCATAATTAGTATATGTATGTCGTAAGATTTATTTTGTAATTGTGATTTTATTTCAAGATTGTTAGACAACTATTTTTCAAATAAATTTCAAATATATTGGATAAAAATTATCATCAAACATCTTGTTGAAGCAATTGAAACTTAATAACTGAATTTATTTAGTAAGAAATAAATTTAAAACGCCGATATATATATGTATATACGGTCAGAAGATGAATTTATTTATATTGTAAATTTATTATAGCAAAATTATATCTATTTATGAGGCAAATTATTTTATTAAAAACTATCAGTGTTTAGTGTATGATTTTGATGGTTTACAAACTAAACGATAATGATAAATTGCGCTTTAAATATCTGTACAATTATGCAATAAAATTTTTTATTGCGTTTGTTGATTTATTTTTGTTGCTTTCGTCGATATAGAATACGATAAAAATACCGCTGATTTCGGCCACCATGTATCCCGAGAACTGAAAAAGCGTTAGATTGGTCAGATTTATTGCATTTTCAACTTTAACAATGTCCAAGAAAACTTGCCTATCGGTTGTGCGCGACTTTAACTGAGTTCGAGACGAATTCGAGCTGCAGTGCGACAGATATACCTGAGAACTCAATCTATGCGACCTCGTGCGATTCAGCTCTGAACGGAACTTTACCGGTTTATTGGTTCACCGTACGAGGATTTCGTGAAGGATAAAATAAATGTACCAGGAGTCTGCTGTCACAAAAGTGATAAGTCGATCTACCAGATATACCTCCGGCAAGAGACATTGTGTGTATCCGACTAGATCAACATTTGCAAACCTCTTGCGATATGTGAATCTCTTAGCACGTATATCTCTTAAGATAAAACCCCGATGATATATCATCGCATTTATTTATTTATTATTATTTTAACGTGTTTTAAAAGTCGCCATATCGATATACATATACATAATATTGTTGTTTTCTAAAATTGCATTAATTTCCTGAGATCAATATTCTGCAAAAGACACATTTAAAATTTCTTGTTTTTTGGTCGCCACTTTCTTATAACGAACTTGAAACACTCATAGAAACGCTTAGAAAGTATTGCAATGTTTTATTGTGATATTGTTATGTCGACATCTTATCCACATTATCACATATTTCTAACAGCGAATATGCAATGAATGAGCGTATCATTCGCAAGCGTATGAATAACATATGTCATAAAACAAGTAACACCCACTTGAACTTACTACTTAAAGACGTCTCGAGTCACTTTGACGTTAAGCAGCTTAAACGGCTGATACATTCGTGTATGTCGTACATCAGATTAGCTACATCTAAGGGCTCCCAGTTCCTGCGCTGTAAATTGGAATCTGTTCTCTATTACTACACTGACACTCAGACCCGACACAATTTCTCCTTACTAGTGAATAGTAACCACGTGCATGAACAACCTGGAGTTACAACAGAGATCGTGAAACGCGTAATCTTGAACGGAGAAGCGCAGTGTTGCATATCTCTGTATAATAATATTAGTTACAGTGAAAACACGGTTAACAAAGTTCAATAACAATTACATAATCTTAAAAGTATTATGTTTAAAGTAATATTATAGAAATATTATAGCTCGTGAAATTGTGCAATTAAATATTGTCTTATCAATTTCAAGACAAATTTGATTATTTCGTGACTTTGAGAATATTTTATTATGTACTATATATATTGAATATTCAACATTTTTTTGTTCAGATGTCAATAACAATAAAATTTATACGACAAAATTTTGTATCATATATAATTTTGTAATCTTTTAATTACCGAATATCTGCATTTAAGTTGAATTTAATTAAATTCGAAAAAATAGCGATTACGATCCAAATGTATTAAATTGTAAGTGTTTAATTTCTTGAATTTTTACAAGAACGGAACTAAAATTAAGATTCTTTCAGTTAAGAAATTAAGACATTTATATATTTTTTTTTGTTATTTTTTATAAAATAATAATAATATCTAATGCAAATTATATATCTGACCATATTGTATAATTATTAGTTCTCTTCCACACAAACGCGTTAACAACATTGTTATTGTTATGAACGTGAACACAAGTTAGTCGAAGTAATTATCCTGGCAAGTACGCCGGTCGACGTTGATACGTAACTGAACTGAGAATTATTCGTGTAATCTACATCATCGTAATGTTCCGCAAACTGGAATCGATTATTTGCCACGTTGAACTTCCATTAGCGCCAGCCGGCTGTGTTTATGTATCTGACAGTTGTAACGCGGGTGCAATTAGATACACATTGAAGCCGTAACTTTCTAGGTTTCTGTTAAAATTATCTTTCTACACGGCGGATGAAAAGACGGTCAAAGAACAAAATAAAATGAAGAATATTCTCTGAATATTACAAATATTGTCGCGTTTGCCTATACGCGTGCCTCTTTTATTTCAAACATTTACAAATTGGAATCCTAAAAGCGAAATGTATTCAGACTACTAGAAAATTTTAATACAAAGAAATTAAATTTAATTTAACTTACATTCAATTTAAAGATTCAAATAAAGCAATAAATTTATATATGTATAATAAAAATAATTTGAAATTTTCTGCCATTAGGTAAATATATATAATCTCCTTTTGTAAGAAAGTGTGAAAATTGAAAATCGATTCATATCACTTGTGAAATATGGTGATGAAACGGTAAGTTCAAGTTTGCGTATTGCAAAAAACTTGGGAGAAGTACAATCGTTCCTTCCTTGCTCCGTATATCATCGTAGACTAGCGATCTAGAATAGCGTAAACACCATGTAAGAGACAGTAGGAAACAAGAGATAGAGATGCGCCGCCAGCTTACAAAGAAACTAATCTCCAATACAGCGTAATGTAAAGCTGATGGTCTTTCGAGGCGGAAAAAAACGACCTCTCGGAATACGGTCAGTGAATCTTTTGCATCACAAACGGCGATCTTTCAGTAAAACTTGGTCGGACTTCAGCGAAACCTCGTAAAAGATTTTCGGTAAAACGTGGACGACGTGAAAAAGGCTATCGCTTTAACCAAGACTTACATAGAACGTGTTCTTATTGAAGCAAAAGTTTTATTCTTAAAGATTTGTTTGGTGCTTTTCATTTATTTAAAATTTATTTATTACACATTATTCAATATTTTCAATTGTTTATCGACCCGTCTGGCAAATCATCTGCGTGCGAATTATTCAATATGTTCTTTAAATGTGTAATATTTTTTAAATTTCAAAACAATGCGTAAGCTATATTCTTTTGATACATTAATCACAGATAATCTGTGATTAAATATAAGGATAATACGATAAAACTAAAATTTTTCTTCATTTACATAGTTCCATTTTGAAGAGAAAATAAAATCGATTTATAATTAAAAGAGAAATGGAAGCAGCGCGACTTTTCCTTTTTGATTGCCGATATTAAAAGGAGGTCATGAAGATTTTCTACGTTTTCTAGTCTTGACAGCGCATTCGAAACGTCAACGACACTCGTGGTATAACCGATGATGTCTAGCAACAGGAGCAAGAACTTCCTTGACGGTGAACGTTCGAAGAAATTTCTGATAGTTGACAAATTTTTTTCACACTCGTGTCAAATCAGTGTACAAATTTTTCTTTTAAGTAACAAAATTTTTAATAAAAAATAAAGTTTACTTTTAGTATTACTTATAGTATTAGAATACACTTTATACTTTTATTACTCTTTACTTTTAGATTAGTAAAATAATATTAAGTATAATAATGAAACAGAATAGTAAAATTTTGTTTGTAATAAATAAAAATTTGCTTTTAGATTCCAATAGATGTTATAGATAAGTCAAAGCTTATTGAATTATATTGATAAATCGATTATATATTATATTATACTTTAATTAATTGTGCTACTGACCATATTTATAATTTACCATATTTATAATTTATTAACAGTACAAAATTATTTTTGTCGATCGCTTACTCAATGTCGACATTTCAGAGTTAGTAATGTTGTGACATCAGTCGACGAAAGTTGGTCGCTCTCTGAAAATGATGGTTTGCCTTTGAACGCCCTTTTTATCGCTTCGCAAGGTCGAGCTACGCATCTTCTTCAAATTCGACACATCCATTTTGCCTTTTGCGATAGAATCGAGACGCGCTTCTATGACTCAGAATGACAGCTTGACAAGAATGTGCTCGGTCATCGCAATGTGATATGAAGCCCGAACTATGACGAGGAGAATCCACCAGATGAAAGGTGGACGGACAATCGTGCTGTGTAACTTATCGAACATTTCTCGATCGAACATCAGGATGCACTATCGTCATTTTTAGCGTCTTTTTTATATAGATAATGCATCGATGCATCTCGTAAATCGATCACTGTAAAGATCACGATTTACTCGTATTATAAATATAAGAAAGAGAATTAATATATACTGTACTGTGGATTTATAATATTATTAAAACATCATAGGAGATACTACAAAGATTATAAAAGATATTAAAATATTACTAAGATATTAAAGCTTATTCATAAGAAGAAAAAATTGTTTATTTTACAATTATATATATATACGATTATAATATTATATATAAAGTGTGTACCGTATTCATATGAATATTTCTAAACGAATATAAATAAATGTTTTCTCATCATAAATGCACTACCTATTATATTATAAAACCACTCGTAAGTAACCGATCGTGTTTTATCAATTATCGATGCTTTCAATCGGACACTCCTGCACTAGCAATAACACCGTATCTGTGGCTCGCCATCAATTTTTTTCAACTTAATCACGCACCTTTTATTACATCGCGATATAGCTTTATCGAGCAGTTCAACGCAACACGTGTAAACTCATGTAAACGAACGCGCGCCCGATGATTAAAACTGTCTCTCACCGATTTATTTTTCCTGCATTCTTCTGGTTTATGTATTTGCGTTTTGTCGTGTAAAATTACATTTACACTTCGTGATGCAAAACTTTCATGATAGATAATCACACATTTATTGTGAAGAAAATTGTGCAATAAATGTTCAAAATGTCAGTTTGTGTACACAAACATGTGCAAAGTGTTTCTAAACTTTCTTCTTGAATTTTTAGTCGATATTTAAGTTAAGTACACTTTTGGAATCACTATGCCACTTTTTAACTCAAAATCACTTTCTGTTGCAGAAGCGCGAGCCAGAATAATCGGCGCGGCGGATATCTACGTGAAGACTGGGAGTCTTCTGACGTTGACGTGTCTCATGTCACAAGGTCCCCACGATCTGGGAACGGTAGCTTGGTATCGAGGAAGTCAGGCGGTGGTGACATCGCCGCGATCAGAAAATGACATCGAAACGGAGCCCCGCATAACCGTCGAGACGGAATGGAGCGATGCTCTCACGTCGAGGTACACATAATGATTAAGCCATTTATTTTTTAAATAATTAGCTTAGAACAAAATTAGCAAAAAACCGAACCAGATGAACGTATTATTAATAAACAGATGTATACAAACGATGACGTTTCGACCTTTAATTAGGCCTCTGTCGTTTGTATACATTTGTTTATTAATATATCATTAGCATCTGCCTCGGTTTCTTTGCCCTTTGTTAATATTTTGTTCTAAACTTACAGAACCTATAACATTATTACTTTATCATAATTAAGCCTAGTTTAAAATATTAAAATATTTTTAATAATAAAATTGTTTTTGTATTTGTATTAATAACACAAGAGAAAACGGATAAAAACTTGTCGATAAGATCGATCGTTTTCGTAAGCACTGAATAAACCACCTCGTGCATCTCTCTCGCGTACATCATGATTTATATTTTAAATATCAAAAACCTAGTTAACGTAAAACTCGTTTACGCATGTTACTATGAACAAAATGGAAAAAAACTCGTCATACTTGTCACACATTCAGCGTCATCGCTTCCGCACGGGAAAAAGTCATAAACGTGCACACCCGCGTGATATTGTTACATAAAGTGCTATTTAATTTTTTACACCGGCTCCAGTCGGGCAGGTACATCGAATAAATAAAAAATAAGGATCACGCGCGCCATATATTTGTGGACCGTCACATTTTAACACAGTTTAAATATTTCAATTTTTGTCACAACGTCGCGGCACGTTTTAAAAGCTGGATTCTACACCGCGACCGGGTGTGTTTCACCTTGAACGATGCACACCGCAATTTTGTAAAATTGTTCAGCTGAAGAGCTCGCAGTGCAATAACACATTTATGCCGCGCTGAAATCAGCTCAACGAAAAAAACATTATAAAAATATTTAAATGTAATATCAGTTGTGCTCTCTTTCTACTCTCATGATCTATTCTCTTTCTTGCGACTTCGTCAAGCGTGGTTAATAAACTCATCACAAGCACGATTGATTTCAATCGCTCTTCGCCAAAATAATTTTCTCCCGACGATTCTTTCATCGAAATATTGGACCATCCGTCGCGTGTACAATATTTCATCGCACACGGGGTGTAACCATATCTTTTTCGAGCTGCCGGCGAAATAAATAAATGGTTCTTCGCTTATCCCCTCCCGCCCAAGGGAAATAATGAGAAATAATGGCGTGCTGGGTGGTTGTCCCGCCGGTCCTACACGTCGTCGTGACTCTTTGAAAAACTGATTCCACGCTTAAATTAATTTATTTCGAGATACCCGGGACTGCCTTAAAAATACGCGATACGCATAAGCATATGCATTGTCAAAGCTGGCGTTGCGTGTAGTGGTGACAGAAAATTTATTCCCTCTATTATTAAAATTTACAACTCGCGCTCAATATATAAATGTTAATTTATTCTCAATTATTGTTTTCAAGTTTGCTTAAATATAAGATTAATTTTTAAGATATTTATATAGCACGCGAAATAGTGAGATGTTTAAAGAAATTTAAAATAAAAGACAACTTTTACATCTTTTCCAACACATAAAAAATTATGTGCCTACTGTACTTTCTATTTTTAAAACATGAAAAAAAAATATTTCAAGATTTTTATACAAACAGAAAATTTAAAAAAATATATATAAGAACAAAAAAAGTCACTTTATATGCTTCATGATTATTGTCATTTATACCTCTCATTTTTCTATTCAGAGTGTAAAAATTATCCGTGGGAATTATTCGATAGAGACCAGGGAGAGGGCAGACATCGAGACGCCGTGGCGCCGCGTCGCATGACGTCTGATTATTCTAATTGTCTCGGGCAGATCCGAGACAACAGGGTCCTTTGTCACGTGGCCCGCGCACCGTGAAGACGCATCGGACATGCTCGGCATTTCGGACGACCTGGCTGAACAGCCAGGTCGCTTGTGTCGGTCTGAATATTACACCGCCGTCGCCGTTGTGTCCGCCGCGCGATGTCGCGCGTCCGTTTTTGGACGTGATTGACGATTGTCACGACGATGCCGTTACACATCACGTCGGCAAATTTACGGGGCCGCGGCCCAAGAAGCGAATTAATTGTCGCGCAACTGTCAGCCCGCGACTTCCGACATGCATACGTCCGCTTTCAGTAAATTCGACGGGACTGTCTGAAAGTATCGGATGAAATATTGGCGATGGTTTGATGGTGTCAATGTGATGGCACATTATTTTTATTCACGTCTATACGTTTGTTAATGTTTTACATTTAAATGTAAAAAGAAAAAGTTGCCTTCTTTTGAATTCTTTGAAATGAATAAAATTTGTGTTTCTTTTTCAGATCAAGTTAAAATTAATAGATAGAATGAAACGAAGAGTTGAGATGAATATTATATTATATCCGGCAATAACATTCCCATACATTTTCAGAATAAATATATTATTCGCATTCATAAAGAGATTCAAATTTCACGTTGAAGCGAGGAACTAATCTACGAACCTGATTTTCAATCCTGGAACTTCCGCGCGCATAAATCGTTCGTGCTCTCGATAATATTAGTATGTAACCGGATATCGTTTCATTCCGTCGCATCGAGATTACCTTACCTTCCCGCTTGAAAGTGGTGGTTCGCTTCGTCGTTGTGGAGCTTAGTACGACGTTGCTATACATTTTCATTATCCTCGGACTCCATCGAGCCTGCTGTTATGGCTCGTCGTCGCACCGACATCACAATAATTATTTCGCGGTACATTCAGTTCACGGAATTGTGGTAACCGCATGTGGGACAACGTTACCGTAGCCTTAAGCGGCGGTTATTGGTCCCACGAGTACGATGCATTACGACGTTGCGCGATGAAGCTAACTACTGAAATGTGGGAAGTAAATGAGTAATCGATAATCTGTTGGAAGCAGCGCAACTTCTTCGTAATGTTATATATATATTGTAACGGGTATCCCTGTTGTCCACGTATATCCTACGTACCTGACAAAACTATGTATCGCTTCTTATCTAAAAACAATAACTTACAATTATAGCACGCGAGTATTAGAGATACGCCAATGAGAATAATTAATGAAAGACGATAACTATTAGTATTTGTAATCGATAATCTGTATTGATGGCATAATTAAAACTTTTCTAAAACTTTTATACCTGGATCTCTTTTCGCGGTTGTTGAGAAAAACGTATTAAGTTAAATCCCCGGAACTTCTTTCTTCCCCGGTATGTTCAAAGTATAACAAAGATAATGATTGAACTTAAAACGATAAAAATGTGAAAACTTTCAAGTAGCTTTTTATTCGATTAACAAACAATCGCCGTAGAATTCCTTTTTGACACGATGCAATCATTCGGAACATATTCGGACTGTTTTTCCAGCTAGTTTGCCATTAAATTGTTGATTAACTTTTACATGTCCGCGACTTTATCTCTCGCGAGTAATTACGTGTTTATCCCTTTCACGATTAGTGCAATGCGACCGTGCAGGTTTATTAGTGCATTTCAGCGTCGAGTACGGAGCTGCAATTTCCTCTGTGTTGCGTTCCACGCGTTAGACCGCGCGATTTAATATTCATATTTAAGGAACTATATTCTCATCGCTCTCGCAAAAGCCTTCCGACATACGGTACGCCATGAAAATTCGAGCCCGTTTCGATTTCTATCGGTCCGATCAATTCAATTTTATATGTAAAAGTAACGAGCGTCTGGCAAACAAAATGAAAAAAGAATTTTAAAAAATATTTTGCTCTCTCCATCTCTCGATTATTACTGCCGAACGAGTTGATTGAAATTTGGTCGATTGCGATGTAAATTCCAAGTGAGAGAATGTCTGTTACGATATGTGACTATAAAAATTGATATCTATGCAAATATCTGCGACATGGTATAGAAATCATAATATAGTTCTACAACGCTTATTAAATATTCTAAATAATTATCGTTTTATATCAATTTCTCATATATATATACATATATGTGTGTACCGTGAAAGACCGAAATTATAGAGAATGTCGACATTCTCCGGTGAATGTCAGCATTCACATAGTCGCTTTGGTAAAATTGGGAAATATTTGCTAAATATTATTATTGTTCTGTTCTTTTTACGCGAACCGAGACCTACCCCACCCCCACCCCCTGCTTCGGCTCAAAACAAGATATATAATTGTTTTGTTCCACATGGATTTGCGACTTTCCACGCGAAGCGTGGTTATGGATTATTTATTGCCAGATATCGGTCTTTCACAGTAACAAAAATATTTTTATTCAATATTCAGTGCATGCTGAATGTCGACATTTGCCGGTGTAAGTGAGGAATAATGATATTTAGCAAATATTTCGTACATACACCAAAGCGACTATGTGAATGCTGACATTCACCGGAGAATGTCGACATTTGCCAGATATCGGTCTTTCACAGTAACATATATATATATATATATATACGTCTAATTAATAATATAGAAATATCTCTAGAACGCATTTAGAGAATAACATATAGTGAAATATGATAAAATTTACATCATGCATATCAGAGATAGCTTCGGCAAAAATATGTACGATGCACTATGCAGAGGAGAATGGGTAATTGGATCGCCGTTAATAATGTCGTGGATAATTATCACTAAATTAACGATACTTTATTATTAGTTGTGTCATTAGTTATTTTATATGATCCTGCACTTTATGCTACCTTGACGAAATTGTACACCGCTAACGTACGCGACATCCAAACGATTATGTAGAATGCATACGCAGCGCGATAACGATTCTGTTGCAAATTTTATGAATGCTTTTAAATATTCGATAACACAAAATTATTTCATGATATAAGCAAATTATGAAGAAAGCATGATAGAGTTTTAGGGAATTGCATAATCTCTTTGGAAATACATTTAGTTTTATTAAAAGCAGATTAATATATTTTTTAAATCAAATTTATATATGAAAATATTTATATTTGCAGTTAATTTTATATTTTTTATTTTATATTTACGTAGAAAATATACATATGTAAAATAATACAAATTAGTTATTACTTTGTCACTTTACACTTGTCATTTTCTAGAAAATTTCATATTTTTATATCTTGGAAAATGGCTTTTCTTTGATCGTATACGGGAGACGAAGGAAAATCCTTCACAGAGTGAGCTCAAAGAGCTACTTCCATATATGGTATCCCTAACGACCGTGTAGTAATTTTCTGGCTCTGTACATGCCACTCCTCCTTTTATTGTATCCTTTCATTGTGTATCCTTTCTCCTTTAATTAAGATTAATACTCCTCGATTTTAATTTAAGTCACATTTTAATTAAACCAATCTGCTACAAGTAGGCTATTTAGCAGAAAAAGACGAAATAAAAAAATGAATCTTTACCTAAATGCTCAACATTCATTACTAACACAATTAAAGGCAAGTTTGTTCATATATATATATATATATATACAAAACATGTGTGAAAATGACAACAATCTCAAATATATCATTTCTCTTATGACAATAAGTATTGTTTTCTTCGAAAATGACATTCTTGTATTACAGGAAAAAAACAATCTTTTATCTAGAAATTTTCGAATTTCAAACATTTATTTTGCATTTACCGTGACCGATTTAATGACGATTACATAAAGTCAGATATGTATTGTAATGTACACGTTCGTACAACGTGACGATAAACTATATTACCTTTGGCACCACCCAACCCACCCCCAACCCCACACCCCCAAACACCCCCCAAACACACACACCCCCCCCACCACCCCCCCACCCAAACACCAGCCCACCCAAGCAACCACACAAACCCCCAAACCCGCCACCCCCCACCCAACCCCCCACACCACCCCCCACACCCCCCAACCCCGACCCCCCCGCCACCACCCCAACCCCCCCCCCCCCCACCAACCCCCCCCCCCCCCCACACCAAAAAACCCACACCCCAAACCACCCCCCCACCAACCACCACCCCCCCCCCCCCCCCCACCCAAACCCCGCACCCCACCCCCCCCAAGCACAGCACACAACCACAAAGCACCCACCCCCCCCCAACCCAAAGAAACCCAACACCAACACAACCGGCACCCCCCACACACCCCCAACCACCCCCACACCCCCCCAAACCAACCACCCACCAACACAAACCCAACAACCCACCCCCAACCCCCCCCCACAAACCAACAAACCCCACCCCACCAACCACCCACCCACACCCACCCCCCCCCCAACCCAACCACCCCCCCCAACCCCAACCACCCCCCGTGGCCCCCACTGGCAACACACCCAGCCCCACCCCACCCCCACCCCACACACCACACCCGCGCACCCCCCCCCCAACCCCCCCCCCCCCCCCCCCACCCAAACCCCCCCCCGCAAAAAACCCCACCACCCCCACCCCCCCCCACACACAACACCCCCACACCACCAACACCCCAAACCCCCCCAAAAAACCCCCCCCACCACCCCCACCCCCCCCCCCCCACCCCCCACCCCCCACCCCCCCCCCCCCCCCACCCAACAACCCACCACCCCCACCCACCCCCCCCAAACACCAACCCCCCCCCACCCCACCCCCCCCCACACCACCAAACCAACACCACCACAACCCACCCCCACCCCACACACCACCCCACACCCCCCCGCACACACCCCACCACCCCCCCAACCGGCCCCACACCACCCCCAACACACCACCCACCCCCCCACCACCCCCACCCCCCCCACAACCCCCCCCCCCCCACCACCCCCCCCAAACACCCCCACCCCCCCCACCCCCCCACCCCCACCACCCACCCCCACCCCACCCCGAAACCCCCCCCCCCCCCCAAACCCCCCCCCCACCCCACCCCCACCACACCCCACCCCCCCCCAACCCCCCCACAACAACCCCCCCCCAACACCCGACACCAAACCCACCACCCCCAAACACAAACCCCCAAGCACCCACCCACCCCCCAACCACCACCCCCCCACCCCCCCACACCCCCACAAAACCCGCCACCCCACACACACACCCCCCCCACCGACCCCCGCCCCAGACCCCCCCCCCCCCCAAACCCCCCCCCCACCAAACAAACAACACACCCCCAACCCCCCCCCCCACCAACCCCCCCCCCCCAAACCCCACAAACACCACACCCCCCACCGTCAACCCACACCCACCCACCCCCACACAACCCAACCCACAACCCCCCCAACCCCACCACCACCCCCCCCACCCCCCACCCCCCACGGCCAACCCCCCGAAACCCAACAAACCACACAAACCCACACAACCCCAACCCCAACCCCCGCAACCCCCACCCACCCCCCCCCAATAGGTCCATACTTACCACCTAGAACCCCCCCCCCCCCCCCCAAAACACCACCCCCCCCCCCCCCCCCCCCCACAACCCCCCCCCCCCCCCCCACCACCCCCCCCCCCCCACCCCCAACACCACCCCAACCCCCCCCCCCCCAACCCCCCCCCCCCCAAGCCACCACCCACCACCCCCCACCCCCACCACACCACCCCCCCCCCAAAAACCAAACCCCCACACGCACAACACCAGAACCCCACCCCCCCCCCCCCAACAACCCCCACCCCCCAACCCCCCCCCCCCCCCACCCCACCCCAACCCAACCCCCCCCCCCCCCCCCCCCCCCCCACCCAAAACCCCCCCCCCCCCCCCCCACCCCACCCCCCCATCAAAAGCACAGAGCCCCTCCCCCCCGCCCACCCCCCCCCCCCCCCCCACACCACCCCGCCTCAAAAAACCCACCAACACCCCACCAAAACCACCCACCCCCCCAACCCAGAGCGAACCACCCCCCCCCCCACCAGCCACCCCCACACCACACCGCCCCCACACACACCCAACCCAACCCACGCACCCACCCCCCACCCAAAACACCCCCCCCCCAACCCAACCCCCCCACCAACCCAAAACCCTCCCACCCAACCCCCCCCAACGCGCCACCACAACCCCACCCACCAAAACCCGTTTCATTTCAAACACCCCACCCCCCAACCCCCCCCCAGACCAACCACCCACCCCCCACCCCACACCCCAAACCCACCCACAGCCCGAACACAACCACCCCCCCGAACCCCCACCCGAAAACCCCAATCCCCAAGACCCCCCACCAAGGCAGATCCTCAACACCCACCACCAACCCCAAACCCCAAACACCCAAACCCCCCACCCCACCCGACCTACGAACCCCCACCCAAAACCCCCAAAAACACAAAACCCCCCCCCCCCAACCCCCACCCCCCCCCAGCCACCACACACACCACTCCCCACCACCCACCCCCCCACCACCAACCCCCACCCCCCCCACCCCCCCCCCCCACACCCCCCACAACCCCAGCCCCCCCCCCCCCCCACCACCCCCCACCCCCCCCCCCAACCCCCACAAACCCCCCCCCCCCCCCCCCCCCCAACCACACCCCCCCCCCCCCCCACAACCCCACCCAACCCCCCCCCCACAACCCCAACCCCCCCCCAACCCCACCCCCCGCACCCACCCCCCACCCCACACACCCCCCCACCACCAGCCAACCTCACACACACAACCACCCACCCCACCACCACCCCCCCCCAACCCGCCCATCGACACACAGGTTAACCCCCGCCACACAACCCCACAAACCCCCCACGCCACAAACCCCCAAAACCACCGCCCCACCCAGCAACATCAACACACCAACCGCAACCACCCCACAACCCCCCCCCCCCACCACCCACCCACCCCGCCCACCGCCCCCGACCCCCACCCCCCCCCCCCCACACCCCCCGACCGAACCCCCCCACCAACAACCACCCACACACACCCCCCCACCCCCCCGCGACCCCCCCACCCCCCAACCCCCAACCCCCCCACACCCAGCACAAACCCACCCCAACACACCCCCACCACCCCACCAACCCCCTCACAACAACCCTTTCACCCCGAACCCACTCCCCCCACACCAAAAACCCCCTACCGGCAACCGCGCCCAACAACCCCCCACCCCACACCACACCCGCCCACAACCCCCCCACCCAACCCACCACACCCCCACACCAAACCCACCCCTCACACCCCAACCCACGCCCCCCCCACCAACACCCCGCCAACACCCACACCCACCCCCACGCCCCCCCCCCCCCCTCAAACCCTCACAACCCCCAACCCCCCCAAACCCCACGACACCACCCACCACCACCAAAAACCCAAGTTGCAAGCCCGTTTTTTTGTTACACCCCCCCCCACCACGCCCCCCCCACCCCCCCCCAGCCCCAAAAAACCACCCCCCCCACACCCCCCACACCCCCACACAACACCCCCCTACCCTCACACCCCCACCCCCCCCCCACCCACCCACGACCCCCCCCCACAACCCCCCCACCCCACCACCCCACCCCCCCACACCACCCGAAACCCAACCCCCCACCCCCCCCACACACACCACCTTTTCAACCCGGCCCACCCACCCCACCCCCAACAAGGAACCCACCAACCCCACCCCCAAACCCCAAACCCCCCCCCCCACCCACACACACCCGTATACCACCAAACCTTCAACCCCACACCCCAACTCACCAGACCCCACCACACCACCCCCCCACCCCCCAACTTTCCCACCCCCCCCAAGGTCCCACCCCCCCCACAAACCCCCCGCGCCCACAAAACACCCCCCACCATTCACACCCCCACACTTCAAAAACCCCCACAGACCCCCACCCCCCCCCCCCCCCCCCACACACCCCGCCCCCCCAAACCCAACCCCCAAGGCCCCCCCCCACACCCCACCCACACCCCCAACCCCGAACCGCCCAAGAGACAACGCGACCCACACCCCACCAGACCCACCCCCCCGACACCATCAACAACACCCACCCCGCCCACCCCGCCCCCGAACCACCACCCCCACCACCCAAACCCCCCCAAACCCCCCCCGCCCCTCCCCCCCGCAAAACCCCCACCCCCCCCACCAACAACCCCCCCCCCCACAACCACCCCAACCCACCCACCAAACCCCCACACCCCCACCACACCCCCAACCCCACCCAACACCCACCCCCAACAGACCCCACCACCCCACCCCCCCCACCCCACCACCCAACCAACCCCCCCCCCCCCCAACGCCACAACCCAGTACCCCCCCCCCACACCCCCCCACACACCCCACCCCACCACCAAAACCACCCACCCCCTCAACCCAACCCGACCAACGCCCCAACACGCCCAACCCACGCCTTTCAAACCCCCCCAACCCCCCCCCACCGCGCCCACAACCACCCCACCCCCCCCCATAACCACCAAAAACCCGACCCCCCCCAAAAAACCCCCCCCAAAACCCCCCCACTTTTTCACTTTTCAACGAACCGCCCCCACACCCCCAACCCCCCCCCTTCACCACCACCTTCACCACACCCACCCCAGCTTTTCAAAACCACCCAACACCCCCCAACCCCCCCCCCCCCCCCCCACCACAGCCCCCAACCGCCCCCCCCCCCCCCCACCCCAAACACCCCCCGCAACCAACCCCCCCCCCCCCCCCAAAACCCCCCCTTCAACCGCACACCCCAAACACACCCCCCCCCCCCCCACACCCCCAACCCAAAACCCCCACCCCACCCCACCCAACCCCCCCCCCACACCAACCCACCCCAACCCCAACAACCCCCACCCACCCCCCCCACCACCACCCCCCACCACCCCCCCCCCCCCCCCCCCCACCAACCCCCACACACACCCCCCCCCACCCAAAACCACAACCACCCCACCCGACCCCCCCCGCCCCCCCCCACACCACCAACACCCCCCCAACACACCCCCCCACAACCCCCCCCAACACCAATTTTCACAACCCACCGCAAAGCCCACCCCCCAGCCCACCAACAAAAACCCCCCCACACCCCCGCACCCACATGTTTTCAACCACCCCCCCCCCCAACCCCACCCCCCCCCCCCACCCAACCACACCCACCCCCCCACCCCCCACCTTTCACCCCCACCCCCCCCCCCCCCACCCCCCCCCCCCAACCCCCCAAGCACCCCCACAACAACACACAAACCGCCAAAACCCCCCCCCCCACCCCACCCCCCCGAGCCCAACCCCACCCCCCCCACCCCCCCCCCACAACGACACCCCCGCCCCCCACAAGCCAGCCCCCCCTTTCGACCACACATCCCCCGCTCACCAACAACCCCCCCCCAAACCAACCCACCCCCCAACACCACTTTCAACACCCGCCCACCCCCCACCCCCCACCACCACCCCCCACCCCCCCCCCACCCCCCCCCCCCCACCACCCCCCCCACACCACCCCCCCCCCCCACCCCACCACCCCCCACCCCACACACCTAACCACCAACCCAGGGTAACCAACCCACACCGCACCCCCGCCCCCCCCAAGGCCAAAGAAACCCCCCCCACAACAAACCCCCCGCAACACCCCGCCACGCCCACCCAGCCGACCACCCACGAGCGCCGTTTCACACCCCCCGCGCCCCCCCCCCAACCCACCCACCCACCACACCCCCCCACCCCCAGGCCCCCCCTTTCAAATTTCACGAAAACCCCCCCCCCCCCCCCACCCCCCGCCACCACCTTGCAACCACCCACCACGCCCCCCACACCCCCGCCCAACCCCCAACCCCCCCCCACGCACGCCGCACCCCCCCACCACCCACCCACCAGCCCCCAGCCAACCACCACCCCCCAGCCCCACCCCCCCACAACCACCACACACCACACACCACACCCGCCCACCCCCCCCACCCAACCTCAAGCGACCCCCCCCAAACCCCCAGGCAAGAGCCCAGCCCCAAACCAACCCCCACCCCCAAAACCCCACACCCCCCCCACCCCCCACAAAACCCACCCCACGCCCCCCAACAACCCCACCCCCCCCCCACCACCCACCACACACCACCCCACCACCACGCCCAGCCACACCCAAACCCCCAACCACCCCCCCACCCCCCAAGCACCCCTCAAACCACCCAAGCACCCCCCACCCCCACACCCGCCACACCCCCCCCCCCCCACCCACCGAACACACAAACCCCAACCCACACCCCCACCCCCCCACCCACCCCCCACCCAACCCCCCCCCCCCTCCCCCCCACCAGCACCAAACCCCACCCCCCCCACCACACACCCACCACCCCACCCACCCACACACCCCACCCACCCCACCCCCCCCCCCCCCCCCCCAACCACACCCACCCCCCCCCCACCTCACCAATCACCCAACCCCCCCGCCCCCCAACCCCGCACACCCACCCCCCCACACCACACCCCCCCCAAAACACCCCACCCCCCACCCACCGCTCCCACCACCACCGCCCACCCCCCAACCCACCCACCCCACCCCCCCCCCAACACCACACACAACCACCACCCTGCGCAACAACCCCACCCCCCAACCCAACGACCCCCCCACCCCACCCCAACCCCCCCACAAACCCAACCCACAACCACCCCCCAAACCCCCCCACCAAACCACCCCCCCCCACCCCCACACCCCACCAACCCCACCACCCGAACCCCCCACCAAAGCCCCCCACCACCCCCCCCAACCCCAACCCACCCCCCCCCCCACCCACCCGCACCCCACGCCACCCCCCCACCCCATTCATCACACGCACCAACCCCCCCCACCCCACACCCCCCACCCCACCCCTACCCCGACCCCCCCCCACCAGACACCCTTTCAACACCACACACAACAACCTACCACCACCACCCCACCCAACCCCCACCAACCTTTCACAACAACCCCCACACACACCCCAGTTTCAACGCCCCCGCCCCCCACCCCACCCCCCCCCCCACCCAACCCCGCCACCCCCCCCCAACCCCCCCACCCCCCCCCCCCACCAACACCCCCCCACCCAAACAACCCACCCCCCCCCCCCCCCCCCCCCCCCCAAACCCCGGATACACCCACCCCCCCCGCACACCCCACCCCCCCCCCCCCACCCGGCCGTGGGCCCCCCCATCACCCCCACCCACCCCCCACAACCCCCCCCCCCGCCACACCCCCCCCAACCCCCCACCCCCCAAGACCCCCCCACCCCCCCACAACCCCCCGCCCCAAAAGCACCACACACACCCACCAACCACCAACCCCCCACCCACCCACCCCCACCCCCCCCCCCCAAGCAACCCACCCAACCGACCCCCCCCCACACCCCCCCCACCCCACGAAGCCGCCCACCACCGCCCCCCACCCCGGCCCCCCAACCACACCGCCCCCCACCAGCACCACCCCCCCCCCCCCCACCACCACCCCCCCCCCCCCCCCGGCACCCACCGCGCACCAACCCCCCGCAACACTACCCCTCAACCCCCCCCCCCAACCCCCTTCACCCCCCCCCCACCCCCCCACACACCCCCCCCTTCACCCCCCCCCACCCACCCACAACCCCAAACGACCCACCCACCCCCAACCCCCCCCACACACCACACCCCCCCCCCCCCACCCCCGGCGACCCCCCCCCCCCCCAACACCCCACACAACCCCACCCCCCCAGCCCCCCACAACAACCCCCCAACCCACCCCCCCCCACCCCCCTCACCAACCAACCACCCCACCACCACACCACGCGCGACCACACATCCGCACCGCACCCGCCCAAGAACCCCCACCCCCCCCCCACAACCCCCACACCGCACCCAACACCCCACCCGCCCCCAAACGTGGCAACCCCCCCCCACACGCGCAACACACCACCCAACCCCCACACCCCCCCCCCCCCCCGTTGGACACCCCGCCGGCCCACCACCCACCCCACACCCCGCAACCCCCGCGCCCCACCAACGCACAATGGCACCCCCCCCCCCCCCCCCAACAACACCCCCCCACCCCCCCCCACCCCCCACCACCCACCCAACCCCCAAAACAAAACGCCCCCCCCCCACCACCACCCCACGCAACCCAACCCCAACCCCCCCCCCAAAACAAAACCAAACAAAGCCACCCCCCACCAGACCCCCACCCCACCAACCGGGCCCGCCACCACACCCCCACCCCCCCCACCCACACACCACCCCCCCCCACACCACAGCCCCCCACACCCAACCCCCCCACACACCAACAACACCCACAACCCCCCCACACCCCCACCCCCCACCAACACCCCCCCCAACCAACACACGCAGCCCCCAACGTTCAAGAAACCCCACCCCCAAACCGCCCGGCAGCCCACCCCCCAACCAACCCCCACCCCACAACCAAACCCCACCCACCCACCCCCACCCCCCCCCCCCCCAACCAACCCCCCCACCCCACCCCGGAACCCCACCCCCCCCCCCAACACACACCCCCCCCCACCCACACAACACCGACCCTCAAACCACCCCCCCCCCAACAAACTCACAACCCCCCCCCCACACCCCCCCCCCACCACCAACCCACACCCACCAAACACCACCCCACCCCCACCCAGAACCACAACCCCCACAACCCCCCCCCCGACCCCCCCACCCACCCCACCCCCACCCACACAACCCGCACCCCCAACACCACACCCACCCCCACCCAACCACCCCTTGCACCCCCCCCACCCCCAAACACAACCACCCCCCGCCCACCCCCACCCCCCCCCCCACAACACCACCACCACAGACACCACCCGATAACAAACCCCCAACACCCAACCCTTCACCACCCCCCCACACCCACCCCCACCCCCCACCCACCACCACCACACCCACCCCACCCAACCCCCACGACCCCCCCCCCAAACCCCGAGCCCAGAAAAAAACAGCCGCGCACCCCCCTGCGTGGCACGGAACGTGTTAAATATTTCATTATTCAAATATTTCTTTTCACTTTATTTATTTATTACTAAGTTGTCCCCTACGTCACACAATCAAATTTGATCTGGCTCAGTCCGTATTCAGTTGTCACTAACAACAGACACCTTTTATATTCGATGTACTTAATTTTATATTCATATTTTAAATCAACTTATGTGGAAATCAACGTTTTTTAAAACATTGTATTTTTGACTACGGGACTGAATAATATGTAAGTCTTTAATGTAATTATGTACTTTTCTGCGTCTTAAACGATCGTTACATTCCTGTATTACGTATTTGTAGGTTTACTTGAAGAAGACCTAAATCCAAAGGTCGAAACGTAGTAATAAACATCAATTTCTTATATCAATTATGCCAGTTTGACGTCATTCACTACTTCTTCCTTGGTATTTCCCATCATTGGCAAAGAAGAAGACACTTACACTGTTTTAATATCACCATTGACTTAGAAACATGGTGCCTCCCACGAGAGGATTTTTTAACAACATCACGTCACAATACGGAATGAACATCACAAGACTACTCAAATCATGGATTTCCAACCAAAAAAAGAGGTGCCGACTTAAACATCAACTCATATTCTTAATCAGGTGCAGAAAACATGATATACTGCCTCCACATATCCACAATCTACGCTTAAACATTTCCCTGCTTAGTCACAAAGCCATACGCAAATTTAATGTTCTCAAAGAACGCGTTCAAAGAAATTTGTTGAATCTTGAGCTCAAAGATGCGCACAGCAAAATTAACCATGCAAACACAAGAATCAGAAAAACAGAAAAGAAACTCTACTCTCATCTTCCTGCTCACTTAATCAATTTTTCTTTACTTATAACAAACGAAAAATTAACTCTTTCAATAACTTTTACAAGCATAGATCGATTAATAAATTTAACCACCTTTTGAAAAAATTTTACACCTCTCATAACTCATTCGAAAACATGGACACGTCTAAACGGATTATTAATATCAGCGGCAAAAGAATTCCAGATTCAACACTAGATTTCTTGAGTTTAGGTGACAGGTTTGCGCTTCCGTTAAACAAGAAAGACTCGAATAATCGCGTTAATTACTCAATGGGGATTGTTAAAAACTTCGAGAATTTATCGTACAAATTAGATAAAAAAGTCGCTGATTCAACACGTAACTCTATAAACAATGTTTTAACAAATTTTTTAACCACTGACAAACACATTACATCTACTGACAAATTCATTTTGAAACAACTTCACGAATGCAAAAAATTCATAAGACAGAACAATGACTTACTAATAACCAAAGCGGACAAAGGACAGGTCACAGTCATAATGGAACGAAACGATTATGATAAACAAATGGAGACATTATTAAATGACGAAACAACTTACAAGAAATTAAAAAGAGACCTGACAAGATCATTACAAAACAACATAAACGAACTAATTAAAACATGGAAATCTAATTCAATCATCGACGAATATACTTACAAAACATTGCGTTGCACCAACGGAAATCTCCCAAGATGCTATGGACTGCCGAAGATTCATAAGACGAGTTTTCCACTTCGCATCATCGTATCGGCATCTGGGAGTCCGCTTTACAATGTTGCTAAGTACTTACACGGAATTCTAGACAAATCCGTTTCGAAACCCTCCTCTCACATCAAAGATAGTTGGACCCTGGCCAGGAACATAAAAAATGCACACATTGACTCCAATCAAACCCTTCTATTCTTGGATGTCACCGCACTGTATAACAATATCCCCAAAGATTTAATCTTCCAAGCGATCGAATCTCGTTGGAATCACATTTCCAAGGTTACCAATTTCAACCTGCAACAATTTTTGTTCGCGATTAACACCGTTCTTTCTTCCACCAGTTTCGGCTTTCGTAGGTCCTTCTACGAACAAATCTTCGGCAGTCCTATGGGGTCTCCACTTTCCCCCATCTTGGCTGACATAGTAATGGACGACTTGGAAACGCAATGTTTAAAAACTCTTAAATTTTCTATTCCTGTGTTTTACAGATACGTTGACGACATTTTCATGATTGATCCCACTTCCAAAATCGACACTATTCTCGAAGTTTTTAACAAATATCACCCTCGCCTAAATTTCACCTATGAAATTGAAAATAACCATGCTATATCCTTTCTTGATACAAAGATCATTAGAGTTAATGATACACTGATCACTAATTGGAAACCAACATTCTCGGGTCGATATCTCAATTTTTTCTCTAATCACCCATTAAAATATAAAAGAAACACCATCACGAACCTCGTTGATAGAGCAATCTTACTTCCCAACGACAGATTTCACAAATGTAACATTAATATTATCAAAGAAATTCTGCGCAACAACCTTTACCCTAATCATATGATCAACCATTACATCAATAAAAGACTTAATGTATTAAAACACAGACAAAATAATGCCCCGGAAAATCTTACTTTTGACACAAGAAATTGTATTGTTATCCCTTTCAATAACGAGGTGGCTATAAATATTGAGCGCGTTCTTGGGAACACTAATATTAAAGTATTATATTCCATCTTTAATCAAATGAATTTTATAATAAAGAAAGGAAAAGACACTCTTAGTGTTCTGAAACAAACTGAGTTAGTTTACGAGATTGATTGCTCGAATTGCAACGCGTGTTACATAGGTCAAACAAAATGACATTTAATAACCCGGTTAAAGGAACACCAAAGTAACATAAAAAAACATACAACTAATCATTCTGTGGTCACCAATCACAGATTATCTTACGGTCATGATTTTGACTGGGACAACCCAAAAATTCTTCACAAGGAAACGCACACAAGAAAAAGAGAAAGAGCAGAGATGCTGTTTATCAAAAAATGCAATTCGGCAATCAACTCACAGAAGGACACAGAAAACCTAACAGCGATTTATGACAGATTATGACAGATTACTTAATATTTTATAGTTTACACGACACATCCTTTACTTTTTATCATTGATTTCTTATTATATTGACTGTTTCTTGACTTACCTCTCTTCATTAATTTATTTTGTTATCGTCCGTTAGTTTTATTTTTTATTTCTGTTTTATTCATTTATTTAAATAAATCACTAATTTTTTATTATATTGACTGTTTTTTGACTTACCTCTTTTTATTAATTTATTTTTGTCATCGTCCGTTATTTTATTTATTTCGTATTTTTATTTATACGTTATAAATTTGGCCTTTCTTCATACCGTATTAATACTTACAATATTCTCTATATATTTACTGACGTCACTTTAATCTTTTTTGCTTACATTTTAGAACATTGACCTGGTTTCTCTACTTATATTTACCGTCTTTTTCTTTCTTTTCACTTTATTTATTTATTACTAAGTTGTCCCCTACGTCACACAATCAAATTTAATCTGGCTCAGTCCGTATTCAGTTGTCACTAACAACAGACACCTTTTATATTCGATGTACTTAATTTTATATTCATATTTTAAATCAACTTATGTGAAAATCAACGTTTTTTAAAACATTGTATTTTTGACTACAGGACTGAATAATATGTAAGTCTTTAATGTAATTATGTACTTTTCTGCGTCTTAAACGATCGTTACATTCCTGTATTACGTATTTGTAGATTTACTTGAAGAGGACCTAAATCCAAAGGTCGAAACGTAGTAATAAACATCAATTTCTTATATCAATTATGCCAGTTTGACGTCATTCACTACTCCTTCCTTGGTATTTCCCATCACTGGCAAAGAAGAAGACACTTACACTGTTTTAAATATTTCATATCCAAAAAAATAAAATATTGTAACCTTATACGTTTACAATTCTTTATTTAGAAGTATTTTTTTTCAAAATTATTATTTTAACATAGTTTTATTGATTGCAATAATATTTTAACATCTCAAAAAAATAGAATGTATCAATACATATTAAAGACAAAGTTTAAAGATTTAAGACAAAAATGTTCATATTTACTTTTAACCCGTTTTATTGTATTAGCTGTAACCCAGCACTGTTATCCAGCAACTTTTTACCAAATATGACAGATTCCGTTATTTACTCTGTATATCGATACTCACACATATCAATACCACCTTGATCAAAAAGTTCCCGGAATTCATTCAGAAAATTCAAAATACATGTTTATTCATCAAAAGTGATATTGTCCCTTTCAAAGTACTCCCCATCGATTGCAACGCACTTATGCCAGCGCTTGATCGAACTCTCGAAACATTTTTGGAACTCTATTTTCGGTATAGCCATCAGAGCCGTCTTCGATTTTTCCATTACCTCCTTTCGGCTGTTCCCCGTAGTGGTTTTTTGACTCGATCGAACAGAAAAAAATCGCAGGGAACCATATCGGGTGAATTCGATGGCTGTTGGATGGTATTCGTTTTGTTCTTGATCAAAAATTCACGGATAATGATGGCATTGTGTGACGGTGCGTTATCATGGTGCAAAATCCACGAGTTGTTTGCCCACAAATCCTTTCTTTTTTGGCGAATTGCTTCACGCAAACGTCTCATAACGCCCAAACAATAGTCCTTATTAACTGTCTGACCTTCTGGCAAAAATTCGTGATGTACAATACGGTTGTAATCCATAAAAGCCGTGAGCATCCTCGACGGACTCACGACTCACTTCTGAAGCGTTCATGCCACTCGTAAACGGCTGTTTTCTTTAGAGTATCATTGCCGAAACAGTTTCCCAACATTTCCAAGGTTTTCGCACCATTGAATCCATTTTTAACGCAAAATTTAATACAAACTTGTTGTTGCAAATTCAACTCCATTTTTAAAACTGTAAAAAATCGAAAACACGTGCAGAGGTAGAGGTACTCAAAACGGTGTAACTTTTACAAATGTCAAGCTATGGCGATAAAATTTGGTGGGAATGTCAATGATAGATGTGGCAACCTAACGAAAAAAACAGAACTCAAATCAGCTGACTCAGAGCATCACCTGGTGGTAATTCCGGGAACTTTTTAATCAAGGTATATTTCATACCACTGTATGACCGACTCACACAGATTATCGTTAACTGCTTAGCAAGACCTCCGACATCCAAACACATCGATGCGATTACGATATTTTTTGGAACGAATCAATTTATCAAGAATTGTCGATACCTATAAAAATCATTTTTAGCAAAAATGAACGATAGCAGCTGTTAGCGATATTGATATTTGTCATTATTGAGAATTCCGCCTCAGGTATCAAAGGTGGTGTTTGTATTTATCGCACTTACGTTGTGAAAGGAGGGAAGAGACAACTCGCTTCTTTTAAATGTTCGCTTACTTCCTTATACATGTGTATTTATTCGCTCGTTTCTATATATTTGCTCGCTCTCTTTATTTCTTTTCAATACTGTGTAAATATCGTATAGACTTTTGATGTATGAAAGATTTCTAATACACGAAAGAGACTGAAATAATATCGATAACTTAATTACCAGGAAACTGTGCCGAGCTTTTGTTCTACATCGAGCGATTTGCTCTTTCTTTTCGAATTTTCCTTCTTTGTTTTCCTTTTCTTTCGATTGAGATAAAAATGAATTATAATTAATCTTCTTCGCTCGGAAGATTTTCAAATTTGCGTCATACACGCTTATCATAGGAATTCGAATATATAAATATTTAACTCTAAACTTAGTCTAAAATCTTCGCAGAAACCAAGAATCTAAAACGTAAAATGACAACTTTCCACTCTCTAAAGCAATCACGACCTTAGAAATCGATCATAAAAATTAATATTTAAGTTCTTAATTCTTATCGCGTAATTACGAATTTCTTACTCCAATACATCTTTCCTAAGCAAAAAAACCTGTAAAGAAAAAGAATATCAAGAACAGAGCGATCTAAAAAACGGTCACGAAAACAAAGGTATAGACAGTGATGCGCTTAGGCGCGACAATTGGTGCATGCGCAGTAAAGCATTCTCACTAACGTGACTACTTTCCTGAAATTTAAGATATCATAAGAGCCCAGCATGGAGAGAAATGTGAAGTCGACGGCTGTTGATGATCCATTTTCTTTACTGGCACTGATTTATGATAAACGTTATAAAATGCACTCACAATATAACACTACTTTTTCACAGAAAATACGCGGGAAATGTACAAGATGGAATCCCTTTATATGCTACCTATATATTGCACTCTAGATACATCTGTGGGCGCAGCTGATTCCAAGCTCTGACGTCAGCTTGCGCATGCGCATAGAGATTCTGCGAGCGAGAAAGTCGCGCCTGAGCGAATCACTGGGAATAGAAACATCGGCGGACATGTTACACCGTCTTTCATACAACTAAAAAAAACTGGACTCCACTGAAGGGAGATAACTAAATAACAATGACAGCAGAGGCCTAATATACACGAAACGCATACACGTAAATCGTACACATAACGAACCGACGCAAGGTGAGTCTTTATATATGAGTGAAGGCCACTTTTCTCAATCAGCCTTAGCTGAACACTGGATGGAGTGGACATTCCGTGCAGTACGATAAATCCACCAGACTGGCCCCTTCACAAAGCTATTTCGCCAGAAAGTATCGTGAAGGTCTGGAAATTTTGAAACATCCTGACAACCTCAACCGTGACAAAGGTCTTCAAGTAAATCCTATTTGGCATACCGTCCTCCCGGGTTTTTTAATTGACCGGTCGATCAATTAAAACATTCTAATTGGCTGACCAAATCAACCCCCCCCCCTCTCCCCACCAGGAACAACGGGGGTATATAAGGACTACCGCAACCGAAGAGAGCTCAGAATCCGAACTTCTAGCCCTCATGATGCAAGCTGCAATGTTTGCGAAACGTCGGCAAAGTGCCCAACACGTACGTGGCATCCATCCGGAAACCCTCTCGGTTAACGATATCAATGGTCACGAAAGTCTTAAAACTAGAATAAAGAAAAATTAACTTTTTAATTTGGCAAAATTAATATCATCAATGTAAGATTAATATAATGTAAGATTAACATCAATGTAATATCAATATCTCATCAGTTAAAGAAAAAATTTATATTCCAAATAGAAGTAGTTATTTTGTAAGTGGAAAAATCACGTAATCAAGATCGCAAAGTATTAATCTGCTGTTGCACTGCTTTTAAACTAGTTCCACCAGTGGTTTGGTATTGATTCACGCTAGAGTTGAAATCCCATATGCGGGAAACATTATCTTCAAATGCTTTACTAAAACAAATATATACTTTTAAGTTTTGCTCATTCATACATTTTCATCTGCATAATTCTTAATTATACTTTATCGTTTTTAATTGTGACACAGTCAACTCGGATAAGGGTATTCCATATGATTCAACCAGAGCGACAGCCTTTTCAATCAGATGATGACTTTCTCGAAAAGGGACCTAAAAAAAAGAGATATTTTAATGTTATAATTAGGAGTTATAAATAAGTTCTTACATATTTATGAAATAGCACTTTATAGATTATATGAGGTATAAAATCTGTAATACAATTCTTTCATGAAAAAATCATAATTTAATATATCAAAAACATCGTGTTTAAAAAAGATTCAAACAGTTTGAAAGTTAATTAGTTTTGAGGAGGATATACAATCAATTTAACTTGTATGCCAAAATCACATAAAAATCATATTAAAATTTTGAATAAAAATTCTTGAATAATAATTTTTTTATTGTATATGTTTGTAATTAACATCGAAACTGTTTTTTCTTGAATTTCTTGAGTTTCTTAAAGCACTAAGATTTGAACATTGCTAGTACAAGCGTTACATAATGTACATGCAAAGGAGATATTGATCAGATTTTGTATATCATATTGTTACAGCAAGTATAACGTCATGCACGACAAACAAAAAATACATACATAAAACGTACAAATTTAAACATAACATCATGATGCATCACCTCTCAAGGTCAGACGAAATAATGCATAAATTACAACATGCGCACACGGGTCAACTCGTTGTGGCCACAACTGACAAAAGACGTAGTAACCCCCACGAGAGCAAACACGCCGCGCGAGGAAGTAACCCCCACGAGAGTAAACACGCCGCATTTTTCCGTCGCGTGAATAAAGTACGAGGTCTCCAAATCGAATCCGTCTCGCGATTGGACGCACATCAGTGCGTAGTTCAATATAACCAATAAGAAGGCTAGGGCCTCCTCCGCCTGAGGCTCGGGCTTCCTCCGCGTTCGAGAACACCGCTCACGAAATCATTCGCTAAGTATCTCTCGAGAAGTACAGTCGTTTGATAAGCTAGTATCGCAGTTGATATCAACCTCGCTAAATCTTCCTAAAAGATTCTAAAAGACTCGTGTGTGCACCCGCGACCTAGATCGGCTACGGCTCTAGACGTTGTCGCGGTCGTCTGACCAACACGTCCCCAGGCGTTACCTGGATCAGGACGAAGGCCACGAGTGCCTTAAGCGTACGAATCGATCAACACGTCCCCAGGCATTACCTGGATCAGGACGAAGGCCACGAGTGCCTTAAGCGTACAAATCGATGGCCACGAGTGCCTCGACCATATAAATCGATATTGTACAACAACGCAAATAAGCTGTAAAATAAAGTGATTCTACGAAAATACAGTTGTGGATATTGATGTTATTCCGACTGACGATCCACATATAGCTTTGAAAAAAGTGAATATAATGAAAGTAGAGTGGCACCTTTAGAACCAGCGAATTAAAACTGACAACTTAAGAGATTTATAGATTCGAATTTCAATAACAGTTGAATCGATCAAATTCTGAGTAAGCTCAATCGAGCTTGGATTTGAATTGCATAATAATAAGTATTTTTATTTCCCACCTACGTGCCCTACAAGCAGAAATATTGCAACAATGCAAAGTACGAATTTGAGAAACTTACATTTAGAAACGTCGTCGTTGTCGTCATCATCGCTTGTACTGTTTGGTTTTTCATTGTTATATTGCTTGATGTTTTATGAATTTCCGATAAATCGTACTTATGAGATCAATAATACGTGCTAATGGTACATAGTTTACGAATATGTACATATGTATTAATGTACGATAATTTTAATCGATACCGATCCACGGACCTTTGGCTCCGCCAATTCCTTGCTTCCGAAGTTTCACTAATTAGGATAGTCCGCTTTCCAATTTGCGCAGGTTGAATAATTATATTCCAACATTTATAATTCAAATCACAGATTACACAGCCACACACAAAAAAAAAATTTCGTCGCAGATGGTGAGATTATGATTACTATATGTTTTTCGGGTCGCTGAATCCGAATCCGAGGTCAGTTTTACTCCTGCACGTCAGGGTTTTGACATAACCTCAAAAAACATAGTAAATTTGAATTTTCTAAACATAAATAAAAAGCAAATAACAGATTTGTAGTATTTTAATCATTTTCTTTTTTCGAACTATATCGAGTTCTTTTCTCCTCAAAAGATCGATGCAATGTTTTACGTTTTCTACCTTCCTTCGGTAAGTCTCTTTTCATATTCCAGCAGAAATCTGCCATCATATGTTCGTCCCATTTTCCCTGATAGCGAGTTTCCATAACTTTTATGTCTTGATGAAAACGTTCCCCTTGTTCTTCGCTAAAATCTCCTAGGTTGTTGGGGAATTCGTCAAGATGTGAGTGCAAAAAATGTAATTTCAAATTCATCAAACAACCTAGTTTTTCGAAGTTTTTTACCATATTATTAACAATTTTTTCATACTGTGGACTTTTTGTATTTCCCAAAAAATTGTGTGCCACGTCTTTGAAACTAAGCCAAGCTTTTTTCTCAAGTCCGTTCATTATACTAGTAAAATTTTCATCTTTGAACAGCTTGCGAATTTGTGGTCCATCAAATACTCCTTCCTTCACTTTTGCCTCAGAAAGTTTTGGAAACTTCGATTGGAGATATAGAAAACATTTACCTGTTCTATCTAAAGCTTTAACGAACTGCTTCATCAGACCAAGCTTTATGTGAAGGGGAGGGATGAGAATTTTTGATGGATCTACTAACGACTTGTGAATGATGTTATATGAACCAGTGGTCAACGATGCTCTTACAGGCCAATTTCTTTGTTCGTAATGCTTTGCTCTATCTCTACTATCCCACAAACATAAATAGCAAGGATATTTAGTAAATCCTGATTGTTGTCCGAGTAACATTGATATGATTTTCAAATCTCCGCAAATCTGCCATAAGTGCTTATTATAGTCTATTTTTTTCAATAGAATTTGCATGTTATCGTACTTCTCTTGCATGATAGTTGAGTGTGCGATCGGAACTGGAGCATAAACATTTGTATTGTGGAGTAAAACTGCTTTGATACTTCGTTTAGACGAATCTATGAAAAGTCGCCAATCAGTGGCTTTATAACAATTCGCCTTCAATGCATTGATAAGACCTTTAACATCAGTGCAAAATACGAGTGATAACTTTTCATCTTTACTGAAAAATTTTAGAAACTCTTTTTCACGGTTACGGTACACAGAAATCTTAGTTTTTGGTTCTAAGAAACATAGTCAATTCTGAGGACCGTAACTTCTATTTTTATGGGTTCATGGGTTGATGGTATCGTAGGGTTATGGTGTTATGGGGTTATGTTGTTATGGGTTCATGGAGATATAGGTTTTAGAGGTTGTTTATTCGAGTTAAACAGTTAGATACATCGCATTGTTTAAAAAATTCAAATTTACTATGTTTTTTGAGGTTATGTCAAAACCCTGACGTGCAGGAGTAAAACTGACCTTGGATTCGGATTCAGCGACCCGAAAAACATATAGTAATCATAATCTCACCATCTGCGACGAAATTTTTTTTTTTTGTGTGGCTGTGTTATTTATTAGCGTTCGTTACAAGAACAAAAAGCGAAAAAGCAAAGAAAAGAAGAAGACAGAAGAGTGCACGCCGCTGCCAACCTATCTTACTAAACCATAAACGAACAATGAGATAGAGCGACGACAAATTGCATATTACAACAATATGTGTGTACGTACATGTGCGTGTGCGTGTGCGTGTGTATGTATTGGTCACATCGCTCGCGTAAGCATCCACGGCGTTACGGATCAAAAACCGAGAGTGAGAAGAAGAGAAAAAATAGTGGATCCTTAAAATTCTCTGTCATAATTATGCTAAAACCAAACTTGGGCGCCAGACGCGTGCAAAATCCATATTATTCCGCAAAATGTAAAAAATATCACATCAAAATGCGCTAAGTGACCCGAAAATCATCTCTTACGTAAGGGACCGGCTAATTCACCTAACGAAACGAGCAGAGCGATGCCAAGCGCAAAAATTACGGCGAGATGGACCAATATATCAAGAGGAAATTATATAAAGTGATCGACAATCCATTCGTCGGAAAAACAAAACGAAGGAAAAGAAAATAACGCGGTTAGAGTACGACAATAAGATATACGGTCAAGTTAACAAGTAGCGTGAGATA
>CABEGB010000662.1:0-77201 GCA_901521435.1 Crematogaster levior
TGTTCGTCAGCGAAAATGTTAAATGCGATCGGCGTTTATCACAATTTTCAATTATCTTTGTTGTACATCCTTGAAATTAAAACTTCGTGAATCAAGGTTTTAATAGATTTTACAGATAAAATGAAATAATTTTAAAGTGGTCATACATAATTTACTAGCTTTATTGGCAATATTATAGCATTAATGTTTCATTGAATAATATATTAAACATGATTATGATTAATTATATACATTTAAAAAGAACGATCGGGAGATCGCCACATCATGTATATCTTATAAGATGTATATTCTATAACATTTTGATATTGATATTATTTTATAATAATAACTGTAAATTGAAATATAAAATTTGATGTGACGTCTCTCGACTGCTTTGTATTATGTATTATTCAATTAGAAAACATTAATGCTACAATACAATATTGCCAATAATGTTAATAAATTACATAACCGTTATTAAATTAGAGAACCATATAATAACCATATAATAAAACACTCAATTTTTATGAAAGAAAAAACATTTTTAATTTAATAATCAATATTATTTTAAATTTTTTCAAACTTTTAATTTTTTAATTAAGACCTTAATTATTTTTTTATTTAATATTTTATTTGACTTAAAAAAAAAAAACAGATTTTTTAATGATTTTTATAGGTTTTCATTTAGAGTTTTAATATACAGAATGTCCCATTTTAAGTAACGCATTTTGATTTTTCTTTTCTGTGACTCATCATAGACAAAATTTTTTTAACAGTTTACAAGATATTTTTATCTTATTCTGACATATTTGGACAGAAAATATAAAATACTCTTCGTAAACTATTTATTTTCTTACAAGTGTACCTTGATACTGCACAGAATAATGAGATGAATCAATTTGTGTGAAGAAAATACAAAGTTGTTGTTCAAGAAAATTGTTTCAACTACATGTTTTCTTTACACAAATGGATTTATGTCAAAATGTATTATATGAAAATAAAATATAAAATATCTCGTAAACTATTAATTTTTCGGTAACTCTACCTACTCAGTTAAGTATCACAGGTTGCTTCTCGCCCTGATGAAGTGAACTGCAATGTTCACAAAACGTTGGCATGTTGGCAATTTTTATACTTAAGATCGTCTTAAGTGTAATCTTAAAATCTGCTATAAATCAATCACAGAACTGTATTAACATTTTAAGACATTACTTAAGGACCACTGTACAAGCTTCTTCGTAACACACATTACGTTAAGTACTGACCATAAGTTTAGACTTGTAGACAACTTCAGTCTGTACTTAAATTGTACTTAAACTTCAGTCAACGCATAAAGAAGATTGTAACATGGCAAAATCATGACACAATAATAAAGTATGACAAAATAAAAAATATTTAATTAAAAAATAAAAATTTTCCGTAGGGGAGACCGGGGTCGGTCACAACTTTTAAATATTGATTTTTAGTAAAAAATAGATGTAATATTTTTAAACACCGTGTATATCATAATACATCTACATCTTTTATTATAGATATTTAAAAAATATATTAATCTTTAATATGTCATCGCATAAAAAAGTTATTTAATTTTAAATGAAGCTGTGAAAATGTGACAATCAACCTCGTATATGGAGTTGGTTGTCACATGTTCCGGGGTTAGTAATCACGTATTTCATATAGACAAAACGTAAGAAAAATACAATTTTTATTTTAATGATTCACAAAATAATAGTAATTACAATAATAATTATAAGTAAAATAATTATTTTAATAATTATTTTAGTTATAAAATATGTAACGTTTATTTAAAAAATAGTTGTCCTTTATTAAAAGATAGACAACTTTGACATAAGTATTCTTTTTAAAAAAATATATTTCTTTTCTCTTAGAATAACGTCGACAGTTTAAGAAACAAAAATGAAATAAAACTAATAAAGTTTAAATAAAAGTGGTGACGAGATATAACTTTCCCCAAATTTTTATAAAAGTATTCAACGTTAGTTCTATTAAAGCTTGTCATTTTTTATTTAATTGTTGCTTCTGGTTTTTTTGAATCGAAAGTTCAGTATGATGTTTTATGAATGAAGTAAACCAATCTTCTCCTGCTATTTTATTTTTAATCTACAATGGAGGCACCTGAATTTAATTATCGTGGGCCAGATTATAAGTCAAAGTTCTGATTTCTTTGAGAGAAAGAGAGTAAAATAAATATCTGAAGCATGTAAAATATAATTAACTAATTGCTGTTCTTGAGCGTTGGTAAAAATCTGTTTATTTTTAGCATAACCTATAGGAACCGTTGGAAAAATAATATTCTCATATAAATATTCTTTTGGAATCTTCTTACAATAACGACTTAATATACGGTGGTTTACATCGAATTCTAAACCGGCATGTCGGATAGATAAGTTATGTATTTGCACTGCTTTGACAACTTGTAAAATAATATCAGAAGGAACTTTTCCTCTATCAGTCTTCCTTTTTACTGTTCGTACCATAGTTGCTATGCGAGAAATGGAAGGATAAGATATTATATGGATAATGTAAGAAACATAATCTCTATTACCTCTGTCCAAGATTTAGAATTTTTAGAATTTTTTAGACTAGACTCAATCGTTATTTGTTGTGACAAATGACCCCAACTCATCTGAGTCAATGTATCCCATATGACAATTTTTAGCCAAAAAGATTATATTTATTAAACTCGTTACAATAATAATTAACTAAATATAGCAAAAATTATTTAAAAGCATGCCATTTCCTATAATTACAAGGAAATCGCAATCAATAATGCCAAGAACTAATAAAAAAATAAAGAAAGAGATAAGAAAAATTTACTTACTTACATTATAAAAAAGAGTACCTTTCGTTATTCACTAAATGAGCTATAAAATTTGTGACAACCAATGTGACCCATGTGACTTTCAGCCCGGTCTCTCCTACTAGAGAATTATAGATTAATAAAATTGTGTGAAACGTATTAACAATTTTTGAAGAACATATGTTGGGTATTTTTTTGTACGTTTTGAAAAGAATATTCTGAAAAAGAAACAGCGAGTACTAGATTATAAACTACAATATTATAGTCTATAATACAGACTAATCTAAGCTATAGATGACTACAATTCCGTGTACAAATGTGTTTATTACAATCCTCATTAATTAATCAAATTGGTCATGGGTGCCGTTCAACAGTCAATAAAAATGCGTATTTCCGAAAAAATATTTTTTTCAGCTTTTTATTAACAGAAAATAGTTACTAAATATTATATGCTTGGTTAATGAGAAGTTTGTGAAAAAAAATTGAAGTCAAAAGATGTGTGTGTAGTTATCAAGTAACAACTCTTGTGAACTTGACACATTATATTTAAAAATCTAAGAGTTTCTTTAGAGTTCTGACATTCTTTTGAATAGTTCTAGAGTTCTACGCAAGAATTTTCAATAGTTCCGTTGATTAAATATAAAAAAACCGAATCTGAAAATATAGTGTGCTAAGTTCATGCAGCGCACCAAATCATTGGAATAAATTACTTCTTGAAAGTTTTAGTTTATTTTACAATAGTTCTACAGTTCCATATTAAATAAACCAATAGGTCTAATTAAAAGCAAACAATCGATTTTTTTAAACCCAGAGCCTAACAAGAATAAAGTACAGCAAGTTCCAGCCGACTTTATGATATTTTCTGATAGTTTTGCAATAGTTTCAAAGCTTCTTATGGGTTTTGTAGATCCGGCTTTTACGTATTTTTAAACAATTTTTTACTTCGATCGCTGACACACCATGACAAGAGGCCGGAACTATCTACGAAACTTAGAAATCTTTGAAACTATTGCAAAACTATCGGAAAATATCATAAAGTCGGCTGGAACTTGCTGTGACGTAGTACTTTACTCTTGTTAGGCTCTGGGTTTTAAAAAATCGATTGTTTGCTTTTAATCGTTAGAAGTATTGGTTTATTTAACATAGAACTGTAGAACTATTGTAAAATAAACTAAAACTTCCAAGAAGTAATTTATTTCAATGATTTGGTGCGCTGCGTGAACTTAGCACATCATATTTTCAGATTCAGTTTTTTTATATTTAATCAACGAAACTATTGAAAATTCTTGCGTAGAACTCTAAAATTATTCAAAAGAATGCCAGAACTCTAAAGAAACTCTTAGATTTTTAAATATGGTGTGCCAAGTTCACGAGAGTCCTCTGACCTTATCCAAATTACAAATCCGCGCTATTGCCGGACGGCATATTTCGCGTTTCCGCATGAAGGAAACGCGCCAAGTATCGCGAACGAATTAGAACGAATGTCGTCCTCAGGCAACCATTACGAGACCACCCGAGCAGCGTTAATACAGAAATCAAGTTACGGCCGCGCGGTCGTGCGAAATGTTTCCGCCGACGGAAACGGTAGCCCCTTAGCAGGCAGTGAGGAAAAATTGCGATCGCCGTCTCTGCTGCCAAGGGAATGCACCAAATGTCGGAAAGCTGCGATTCTTACCACGATCAGCCCGCGCATTATGAGAGCAGTTTACCTTTTTTATTATGGTTTATTCTCATTCTCTGTCACGAAAATCACCATATGCTTCTGATATTGTTTCACATATTTTTCTAAGTTGAAAGAAGTTCAATATTACAAACGTATCTTTCTTATACGTTCAAATCCCCAAAATATTGGAATTTATACTTGGAATTTATACTTGAAGATTGAAAGAAATGATTTTTTAAAGTTAGCACGTTTAATTGAATATCTGTTATTTACGTGTTACTTTAATTAATGATCCTGACGAATTTCTCCACATGTGCGATATTTCTAAGCCGACTCTAATATTGCAAGAATAATTTTACGAAATGAATTAAAATCTCTGTCACTGTTCTATTAAAGTAAAGTATTGTTTGTGTCGTGCGTATTTATTAATAAAAATTTTCTAAGAACATTTTTGTAAGAAATCCTAAAATTAAAGTTTAACTCGGTATATCACTCGAAGAGAACCGTTATAATTTTCCGTGCGTCTCTGAGAGAGTTGCGGAATGAGTAAAAGAGAGAAAGGAAGAAAAAGAAGAAAAAAACGGTACTCACCGACTAGAATGAGGATAAATGCTGGATCGAGTGCGACATTCGTGAGGCGGGACAGGTTGTTGAAGGTGTCCTTTTCGGTCCATGCCCAGACACCCACTGCCATGATGCCTAGACCGAGCCACTGTGACAAAGAGAGAGAAAGGAGATGAAAGTTAGAGATTGACTTAAGTGAAGACGAATATCGACGGTAAGTTTCAGCTAACCGGAAACTTCCCCCGAACTGTTTTCGTCTGCGCGAACGGAGCCATATTTGCGAACGGAGTTTTTCGATTAGCTTGACGTGAGAAATATATTATATAATAAATTTCAGTATAGTAACGCATTTCAGATTGATGCAAATGCGACTCGTCGTGTTTACCGAATAGAAATTGAAAACGTGACATTACGTAATTTCGTGAGAAAAAGTTATAGATTTTTGTCAAAATTATGTTCGTTGGCTTTAATTCTTTTTACGAAAAAAAGTAAAAGAAAAATAGGATCATTCAATAGAACGCTTTTAATCATCAGCTCAACGTAATTGCTTTACGAGTGTGAAGAGTTCACATGTTCACATGTTCACACACGCACATGTGGACTTTTGGCGAAACAGCCAGAGCTTGGGTGTCGATTACACCCGGATTACATCCGGTCGCGTGCGATTGTGTTGGATACGATTACCTTGCGGATAATGAGAAAAACACCAGGGGGAAAGAGTGAAAGAAGAGGGAAAATCAAACGAGAGTAGGGTCTAACAGCTCTTTCGATCGTTAACAGTTTCATGGAGGCTCTTTCGTCTGTGGTATACGCGTAGTTACGTCTCAAATAGTTCACAAACGACAAACGTTTGTCAAGTATTCATCTAACGGGCCGTTTTGTCGACGATTCTTTCCGCTCGCATTTTTAAGACCGGCCACAAAGCTTTGAGATGGTGATTTTGATAAACCGAGCGTAACGCTTTCTCAAAATGTCTATCGAGATCGATTGTCCACGCATTCCCTCCGTCTCTGATGTACCAACTACCGAATTTGAAAGCCTTTTCGATCAGATTTTTAATCACGCTCGTGAAATATTTTCTTTCGTTTGATTTTATAATTCAAATTTTAACGATTTTGACTCCCTTTAATCTTATTTCATATTTAAAGTGGGACGACTTGAAAATTGAACAATTTGCGCGCGAGGATACAAAACGCACGATTCAACACCATTCATTAGCAAGAGCGTTAATCACAATGTAGCTTTAATATTAGCCTGACCGACATGGCAATCGCATTTGCGGTGAGATTGGTATTCGGCGTCGTGCATTTACTAACATTAAATCCACGCAATTACCGATGACACACGTAGAGCGTGTTCGCGTGACAAGACTGACTTAACTCGAAGTAGCTGGAGCACCTGAGGCTGTGCCTGATAACGCGTACGCATTTCGTGGGGGTAATCGGCTCTAATCCCTCCGAAGAAGACAGGAAGGGGACTCAAGTTTATGATAGCATACATAACTATTCTGTGTTTGCTTTACGTTCGATCATTTTCACGTGTGCCGCGCGCACGGCGGGATAAATGGGTCACGGTCTCGTAACGCGGTGAATTAAAAGGCGAGTATTGTATTCCACAAATTGTTATAAGATTATCACGTAAAATCAGTCTGCGTGTCTAATGATATACGTGCTATAATTACGTATCGCCGTAAACCAGGTTGTTCTATTCTGAACACGATAGAGATCGATATCTCGCTGCCGACTTAATTCGCAGCGATCGTCTAGTTTCACAAAAATTTTGCGCACAGATCCACATCATGCGCTTATCCTTGACGGCGAATGCTGATATTCAGAAAAAAAATTACGTATCGCAGGTTTGAAAAGTTAAACGACCCGTGCACGCTACTGCCACGCGCGATAATATCTTACGAGTGAACGCGGGCGGCCTCTTTTTTTCTAATTTTTTTTTCCATCGTGAACAATTTGACGGAAAGGCTGAAAAGAGGAAACGGGCGAGAAGGATCATCGAACGCGTTCGAATTGTTTGGACTGTATTCGTGGTAAATCATCCTGAAATTGAAATGTACACGTGCACAATTACGTGGCTCCCGTAAATATAATAATTTGAAATACGCGGTGCATTTGCGTCTTTTATCATAGTTAGCAATTGTGTAACATTTTTTTAGAGCTGCGAAATTACCGGTAAATAATCACACGCTTTAAATGACCATTTTAATTTGCAGTTTTACATGTTAGTGTATGTTCTGTTTTTTTTTCACTGAACTATTGTTATATGCTACTATTTACATTCATAAATACAAATAATATTTGCATTGATGAAAAGCTGGAATTCTCGTCGACCGCATCAATTATTGGTCGATCAATGTGTATCGACAAACAAAAAAAAGATAGAAGAGAACCAGTGAGTCATATGATTTTTTGAAGAATTCTGCACGCACAATTTCTCTCTTTATTTTTGGGAAGACATATGAATAATTTTTTTCCATTTTACCACGAAGGTTCATCGGGCAGTTTTATTCGTGTCTACAACCATCTGTTCATAAAAATCCAGATGCTTTACTCTCTTGTCTCCTGTACGGTCGACGCAATTGCTCGAGACAGAAAATTGCGAAGGAGAAGAAGAAAGAAAAGAAAAGCGGTAGCCGTCCGGCTTTGCGAATGTCCTTCCCTGTGACGCGATAACAAATTTGTGTCCTTTCGTGTCACAGGGAAGGGCGTCTTCGAATACGTGTCATGAACACAGGCCACGGGACATTGCGTGTCAACCCCGGTGGCCACAAACAATTTCTCAACGATGCATAATTCACGATCGAACGGCCATCGTGCGATCACTTGTGACGTTGAGGTGCGAAGGTGACGCAAGTGACGCACGTCCTCTTTTTTCCGCTCGTTACACGAGATAAAAATAAAATTTGTGAATGTAATTGTGTGAGCGTGAAAAAAGCAAAAATTTTTGCCCTGCCATACGAATTAAATTATTAAATTAAAAATTACAACCAGATTTGACATTATTTTGAAATACTTTAAATTTCGATTTAATTAGTGACTCAGCTGTTTTTGGAACGATGATATCTCGAAATGAAACGATAGGAAGAAACATATACGCGTCTGTATTTTATCGATGCCCTTATAATTTTCGTGTTTTACTTTCAACGATTAATCAATATACGTACCGTACACATCTAAACTCTCTTCTAGCGAGTTGATGTTTTATTGTTCGCATATTTTTCCATCGTAAAATGCCTCTCGCTTTTTTGCATAAACAAATTATTTTTTTAGTATCTAACATACAACATAACTTCCAGCAACAACCTGCTAGAGATTGATTGTAGATTTTATGTTTATTTATTCAAATTATTTATTGTTTACGAATTTTTCACAAAAATTTGCAGTAGCTTGAATAAATGTTGGTTTTGTAGTGTAATGTGTCGAGCAATATTCTATAAATTTTAATATCGTTATTACTCTTATAACGGATCACGATTAAAATTAGTTGTAAGCATTAGTTTAAAAAAAATGGACACTCGTCAATCAGGAAAAATAATCTTCAATAATTCATATACTTGCAAATTTTGTTCAAAAAATATGCATGAAAAAAAATTTATTAATGGATTCATCCAGGCAATTAATGCTAACAAATATTTTCCTCGGGACGATTAATGATAACATATAGCTTTATCATAACTGTTTCAACGCTGGACGGGCAGTAACAAGTAACTGGAAAACAAGTTTCGGGAAAAATAACACGATCGGCAATGCAGCTCTGATGAAACTTTTCTTTTGAACGCATGCGCTTGTGTGGCGTGGTCGAGCAACGAGTAAATAAAATGTTTATTGTACAGAGTTAATATTTTTCCAACGGCTCTTTATCCGGAACGAAGTATTTTCGCAGGAGCGTGGTCGAAATTCACGCAGTGTATATTTCATTCCAAATAGCGCCGGTACAAAAAAGTGCCTGCTTTTATGATATTAATTTTTTAAACTCTAGCGAGCTTTTCGTGGCTTTTTTCAGAATTAGAAATAGACATATATAAAAATCAATGTACAAGCGGCTAACCATGTCGCGTGCACGTCGCGAGCATTATTATTTCTTGAATTATTAATCAACTCATTCTCACAATCAGTTTTGTTATCAATACCGCTCAAATCTGCAAGATTTACATAACGTTTTGTTATTCTCTTTTTATTAATCTATTTAAATTATATCATCTCTACATTGAAATAACTTACATAATTTTCATGCTTTTTTACCTATTAAAAAACTATACATTTAAAAGATTTATTAATCTCATATCAATAAGAAGTTTATGAGTGTTTTTAGAAATATTGCATATACAAGAATGTAAAATAATCACTAATTTTTTTTTAACTTTTTTTCATGGCTGTTATTGGAAGTATATAAGTAAATGTAGCTTTGCTTGTAATGACATTTTTTTCAATAAGCACTTATACATTTGTTTCTAATACGATTTTCTCTTAATCGCTGCCATCTCATTTTCGAACGTAACTCATTTTCAGTCTCGAAAGATATTGTTGCTGAATGAGAATCTGTGAGTGCAACCAAGATGTGCGAGCCGTTCGGTTAACGAAGAAAACACGTAATTATTGGCAACCGGATTCACGGTAAGGCAGAGCGAAGCAGCGAGATATCGTCGCGGACGTAACATAAATCCGACGACGTCGGCAATCGGGAATCTCATTTTCTTGCCGACCCGAAAGTTAAACACAGACGGTCCGTTGTTATCGTATAATCAAGTAGTATCATCTGGTGAAGATGGAAGGGTAGAGGCGTGGGACGACAGCAGGGTGAGTGTCGGCATCGCGAAACCAGAAGGAGGAGGGGAGGGTAAAGAAGAGGGCAAAGTGGAATTTATCGGCCTGGCGTTTATCTCATCTTCCAAGGGCAATAGCATCCTCGTCTGCACGGAAACTGCGGAAAGCCGCTCGACGTAATTTGAATTCGCGCAAATAAGAGGTCGGGCGAAAAAGTCGAGACAAAGTGAAGCGACAGACGGTGCGAGTGGAAGAGATTGTAGAGCCAAGCGAGGAAATTCAACAACGATGGTAAACGCGAAAGGCTTGAATAAAGTCATTAAGTCTATTTTATGTTTTGGTGTTGTGAATAACATTGTTCGTCGCTCTACATTTTATTTTGACGATCGGATTTAAACAATTTGTCGCAAAATGTTTGAGAGTCCAAACTACATCTCTCACGATACATCATCGGTTCAGAACGCTAAAACTTTCATGCTTTATCATTGTCGGTTTTTGGGAAGTCGTGTAAAGATCGCGACGTTCTCTAAAAGGAAAAAAAATCTCGGCAGAATAAACGAACCCGAACTTACCGTAGAGACTTGCCGTTGCACGAAACAGAAATAGCCGTCTGCATTATTTAAAAGTTCCTGAACAGAGCTCTCGGTCAAAAATAAATATGGAATTCGCAATTTTCCATTAGTTGAACAATCAAGCTAGCGCGATGACATTGCCGGTTTAGCGCGACGCGAACTGGCTGGATGGTTCAAGCGCACTCGATGGATAGCCCTGAGTTCATTAATCGCATTAATTAAAAGCAACTACGGAGAATCGATGGTAATTCTGTTATGTCTTGACGGTAACGAGGGCTGAGCCATGATCGTTCGATGTCACAGGCCACGGTGATTATGCTGTGAGTGTAATCAGACCCTCTTTCGAAACTTTTACGTGATTAATAATAACAGACATTAACAGACAGTACTGCTACTTTGCAATTAAAACCTTAAGAAGCAAAATTAATATTTCGATACTCAAATATAATAGAAGAGTGTAAGGTCAATTATCGATTTCGGCACGTTCAAATTGTTCGATAAAGCATTTTTCTCTTCTTACAAATGTATATCCTTTTTTTTGGAATGAAATTCATACGTGAGATACGTGAGAATTCGTTTATTTCTAATTTCTCTAAAAATGTCAATGGTATGAACTAGGATGTTCTTAAAATAATATTCTGTATCAAATATATTCAAGATTTTTCTTGCACAAACTTTTTCTTTCTATTGCCAAAAAAAGAGATTTCATTTAGAAATTCATCGCATGCATACCCGAGGAAAAAAAAATCAATTTGATGTCATTTGATGTCATTTGACATCATATTGACCAAATTATGATCAAAATATGACTTCTTTTTGTTATAATTTGATCAATATGACATCAAATTAACATTATTTTGATCTGTTTTCTTTGGTTTTTATATTGTAACACACGCACCAATTGGTTGGTTATAACATTAGAATTACAGTGTCGCAAGCAGCACGAATGAAGATAAAGACTCTGTGAGCTTGAACATACACAGATTTGATTTGAATTATATTAATATTTGGTGTAAATCATGTAAATCAAATATTATATCTTCGGTTTGCAATCATTTTAATGAAATATTTTTATCGTTCAATTATCCTTTTGTTATCGATAAATATCCACTCTATTGCATTTCCCAACGAAAAATTGGGAACGTGGGATGCGATCAGCAGGTACTGACATGTTTTAACATGTTATCCTGATAGCGATTAAAACTGACGATCACGTTTACCGTTCGTAAAGAGCGTATTCTCGTCGAGTATTTTAAATATTCGCTGCGTCCGAATTTAAACGGCATTCGCATCACGTTTTCGTGGCGAGTCCTCGTGAATTAATAAATCTACAGTAATGAAAGAGAGAGAAGAGAGGGCAAATATTATATTTTTAACGCTATATTCGATAAAATGATAATCAAAAGCAATTAAATGACATTTTTTACTTGTCGATGTCAAGATATGTCGAGTTCAGCAGTGAAGAAGCCATTTTCTGTTTTATTGTATATACACCTTTACACGAGAAAAGTGACACAAGTGAAATAGCAATTTTACAGGAGAACAATTTTAAACTTTCAACTTTTTCAGATGCATATTTTATAATTTTATAATTTTGTATTAATGACTTTATAATATGCACAATTATAAAAGCGCAGAAACTCATATTTTTGATTTATGTCATTTTTCTTATCGATATCGAATATTTTTACCTCAACGAGAATTGCGTATCGCACGAGGAGAAACAAGACAGCGGCGATCTGATGATATGCTCTATGAGAGAAAACTCGCTCGACATGGGAAAAACGCAAAAATAATTGACACCTGCCCGCGTTTGTTCGTTCAGTTTTTAAAGCTGCGTGTTGGGAAACCGATTGGTGGGTAGCTGAGAGGTGTTGCGCTCCAAAGCACAGTCGGAAAGAGATATCTCGATTTAATGGCGAGGTGATTTAATGGCGATGCCGTGGCAATAAATAAATTTACGCGCGCCTGTTTTCGACTGCGAGTCGAACGAACTGGCGATACATATACGCGTACGTCACACATATAGGGCGATATTAACGGTAAAGTGCGTTTTGCTGGCGTTTGGCAGTGGCACAGGCGGATTTAATGTCTTTTTTCTCTCTCCTTTTTTCACAACGACCGCCGTTGGATGAGTGTGGCGCGAGAGGCAATGAAAATATGGAAATTCGCGAATTGTGGACGCGAGAATCGACTGTAAGGCCTTTGACGATATCCGGACCGATAACATCTGGTTATTATGGATAAACATTGTAAAATAATAATTGCGTACGGAATGTTATTATATTGTAAGACAAACGGTAAATTAAACGCGCTGTCCGTGCTCGCTTGCTTTACGCGCCGAAGTGCGCAATCACAAAGTTTACATGACAATAGCGTAGTTACGGTAATTTCGCGTGGCGTGCCGTGAATGGAGCGTAATTATTGTCGACGGTGAATAATATTTATACGCTTTATCCTGCGCGGTTTGATTTCGCGAACGCATTTTCCTCACGCGCTCAAATTGCTTATATAAATGGGTTTGTTTAATGAGTTTCTCGCTGGGCTCGGTACCATTGTCTGAATTTCAAAGTGCTCGAACAATTGACTTGGTGAACTGACGGAATTCAATAGTTGCAATTGCACGTAGCAATTGTTCGAAAAATTTGTCGCGGGAAATGAAGTTCGCGATACTGCGTGTGCAAAATCAAATTAGGAATTTGAAAAACTAGAAAATTTTTATAGAAAAAGAATTTTACGCACATTTCATGGAAACAAAGGAAAAGAGATTGGATTGGCCGGTTTGATTGGTAAAAAATTTATGACCGGTTCGAAGTCGCAGCGGATGTGCGAGAAAAAACAGAACTGGCATTAAAGATTGTACAAACCCGGCTGACCCGGCACGTCGCAATTCAGCGCGACTTTAATTGATCCTGAATTAATTTATTCCAGTGCGCGCGAGACGATAAAGCTTATCCGTCCGTGACATTTCGGTACTGAATTATTCAAGCGTTTTCGCATCGGTCGATCGACTGCATTTTATTTTCGTTCTCACTGTTTTAATTAATATCTCTCTCTTTCGCCACGTTCGGGAATGATCATCTTCTTTTTTCTTCCTTCCCTCCCTCGTCCTTTCTCTTTCTCCCTTCTCTTAAGATGCTAAATGGTTATTAGTTATTTGCCGGCTAGCGTGTTTTACGATCACGATTCAATTTCCGGAATCGGCACAATTCGATAATGGCTCTGTCGGATCGGCACGCGAAATACCTAAGAAAGCATGTGTAACAACGGGTAACCTATCAAATTTAGCCACGAGAGCGATTGATTTATCGCACTCGCCACTCCCCACAGACACCCCGTCATTAATGGACGCGGCAATGTATCGTTGACGTTGGCCCTGACATTTAAACCGCGGATTAACCACAATTGCTAATCTAAATTGTCCACATCGCTACATGGTGGATTTATTATAGACAAGCTTCGTCCGCGCAGCGAGTTGTTAAATTTGGCTTAAACACGACACCAGGATCGAGAGATTTACTTGTTTATCTGGATGCATCAACTAAAATGTTAAAAATGTCAAACATTTTGACTGGTATCATGAATTGAGAGATTCTATTTTTTGCATTCGCCAGGACACCGAGACGAGGTTTGTAATATGGGGTAAGAGAGGGGTGGGCAAAAGACGGAGGTATCGAAAAGGTGGATCCGGACAAGTCGGAAACTTTCAAGCTCAATTAAACTCGAACAAACTTGGAGACGCCTCGCGGCAATGAGAACGGACGGTTGGAGTGTCCTCTCAGTTGTCTACACGGTTCGTTCAGTGCCAATTCCCCGATAAAAATAAAATGAAAAGCCTGGGGGAGGATGGAGTGGAGTGAGACGGCTAGCGTGTCATTATGACGCTCCGAGTGTGCTCCAACTCTTGTTTGCCGATTACCATTTTCCGACTGACGCTCGCCCGACGTGAGAATTTCCCTGCAGCATTTCGCGGATTAAACAGCGTGCGCACGCGAAACGGATCTCTTTTCTCATTTCCTTTACCGCCGCTTCGTTTCGAATCGATTCGCCGACAATGTTTATATCGGCGTTGCAATGGGACTCCTTGAATACAGTTAACGATAATGTGCACACATTTCCAGAGAGAAACAGCCCGAATCCGATGAGTACCGACAGTACATTAAACTTGATTCACGTTTAACAACGTACGTGCGTAATTTTATTATTAATAATAAAATATATCGTTGCTTTTTTTCTTTTTGAAATATCGTTGCTTTTTCTTTTGAAATATTTCTTTTTCCGCTATTGTTGATATTTTTACATTTGTCGTTTCTTAAACTGTTTTTGCGAAACGCACTCATGCATATACACTATGAATTCCGTAGCGGACCAGTGGCTCTACTGTATAATTACTCACTTCTTCACCGCACATCACGCTCGTGTAAAATTCAGTCCTTGTGCATCCGACGAGGAGAAGTGTATTATTTTTTTTTTTTATTTTTTATTCACATAAGTTTGCACAACCGCGAGCTCGCGCTTTCCGCGCGAAATGAATTAATATGTGTGTAATTTTGTCTTCCTTATGTTTTCGGCGTTTTTTGAGAACACACGCTCCAAACAAATCGAACTAAATAAAATAAAAATGATAAAGTTTTCCAAACTTGACACTTCAACGCGTGCCTTCGCGAACTTTGCACGACTAATCCTCCGTAATATTTGGCGACCTGAAATTTGTTGAAAAATTTGATGTCTACGCGAACGCACTACATATCGTGATTGTAGCTACGAGTTTCATTTTTCTCTTGGCACAGCAGAAACAAAAATAGAATGTGTTACATGTTACATGGATTTTGGTATATACTACATCGGCAGCCAACACGACAACGAGTCGCCGTTGTATTAAAACAAGAAAAAAATATTTACCGCGCGTGAAATTATAACACGTGGATTATAATTAAAATTACTCGTTATGCAGTTTAGTTAATTAATCTTAATAGTTGCATATGTCATGTAATTACATAGTTTATAAACGCAGTTTAAGAATTGTAAAAAATAACGAGATTTAGTCATGGCTATCCAAGATTTAGATATTTAAGTCTTAGTAATTTTCAAATCTCACGCGAAACTCTATCTCTCAGAATTTAATATAGTAAAAAATATATAATAGTGTTAAAGGAAAAAAAAGCTCGAGAACTTTTAATCAGTTTCAAGAGAGAGTTGCTTGCATTCCCTCGTGAACTGCGTGGATTTACGACTAACAATAGGTGTATCGTAGTACATTCGGTGTGAGAATTTCTTCGGGACGTTCCTGTCGTTCTTGCAAACGCAATATAGACAGGGCAAAACGGACGTTTGTAGAAGCTGGCTCGACGATTCAAATCGATTCGCATTCGGCGATGCACCTATCTTCCTCTCTCCTATCTTTCTCTTCCTCTTCTCCTTTCCCCCCCCCCTCTCTCTCTCTCTCGATCGTATATTCTACCTCAGTCGTTCCTCCGACAGCGCAGTATTACTCCATCTTCTTTCTCATACGATTAGATATACGTTCCTTTTCCTCCATATCTTTTCAACCCGTCTTCGTCTTTTTCTCTTTTCCGCTATCGCGGTGGGGAGGTGGCCGCGGAAACAAAGCTGTAAAGCTTTGATGTTCCGCTCAACCATGGCACGGTTAAGCATTTCAATCTATTCGACGCACTCGCTTCCGACGGTACTTGCGTGCAGGTTCGTCGACGAGACCTCCCAGCGATGCGGCGGGCCAAAATTCCGGATGAATTTTCCCGAAATGTCGAATGCGGCATCTGTCAATGGATGCGAAACGTGGTCGGGAAGCGTGCAAAAGAGAAGCGCCGGGAAGTGATTAATCATGTACCACGTCTCCGCGACATTCTCCGGATGCACTCGGACTTATCAGGGACCTTTCATCAGTTCAACACTGTTCATTCCTTTGTTAGATGTCCTACAGAACGCGTTCACGCCCGATTTCAATTTTAAACCATGTAAAATTGATTCGTAAAATATCGTCAAATTATTAATCGTTAATTTCCATTGAGATACAAATCGGTAATGTTTATAGCGCTGGTGACCGGTATATTGTATAAACAGAGTAGGATGATTTACTTAAACGAGATTGGCTCTATTACGGGATTATGAGAGCTGTGCCATCACAGTTTATTACATCAAATTTAATCGTTAATCAGAAGCAGCAGTAACTGAATTTATCAAAATGCATCGGAGCACTTTGAAACGTCGGAATGCGGATTGCGTGTTTGGAATAATTTTACCGAATTATTATATAGCCGATTAAGCGCTCGTGTGACACCGATATTTAAAGCGGAAAACCGCAACAACAAGAATTATCCTATAATAAAACTAATTAGGGCGCTGACCATTAATATGTATTATCAATGGTAGAGTTTTTATTGCGTTAAAGCCAATATTTTCATCGGCCGAAATCCCCCAGAGTGTTATGTATAAATTACTACATAAATTTCGATGCATTTCCTGACATGAATATTAATCAACTAATTGTCACACACGATCTTGGAATATTTTTGAATCTCGAAAATATGTGTTCCACCGCAAACGCATCCTTTACTAGCGACTGTCGTTATAAAATCATTGAAATAATAATATAACCAAATATGCTAACGAAGTACAATACAGCATATGACAATCGACATGCAAATGATTTTCAAAAATCGCATACGCCATAATTGCTTGTATGTAATTAATTACTATAATGGATCTCTCTACGAGAATCTATTTCTATCTATATACAATTCTTTCATTAAGGGGATTTTTAATTTATACTTATCAACATTTATATCGCCGCTATTTATTAATTATATATTTTATTAATTTTCTATGTGATGACTTTATTAATAGGTATATACAGGGTGACCCATTTTAACTTCCCCACCGGATTATCTTGAAAGGAATGCACTTTTTGAAAAAAAGTTTCAGATATAAGTTTTAGTATTTTTCCCTGGCTATTGAATGGCGATATTGAATTTGACCTCGATTGTGAATGTGAAGGTCATTTAAAGGTCAAGTTAATTTTTTTAAATGGCCTCCCCTATTTTTTATTACATATTCTTGTAGCTGACCTCGAGAGCTTTCCAAAACACTATAATAAAGTATTTTTTCATGAAGTATTTTCCGAGTTATAAAGCTTGAAATAATTTCTTAATTTTACATAAACTGTAAAATATCTCGTAAAATATTTACTTTTCGATGACCTTATCTCAATACTTTTATGCACAGAATAATGAGAGGAATCAATTGGTGTAAAGAAAACACATAGTTGTTTTTAAGAAAAAATATGTAATTGTTAGTTACAAATTGCATATTTTTTCTTAAAAACAACTATGTGTTTTCTTGACACCAATTGGTTCCTCTCATTATTCTGTGCATAAAAGTATTGAGGTAAGGTCATCGAAAAGTAAATATTTTACGAGATATTTTACAGTTTATGTAAAATTATGAAATTATTTCAAGCTTTATAACTCGGAAAATACTTAATAAAAAAATACTTTATTATAGTGTTTTGGAAAGCTCTTGAAGTCAGCTACAAGAATATGTAATAAAAAATAGGGGATGCCATTTAAAAAAATTAACTTGACCTTTAAATGACCTTCACATTCACAATCGAGGTCAAATTCAATATCGCCATTCAATAGCCAGGGAAAAATACTAAAACTTATATCTGAAACTTTTTTTCAGAAAGTGCATTCCTTTCAAGATAATCCGGTGGGGAAGTTAAAATGGGTCACCCTGTATAAATAAATATGTAGAACTTGACAAGTAATATGTGTGTGTGTGTGTGTGTGTGTGTGTGTGTGTGTGTGTGTGTTATTGGTTATATAATTTAGCATGATATAATATGGACATTATTAGCTTACATTAATAATAAATATAAATTTTCAGTGCAACACATTGTTAATGTGCATTAATGTAGAAATAATTACTACATTTCAAGCATCGTAACTCAAAAAGTACAAGAATATGCAATAATATATCGGGTGTCCTATTTAAAAAATTCAAGATGACCTTGGTCTGACCTTGGCGATATCATGCAAAGTCAAAATGATAAGATCAGTAAATAGACCTTTTTCAACCTTACAACTTTTGTCTGAAACATTTCTTTCTAAAATGCGTAGTTTCCGAGATATTTAAGGGTTTCCATACTTTTTCCTCACCCTGTATATATATATATATAAATATATATATATATATATATATAAGCGTACATATATACAAGGTGATTCAGAACAAACTTGAGACATTAAAATGTCGTATTCTTGAGTGAATTTCGAGATGATTTTTCTTTACCAAAATTTTCTCCAAAGCTTAATTTTTGAGTTATAAAGAGAAATAGTCAACGAATTACGGAACGAGTACGGAAAGTAGGGGCGACGCAACTCGCCGTCCCACGCAGGTGATTACGTGGGACGCCTCATCTTATCGCTATACGTATACGACACACACGCACATGACACAAGTCTCTCCTCCTCTCCCACTCTCTCTCTCTCTCTTTCTCACTCACTCACTCACTCACTCACTCACTCACTCACTCTCACTCTGACTTATTCTCACTCTTGCTCACTCACTACCATTTATTTTTGTATTCCTGACTCAATTCTTTGCAAAATTATCTCCTAAGCTTAGTTTTTCAATTACAAAAATAAATAGTAGTGAGTGAGTAAGAGTGAGAATAAATCAAAGTGAAAGTGAGTGAGTGAGAGAGAGAGAATGTGTCATGTGCGTGTGTATCGTATACGTATAACAATAAGCTGAGGCTGACTGTCCCATGTAATCGGACGACTTGCGTCGCCCCTGCCTACCTTCCGTACTCGTTCCGTAATTCGTTAACTATTTCTCTTTATAACTCAAAAACTAAGCTTCGGAGAAAATTTTGATAAAAGAAAAATCATCTCAGAATTCACTCAGGAATACAACATTTCAATGTCCCAAGGTTGTTCTGAATCACCCTGTATAAGAGACACAAATATCAATATTCGTAGTTAATAGAAACATCTTTTATTCAAGCACTGATAATGAGTTAGAAACACAATAATTTTTAGATTTATTTCGCTATTTTTATAGAATTTTGCCCTCGGAATTTTTACACTGCCTGCTCGATATTCACAAGCATATTACACACGTCAGATAATCTAATCGATATTCTAATAATGTGTGCGACCCGGAAACGTGCAATATGCTCGATATGACTGTCAAATTCTCGTCGCGTCGGCTTGGAAATGCGACAGGTTCGTGGATGAGATCGGGGAACGAAGCTCGAAGCTCGTATCATCGTATGAGAGAATCCCTCAGTCACTATCAGATCATCATAAACCGACGGATCCTTCGGAATATCATCTTCGTAAGTCGATCAAAGGCAGATGGCAAAAAAAGAGCCAAGGAAGTTATTCGCGCTATACATAAAGTAAATCTCTCTCTTTCTTTCCTCCCCTCTCTCCCTTCCTCCTTCTCTTTCTCTCTATCTCTCTCTCTCTCTCATCCAGTTTATAAACTGAAAAGCACCGGAAATGCAGTAGCACGGTCGGTGTAAAATTTCCCGGTGAATTCAATTTTACGTAAGCCGAAAAGCATACGAGTCGTCGACGAGTGAGCGAAACCGCCGCTTTGGGTAACCATTTCAATGAATTTCCACTTTTTTCTAGTCGTCGTGTCTCTTTCTCTCTCTCTCTCTTTTCCTGTCAATATTCCTTTTTTTGTTCCCACTCCCCTTTCTCTCTCATTGAAGAAGCGAACCGGATGGAGAGCACCCGAGACTGAAATATTCCGCGAAATTATATTACACGTACGTGCGACGATGAACAACACGTCGGACTCTCTCTGTGTGATCAAAATCGCAGAAGTATTCGTTATGCATAATACGCGCAGCGATCGAACCGTTCGTTCATTGTAAAATTAATTTTCTTGAGCAATCGCACGTTACATCAATCCGCGGAAAATTACATCAAAAAACATAATATTGTAATATCTAAGTGCGTCGCCCTTAAATTTTACAATATACAACTAAAGAAATGTAAAGTATAAAGTGTTTTTATCCTCGTTTGTCTTTCTTACGCGAATATTAATATTTCGGAAGATATTTCGAAAATATCTTGTGTATTTTGCCACGTGATATGTAACGATTCATTTCTAAAGCGAATATATCGTTGGAAAACTTTTGTGTGTGTGTGTGAACTTTTACTAGTTTTATTTAGCGACTCGGTGCAGCGGTAAAATAAAAATCGGATTCATCGCGCAGATCGCGACGAATCCTTACCGACGTACGTACATCCGGTGTTGTAAATCAATTTCAGAAGATCCGCTGTAACGCGGTTGTACCGATATTACTTTAACGGATTATACGAATGCGGCGCGCGCGCGTTTACCGAAATGAAATAGCCGACTGATAAATGCGACCGGCGATGGCTACACGGAAGTCCGTCGTTACTCCCACGGTAAGCCGATTTTTATTTTACCGCTGCACACCGTGAAGCGAATTTTATCCAGCTGTAAGAAAATTGAAGATATTCGTTTACCTCTCGTATAAACTTCGCATTCACATACGAGTATCTGAGCGCTGAATGAAACTGATCGCGAATTCGATGGAGCGCACGATGAAACGAGAGGAGTCTTACAAGATAATCTATATGACACAAGATAATCTATTTATGTCCTCATTCGTGTGCATATCAAAGTGATTGTCATATTTTGTTGTGGCTATATATTCATAGAATATTTTATAGAAATAAAAAAGAGCGCGCTTTATATAATATATTAAAATGGTTGTTTTTGTAAGACAATGTCGTAATGGTTTCTTGTAGCTTAGCTACAGGAAGAAGAATATTATGTAAAAAATCGAAGCATTCTATGTGCAAACTTCTCAATATCTCAAATCTCGAACTACTTCTCACGAATTCGAACGAGTGTGTCCCGTCAGGCGGTTGTACTTTATAACAGCGTGTAAACACACATCACCCTAGCATACTTCGGGATGCGGTTCGCTAACAGCGCATGCATACGAATGCGGCGACATCGATTCCTTCGCGCGTGCCCGTTACTGAACTTTGTACCTAGTTTTCGTGTGTAAACGCGACCCAGAAGTCCGATGAATTTCGCAAACTGCTAGTAAACAAACACCACAGTCGCCGCGAGACGCTATTGCAATTAAATAGTTTCAGGTAAACGTTGGAAAGAAGGTCGATTAATACAGTCTACTTGTATTTAAACTAACAATACAAAGATATATAATAATACAAAGATATACATATTAGAAAATATAATACACACGTTATATATAATAACAATCTAGAGGGTAAAAGCCTTCGATAAGGTAAAACATGACAAATTAGTATAAATCCTTAAAAAGTCAGATATAGACGATAAAGATATTCGCATTATTTGTAATCTGTACTGGCAACAAACCGCAGCAGTGAGGATAGGGCATCAAATGGCAGATGAAGTCCAAATAAAAAGAGGAGTACGCCAAGGATGCATTCTATCGCCGTTGCTCTTCAATTTGTATTCCGAAGAAGTATTCAAAGAAGCAATACACGAGGTTAATAGAGGATTAGTGATCAACGGCAGGATCGTCAATAACTTAAGATATGCTGATGACACCCTAGTCTTGGCAAACACCACTGAGGACCTACAGGAGCTGATAAATAGAATAGCTACAGCTTACGATGTGTTTGGCTTGAGACTAAACATAAATTAAAAAGATATATATATCATAATTAGCAAAAACTCAAGAATAATAATAGATAATGGTATATATGTGAACGGTCAGCCTGGAGAGAGTTGTTACGTACTCAGATTCTAGCTGTTTAGAAAACCGAAAGAATTTGATATGATCCGGGTACACGCAGCTGACAAAACATACTATGAAATGTTTATCTCGAGCGGACACGTATGGAAAATAATCATCTGCTCTGCTATCCTCAAAACTGAGATAAGCAATAACTGATCCTTCCCACTTAAGAAAATATGTACGAAACTGTAGGAATCTCACGGAGAAGGTTCTAGCTGTTTCGGGTATAAATAGGGCGGAAAAACGTCGAAGTCGAAATTAGTCAGTCAGCGTTCGGCACCTTGTCCGAGCGTCTGATTCTATCACGATAGTTTCTAAGCCACTCCCACTCCTTATACTCGTGCCTCTATCTGTAACTCCATACTCAATAAAGGTAATTTTGTGACTCAACTACAGCTCTATGATTCGCTTGAGCTGATCTTATATTAATAATTCTCAAATTCATCTACTGTTTCTGAAGGTGGGCTTGGGCTTTACGCTGCCGAAGAGTGTAGCGAATTGCCTTTTGTCGCTGCCAAATAGCGTAGCAACTATCAAGCTCATTTCCAGAACACGCGCTGTCGCTAACGAACAGTGGATTGATTTCTATCGCTGACTAAGAGCGTAACGGATTGACCTCTATCGCTGCCAAAGGGTGTAGCAACTTATAATTTAAATTTTATTCAATTAACAAATGCACAGAAGAGGAGGTAAACGCGTGCAAATTAAACGGATCAAGTTTCGAGTCAAACAAGCTATTGCATTAGAAATCGATCCCTTTTCCCTGCTCCAAGAACTTCAAATATTAGAACAAGGTATCCTACCTAAGGAACCTCAACCTTCCTTTCCAAAGCCTAACCCTCTAGACTTCCAAGTCGATTATCCCGATTATTGCCAAATAAACAATCTGACCATCGCTATAAAAAGTTATATCTTTTCGGCCCAGAAAATTAACTCACACAACATTAATCGAAAGCCCGGGTAAATTACTTACTTAAAGGTATTGACCCAAAAACCGACTAATAAACAAAACGTGACAGAGTAAACACAGCAGTATATTTAGGGGCCCACATTTCGAAAGCTTTTATACGCTTCTCTGTGGCCTTCACGTCCAAAATTCGACACCGTACAAAAGAACAGAAAACACATAACATTTAACCATCCTTACCCGGAGATCCAGTGTCAAGTTATAAAACAAATGAGAAATAAATGAGAACTTTTCTCGGCTGAAGGAATTCTGTGATCCAAGGACAGATTTGTTTTATAACTTGACACTGGATCTCCGGGTAAGGATGGTTAAATGTTATGTGTTTTCTGTTCTTTTGTACGGTGTCGAATTTTGGACGTGAAGGCCACAGAGAAGCGTATAAAAGCTTTCGAAATGTGGATATACCGAAGGATGACCTAAAAATTAGATAGACGGATAGAGTAACAAATAAGGAGGTTTTGAGAAAGATTGGAGGGGTGACAAAACTGGTACAAACAATAAAAAAGAGGAAATTGGAATACTTTGACCACATCATGCGTCACCCAAAGAAGTACGACTTGTTACATCTTATCATGCAGAGGAAGATCGAGAGCAAAAGGAGGCCAGGGAAACGTAGAACATTATGGCTCAAAAACCTTAGTAGTTTGGTCAAACTACAATACAGCTCTTTCGTGCAGCTACGAACAAAATAATGAACATGGTAGCCAACATGATCGCCAACGATCGGATAGAGTCACGGCAGAAGAAGAAGAAAAAGAAGAGGGTAAAAAGGCCAAATATGTAAAGAACAAGCAAACAATTAGATGACATTAAATTATAAATTAAACATAACGAATGTATTATAGATACAAACAATAAGAATGTTTCGACTTCACGGAGTCTTCATCAGCACGCAAAAAGAAACATTTTACTAAATTATACATAATTAAAATCTCCTGTCACATATAACAATACATGTCGCTATAAAATTATCACTATCAATACGAAGATATGATTTACACTATAAAAAACCGAACATTCCGTTTAAACTTATTAACAATCGTAAATCACATATGTTAATCATATTCCGATCACCTTTTAAATTGTTGTTGTATTAAATTATAAAACACAAAAGAGACATGTATATAAATATACAAAAATTGTTGAAAATGTGTGTCTCTTTCTTTCTCTCTGTACAAAAATCGAGAACGTGAATCACTTCTACAAGAAAATTAGTTTTTTTTAGTGATATAAATAAAAATAAAGAGATATAAATATAAATAAAGTTCTCTCAAAAAACACATCACACATAAAATGCGGCTGCATTTAAAATATTTTAAAATAAATTATAAACACATGAAATATAGGCACACATATTTTTTTGAAGAATAATTCTAAAATTACTCTTTTTTATGAAATAAACAGTAATTGTATTTTATTAAGATAAATAGGAGAGAGAGAAACTTGCGTGGCGTTTTGAAAAACTAGCTAGAAGAGTCACGTGCATAGCTTTACCGATGCAACTCTCTGGGTCGTAAGTTGAATTAAAAATCCGGAGATTTTTCACCGGAAGAAATCTCTAGGTAGTTTAAAGCGTTTTCTCCGTTCGCCATCACTCTCTACGACCGAGACGAAGACGAGAGACGAGGAGAGAAGTGAAATCATTTTTGGAGGAAATAGAATTTCCAGAGGAAAGTTGGGAAGACTTGGAATACATCCCACCGTGGTCGAGTCAATAATCTTCAGGTACCGAAGAGGAGCGCCAGTGGAAAAGTCATCGACGGGCAAACATCATGACCGGATTGCATTTATAAGTTTTAAATGAGAGCCCAAACGGAAGGCTAACTTCCGCCGCTGTGAACGTGGAACGTGGTACGTGCCGGGAAGTTTTCAGGAGCGGCAAAGTCGCAAAGTGCTTTGAATAAAAAATTGGGATGCGGCCGCCGGATACATGTTTTATAGAGCATGCGATTTATATATGAGGTAATTACGGAAGAGAGATAGAGAAAAGCGCGAGACGAACATTGTACACCGATCAATACGAAATTCTTTAGAATTTTAACAAAAAAAGGATAATCAGGTACGAGAATAATTAGAATCTAACGTATAAATTGAAGATAAGGTAATTATATTTTTTATTAATATATATCATAATATAATAGCTGTAACTTGTTACATTTACATACAATTATATAACAGTTATACGTACCTATTAAACAACATTAATATAACACTCCTGTTGTGATAAATGTATTTTAGCAACTATTACCGACACTCTCACATGCGAAAACTTTTGATAATAAATGTAATTGTCGTTATTATGTGTGTTACGACTGACTTCTAGTTTTACAGATGATTCTGCTTCAGACAGTACAAGCGTAACTTTATGAATGCGATAGATTATTTAAGATGAAGTTACAACTGTGATAAGAAATATCGAGTTACGGTCGAGCGCTTCTGAAATTTCTATCACCTTGTCGACAGAGGGGCATCGATCCTTTTTTCTGCTGTCTCGGCGAGGGTGCGAGGCGTGCAACAGGCTGACGGAAGTTATTCGCGCAGCTGTCGCAGTTCTTACCCTAAGAGTTTCATCTTCTTTACGTAATTTCGTTGTGATTAAGCGAGCGTCTTCGAAAATGTAACAAACCCCCGAAATAAAGTTTGTGCGCGTTATTAACTTATCCTTTTAACGGAATACAGAATATAAACTCGGCACAAAGCCGTCCTGAATCGCCCGCCTCGCGACAAAGATCGTACCCGTTTAATGCCGCGTCCGTTAATTTACATTCTCTTACGGGCGATTCTTTTTTAATTATTATTCATTATTATTTAATTAATTTTTAAAACGTTTACCGACCAGTTTGCGATCTGTTCTTATTCGTGCGGTCGGTATAGTTAGTCCTAATGTAATTTTTCAGTTTTAATTATTCGTGAATTTACATAGCTTCTGTTTTTATAATTATAATTATAATTATAATTATAATTATAATTATAAATCATAATTTATATGAAAATTATTTATTTGTTTCGATGCAATGACATTATCGGACAAATCTTGTTTTCATAAATGCGATAATTAAATAATTACAGCATCGCGAGCATGATTCAATTGTGAGAGCGCGACAATACCGTAGAAATGCTCGCGGCGGTACGACAAACCCGCTTATTTTCGTCGCGTTTTGAACGACACGCCCGGAAAATTTGGCCTAGTTTCCTTGGGTCTTTCCATTATACAGCTGCGTGGTTGTTTCCAAGCGAGGAAAGCGTGATCCACGCTTTTTCCCCTTCTTTTTTTAGATTGGATCGAAAACTGTGCCGCGGCTGTCATTCTCTAATGAGAGCGGAGCAACGCAGTTATCCGGTGACCAGGCACGTCCATGTAACTTTCCACTTTTTGCAATTGACACTCGTCAATTTTTGAATTTAATTATCGGCGTTACGCTGTTACGCTACGGAGATTGATTCGCGGAACTCCATATAATGCAATAGCACGAAGCTGAAAAAGACGATGTGACCGATGATGTGTGCACTCGCAGCTTTAGCGAGTTACACGATAAATAATAGCATTAACGGTAGCATCAATCTCAGGCACAGGCTTACGATCGTCCCGCTCCTTTCTCTTCAGTCCTCTTCTTCATCGAATACATTTCCCAGGTTGAGCACAAAAGCATTACTCTTCTGGCACTTGGGTAAAGTCCGCGAGCCCGTAAAGGCGGCGACAGAGCGACTTTAGTATGCCGATGGAGGTGGGTTAAGGATTTACGAAAGTGCCGATAGAAGGGGCAATAAAGGGAATGCACTTGGAACATTTGCTCATTTTATTTTCCTCATCGATTTGATCGAGGTGGGCCCGCTCCGGCGCGACGCCGCGGACTTCATTCCCCCTACGTGCGTTACCATAAAACTTAACTGGCGGATCAGACGCCAGGGGTAAGAGGGAAATCTACCGAGCAGAGTTTATGGAGGGTGAATGGCAGCGGCATCGGATGAATGCGAATCTCTAAGTTCTTCTATTGACTGGAAAAAAAAATGCTTCTGATCGGTCGCTATTGATTTTCGACGAGAACGCGAGTGAAAATTTAACTCGTTTTACAGCGGCGCGTGATTCTTACTGACTTAATTCTCGCGTGCAATTAAAGTTACAGTTCTACCAATAGTTACTCGAGCGAGGCCTAATTATTGTTAATCGACTTTGTCGGTATGGTTGCAGACAAATTGAAATCGACAGCTAAAGTGTCGAATTCAGATAGAATTTAGAAATCGATAAATAAACCGTTTATCGATTCTCGATAAAGAATGATGTTAATGGAATTGCTTTTCCCGACTTTGAACTCCGTTATTTTTTAAAACATAAAATCTTGTTTTAATGTGCGGTGCACTACTAATTATTGAGACACATTTTTCGTTTATCCATTGAAGTCTGGCTTTTTTTGGATTATGTTAAAAAAAAAACCGGTGGATTTAGAGTGAGTTCATTGCGGAGGAATCAGGAGCGGAAGAAATGGAAAGAAACTAAAGCGAAAGACTGCGGAAGACACGTACGAAGAACGCCGGAAACTGCCGTTGGGCATCGCGAGAAACGCAATCAACCCTTTAAAGAACACAATCGTTTGCTACGGATTTCTGCTTTCCTATTCGGTTACGTTACATTGGGAATGGTAGGGCGTAGTCTAGAGAAAATTGAATGAGCTTCTTATCGTGTCAATCATGTAATTACTTTAATTCGAACTAGCTATGATGATGAAATTCGTATACGGATGATCAATTAATTTTATTTTTTGGTAGCGTGTTATTACTGTATCGCGGTAATTACTTTTTGTATATTTCTTTCACGTTCTGTTACGTTTCGATCTTAGAGTTTAATCACAAAGATATCGAACGTTGCTCTTCGACGGAAGTCATTCTGCCGGAGTGAGGAAAGAAATGGAAAGAAGTATCGTTTAGGCCATTGAGGGTGAATACTCTCAAGAGGCGAACATATCAGGATAAAAAAAAATGGCAGGCCAACTTTTGCAACGAGGGAGAGAGTGAGAGGAGGTGGGTGGCTCGAAAGCGCTGAGCTTTTCGGTACAAGAGTCCCGCGGGGAATTCGAACACGATCGGTTCGAACCTATTTCGCGATTTTCTCCAGACATCAGCAGAATGACAAATGGAGGCTGCGCCCCCTTTTACCCGCCTTCGATTATCCCTTCGCCCTTCGTTCGTCTTCTCTCTTTTCTGCTCCCTTTCTCTCTCTTTTCCTTTCCTCCTTCCTTGGCTATCGTCAATGCCGCTGTTTCATAGTAGTTCGAGTCGAATGCCGCTCGAGAAAATCGATTACCAGTCTTTGAAGAGACGGGGCGAGTTTACTAGGATCTACAATGCGTCCGGTCCGTCGAATGTGTCGTAAAGAGTGTTCGTAAATTTTTGAATGAATTCGCGTTCTCGAATCACGTCTCTCACCTGTTTTGAAAATGTTATTATTTCCACTATTGTGTAAGAAGCAAAGAATCGCTATCTTTCTCTCTCTCTTTCTGACTCATCTGTTTTATTCAAGTGGACCTCGTTCTTATATTTTGTATGAGTTTTGTGCCACTGGTTCTTCGTGATATTACAGAAATTGAAGTCTTCTCGTCTCCAAGCTTTCGAGGATTAAACATGTGCGTATTTGGAGATTAAACACGGGATTCGCCCACACAGAAGGCGATATTTCGTTTATGAACGTAACCTACCTACAAGTATACGAAGAGCACACAAGAGCGCAGTATATTGGCTGTCTGGGCACCGGCAAACATCTACTACGTACTTGTAACCAGAACCGTGGAACCGAAGTTGTGCGATCGAACAACATGGAAACGTCGTGTCTGGATAAAGATTTATACGCTCAAACCGATTTGAGCGAAGGAGTACACTCTGTTTGTCGGATCGCATGAGAATTCGCAAGCAGCATCGTGCAGTGATTAGCGAATCTCTAATTACCGAGCGTCAGTTAGAGAAGATGGGAAACAACCGAGCAAATTTTCATGATTTTTCTTCTTTCGTTTCGATATTTTACATGAAATTTTAGATTCTCATTCGAATATTACAGACGGAAAGGAGGATGGGCGTTTTTGCAGGAAACATACATCGACATACTCGTATCAGCCAGGCTTTACAAAGTGATTTCGCTTTCCTGCAACGCTACATTGGAAATACAGACGTATTCTATTAATAATTCTATAAATATGGAATTTTATAAAATCTAACCGGCAACTTAATCACGTAAACCATGATTGACTTTAATCATTTATTTGGTGGCAATCTTGACAATCTTAATTTCAAAATATTTTCCTAGCAATATCTATTTAGTCAGAAATATCTTCCTTACGGGCTGCGTTTAGTGAGACCGAGGCAAAAGCGACAAGTTCAAAATATTTCGCTTGTGAGGCCGAAATGCTGGCAGGAGAGTTTCGGAAATTTCGGCTCCGAACTGCTGCATGCCACGATACAACGGCAGCCACGCTTCGGCAAGAACAATTTCAGCTGTCTTGAAATATCGTTGTAGCGAGCAAGAGACAATCGCGAGGCTCAATGACGTGGAAATAGTACAGTTTGCTCTCGGAATCGTCGCATTGTACAAATCCTCGCCAGTGAAACTCGCTTCATTATATACGTCGCATTTAATTTGTATCGGGTCTGAGTCTTGTAATTCGATTCAGCAATGTCTGCGTAATCTGAAAGTAAAGCAAACACTCTTAGCAAAAGCTAGGAGTAAAATTGTTTTTACCTTAACGTAATTCGAAAATCTGTATATGAGGCTAAAAATCAAATTAACGACCCATTTATCAAAAATATTGTATATTATTAGTCAGGGCAAAATAAAATTTAAATTGAAACATAGTTATTAGCGAAAAATTGTTCAAAATATTCACCAAGCTTTTGTGTATTCTCGGCGTCTTGGTTAATTCATTTTCGTGCTTAAAACAGTAAGATAACGTAATTATTATTTCTAGCGAAAATTCATCTAACCACGTTTAATGTGAAAAGCACGGCGCGAATAGGCGGTTGGTGGTTTCCGACAATCTCCACTCGATGGAGAGGCAAGTGCCAGGTTCGTTACGGCTTAATACTTTTGTGCACTCACACGTGCATCTACCTTAACCGTGTCTCTACGGAGCAAAGTGAAGCGGACGGGGAATTTACGAGCTGCAGGAATTGCATGGGTGAAAATTTCCCGTGACGTACGTCGCATCCGACCTTTGGTGCGAAGCGGCCGACCCGCGTGAAAAATGCTGGCGCGAAGAAAGCGAGGAATAGGAAACCCGCAAGACGTGTCTTCATAAAAGTCTGCTGCGAGGAAGGCGATTCGCCTTTTCGTCGCAATGGTACACGAGAGAGAAAGAGAGAAAAAGAGAGATCGTTGGGATTAAATTTCGACGTGATGGTAGTACCTTATCGATCGACGAAAAAGAGAGAAAAAGGCCGGTTTATTATGAATTTTCTTTACAATAAATCTTTTTTCATTCGAGAAAAAAATGTCGTTGCGAGAGGAAATCGCGGGACTAATGGAAACGTCATTTAATCATTTGCAATTCTATTCTTTCCGAATCTAAACGAGTATTCGTCTCTGAGAAGAGCGTCGTTCGGAAAATTTCATCGGGTTTCCAAAGTCGGCCACTAATTAGTTGGCGAGCTATTCCGCGCTTCGCTCGGCGACCGCGTGGAACAGCCGCGGCTATTAGCATCAGTTTCTCGGTCGGCGAAAAAATGGAGTTCGAGGCGGCACTGCTCATGGCTCTTCATTAAAACGATGCGCCCCCCGGTATTATCCCTGGGGAGGATAAATTCCTCGGGGCGCGCGAGTTATCGCACGCTATCGCGGAATCGATTTACGACTGGGCCGGGTACCCGGCCTTATTACCAAGGTAATACCTCATTTTCCAACATTAATTCTACCTTCTGACACAAAGCTTCCAAGTCCGAAACGGGAAAATAAAGGTACCACTCTCACACGTGAGGCACACTGTTCACGTAAGTGATGTGCGCTAATTACCGTTTCCGTTCCAGAATTTTATGTTGACGAGTGAACGTAATGACGACCAAACGAGCCCTCTTTTCTCCCCCTTTTTTTGTTCATCCCTTGTAAATTTCTCACTTGTTATGCCCTTGATCTTCTTACTGGTGTTTTTCGCGAGTAATTAACATGAAGAAGAAAAAGAGTCATAGTATCGCTCGCTTGAATACATACGTTAATATACATGCGGGGAAAAAAACTAACTTCTGGAAATTCCGCTCTTACATACCGCCCCCGCAACTTTTAATTCTTTCTCGCGTGCATGTGGGCGCACGTGTGTATATTCTAGGAAGAAAATTGGAAGAGAGAGAGAGAGAGAGAGAGAGAGAGAGAGAGCTTTTAATCCTTTATCTGCATTTTCTTTTTAAAGCATTAATTTCTTAATTATATTGCTTGCACGAACGGAGTCATGTGTTTATTTAGATACATAGGGGTGTATTAAAAGTTTTTTTGTATTAAAAATTGGCTGTTTCTAAAGATGTTTTGAAATCAATTGACAAAGTACTGTCGAAATAGATAAAAATTTTTTTCTTTTGCAGAATAAATCTCAGAGAAAAAATTCCTCCAATTTTCTTCCAGATTTGACAATTCGATTCGCAGAAGCGTTCTTTCATTGCGTGCAGAGACCGCTCTCTCAGCGCAAATTGACATTGAATTTGTGACTCATTAATTTCCCAAGGGTCATCCTGAGAATGCCGAAGCTCCATCGTCACGTATAATATAGACATCGAGAGAAACGAGAAAGAATCGCGACACCTTCTGTTCTCTTGCTCGGAAGTCCGCGCCAGGAAAAGCATTCGTCATCGTTGCTTCCGACGGTCGGGAGTAGTTTTGATCCCGTTGCCGCTTTCGCTCTCTCTCTCTCTCTTTCTCTCTCCTTCGCCAGTTTCAGCTGACAAGCTTGTAATAAAGGGTTAAGGCGCGAGCATTAATCAAAACGTAGCAGACATCCGTAGGAAATATTTCGCGCGATATACGCGTCCCGACGTAGAACACCTCGCGAAACTTCCGAAAGATCGTATTCAGTGCAACGAGCTCAATTGTAGCGAATTACGTAGGAGGACAAATTTTCCGATGTTGCAGATACGAGCGATAATACAAAATAAATGTGATTGAACGGAGAGTAGAAATAATCAACGAGATTGAAAATTGGATTTCAAATAATCGAACTTTATTTAAAAAGCATTAATTTAATAATATATATTTATATTATTAAATTTATATATATTATTTATATAATTTATATATATTATTTATATAATTTATATATATATTAGAAAAACAAAAATACAAAAGCAGCTTTAGAAAAGAGATTAACTGAATCGATAGATACACAGCTAGAAGAAAATAAAATTAAGATACATTTGTTCATATTCTGTATATTGAGTTTCCAAAAGAAAGCTATAGCTTATATCGTGGATTTCATGGCGCGTTGGCAGATCACATCCAAGTATTAAAATCGATTCACGCTATGCGTCGTGTCAACGTCATGTCAATATCAATGTCATAAGTGGCATCTCATCGTCACATTTCTATGATCAAATTTTTATTTGTCTGAAATTGAAAGCCATTGAAACTGCCTTCCCCATTCGGATCCGTCATGATCAATCATAGTTTATATCAATGCTTAATATAAAGTAAATTAACATTTATTGACAGTAATATTTAAACATAATTAGCGAAGTTTCACATATTTCAAAAAATGGCAAGTAATGTAACCTGCGCATATAAAATCTTTCGAGCAAGACCGATCGTTATTCGCGTGAATTGTAACTTATAACTGTCTAGCCACCTTGCGTTCTGACGGCAGACGAGAATATCGCGCAATCTTTGTAAAATAAGAACAGCTGCTTCGGAATACCGTGCGTTTTAATGGTCACGATATTTCAAAAACTAGCGCGCGGCATTAGGGAGACGCTGAGCGGAATGGACGCGGACAACTCTTCCGCATTCCGCGCACGCAAAACGCTGACCGCGAGGCGTGCGAGAGAAAAGCGAGAATTTATTTGATTTCATTAAAGCTAATCTCTCGCTGTCGCGAGATAAGTTCCCTCGAATTAAGTCGTGAAATATGATTCACCTTTGTGGCGCGCACCGCTGTGTACTCGCACATTTAATACTGCTCGGTTACGGTCGCGCCGAAAACGTACGGGCCCGGAAATGGGAACGATAATTCGACCTGTCGCGAGGTGTTTGTCTGGATTTGCGTTTCCCGTCTCCAACGAGATCGAAAGTCGAGACGTCAATCTCTTTAGAAACACGACAAATCTCTTCTTCTAAACTTCTTTTCATAAAGATATTTAAATAAAAAATTATATACAAAGCCGGTATCAGACTATGCATTGAAGATTGAGATTGCATTGAGATTACATATTGAATATTGGATTTTGACCAATCATAACAAAGAAGGCAAAGATTAAGATCACAGATTGAAATTAGAACTCTATTTTTCTAATCTCCAATCTTAATATTAGCCAATAATAATTTTTTGGTCATGTGATGATAGACACGTGACATTGTACAAAAAAAGCAAAAGAAGGTTAGTGCAATCAACAAAACAATATCGGCAAAGCAATTAACATTATTGACAAGGTAATAACAATTTAGTAAATTATCTTTATCTTGACCACCACATTATTAATTTCAATGCAGATTGCAATCAATCGTAATCTTATAGTGTGATTGGACAATCTTCAATTTTTAATCGCTAATCTCAATCTTCAATGCATAGTCTGATACCGGCTTAATAGAAACGCCTCGAACGTTGCAATTCGATAATGCAATTTCTCAGCGCAAAACGAATCGATTTCGATCGAGTATTCGTCAAAGTTTCAGTTTTTGAATCTCCAGGCGCTGTCGATGAATAGTTAATTCGCTCGCGAATAATCCATTTAAATTTTTCGGTACGTTAAATCGATGTCACTTGTACGCCGTAATTGCAATTTGAATGTAACACTTGACTCGGGATCGCGGCGATAACTTCCACCCGGTGTATGTTTCAAGTGCGAAAACCTTCCCTTCTTAGCCTAAATCCTTTAACATCGTCTCGGTGAACCCTCCATCGCGTCGATTTAGTCGTTGGTTTTCGGTCGACGCGAACGGATAGAAATAATTCAGTTGTTGGCACTTGTCCGCAGACGAAAAGCGGTAATTCAATTCCGGTTGTCGGCCTTCGTTCACGTAAAGAAGCGACGTTAATTGAAGTTTCATGGAGCTATTATCCTCGAGGCACACAAACGAGACACAACGAATAGAATAAAAAAGTAAAAATTGTGTATACATACATGAACCATTTATTTTGTCGGAGGCGCAGATTTTGAAAATCTTGTTAAAACGCGACGTAAATCCGCATTTTTACCTCGATTTACTCGAAAAATTTTCGTTATATCATTCTCAAGGCAAACGACGGATATATTAGATAACTATATAGCGCCAACTTTTCTATATATTTTTCATTTCATATCTGCCACTCCAATCTAGTGCACAACAAGCTTTCATTCGCCTAGCCTCATTTTTTTCTTGATATCTCTTAACTAGAGTTATATTTTATCGTGTATTTATCTAGAAAAGTTTTCTCCCCAAATGCCAATAAATCTTTATCGCCTTTGTTATTAAATCAATATCGAATGGACGGGTTAAGCGGAAGAGCGATACTGGTACGATCAAAGATGCTCGCCTAAAATTTACGAGCCACATGGCGTACACATTACGACAGGAACGAGTCATACTCGGTGTATCAATACTCGTACCGGCGACGGTATGGCACTTTTGTCGACGTTTTATTAAATCTGCGAACTCTGCGGAACCGTTATGCTACAGGTGCAGTGAATATATCTTTCGTCGTTACCGGTCGGTTGCTCGACGTTTTCAAAGGAAACGTCAAATCTAGGAAAACCGCCTGGGAAGAAGAACGCGATACGATGTATGAATATTCTTTATAATCAGAGAACCTCACTTCGATAGACTTTTTCATTGTACCGTTTAGTCATTGTCAAGACGGTCGAGACATTTCTATGTTTAACGAGCACACAACGAGATGACAAAATAATAATTACATCTTAAGGAAATATGTGGCACTGATAATAATGGATTGTTGAATAGCGAAATGCGAATGATACATAAGTAAACCGATAAAACTACACCGTATGCAATCTACGAGAACTTTGTTAATCGTTATATCCCTCTGGAACGAGTAATGTCGTTTAATGTACTCTAGACCTTAGCTGGATACGGAATGATTTATCGATCGTATATCGGGAAAAGTATCGGTTTCTTTTGTCATTGTGAAGGCTGTATCGCGCAAACGGTGAAAGTTTGCCGGAAAGACGGCAAGTGCCATTAGCGATAAATGAAGGTAGTAAATAATTTCCCGTGGGCCATCTCCGTTGGAAAAAGATTTCTTTCGTTGGAAACTCCGCCTCCGCCTTCTGGACTTCCTACCTTAAAGTGCTGACCAAAGTCTCACCGTGCTCCGGAAACTTTCGATCGCAATGCGCCGCAGTTATGCATCGTGAGAACGTTAAAATAATCGTTGATGAAGGAGATCCTTGTAAGTTCGTGGCTGTTTTTTATGACTTGGAATCCTTGTTAAAAATTACGAAGTAAAAGTTTGATTGACGGCCGCATTAAAACGTAATTAAACAATGGAGCAATTGCTAATTATATAGATTTACCTGTCATACGTTTGTATTTTGTTGAAATAAAATTTCAGCTACTTGTTATTTTTTATGTCTCGGCGGTCTGGGTAATTTTGACGGCTTCGAAATTCCACTTCCAATTACGTATTCGACGTGGACGATGCGAGTAACGTATCGTATTCGCGACGTACAATTTCGGTGCTTTCGGTGATTAAAAGTCGATATAGTGCGATAAAGTGCTGTAAAGGGTGACACCGGTAATCGGAAATATTTCACGTTATTTCCCTCAGGCGAGATCGAAACATTATATGCAAGCCATATTACCATTCCGCGCGTCGTCGTACAGCGGATACGTGCCCGGAAAGTGTATAAGCTGCATTTTTCGCAGACAGACAGACACACGGCGTAACGACCGTGCACGGAAAAAAGTTGGTGGGAGATCCGCGAAGACAGAAATTGTCGAGATTTACATTCCAGATTCGAGGCATATTCGAGCGTGAAGGCACCGAAAATTAATGGTTCGTTGAATTTATAGCAGAGTTTGGTACATCCGTGCCTGTCGAGCTTATCTTGTAACACCGCGTTTAACGATTTCCCTTCCTTCGTACCCTTCGTCCTTCTCGCACGAAGACATATGCGTCATTAATCTTTAACAATTGAAGAGGCTTCAACGCAAAAGCAGTCTAATCCCTTGAAAACTTGAGAAAATTAATCCTGAACAGAGAATATTCGGTTAGTTATGTATTCAATTTTAATGAATTATTATCGATTATTATCGAAATTATGACTTGCTTATTTCTTCGGAAGATTTTTATTTACTTTAGTTACATAAAAGAATTTAACTCGGTCTTGCTAAATTTTTAGAAGACGGTTGAGATTGCTTGACTGCAAATATAAAAGATCATTTTACATCACGTTATTCTTTACGTCATCAGTTTTAATTTAATATATTACATCACATATTATTTTAATTCTATTACATTATTACATCTATATTTAATATTTTCATTTTAAAAGAAATTCACTTCAAGTTGTTTGGATAACTCACAATGAAAAAGATATCCTTCAACACCGAAATTACATGGAAGTATTAGTTTAAGGATCGTCGCTTCTAGCGCGTTATTCCTTGCCAAAGCCACCCCAATTTGAGCATGGTTAACCAGGTTGGTCGTGAGGGTTAATGCCGACCAAGGTGCGAGAATTTCGTAGTCGCTCCCACCCTCCCCATTCTCCCTTCGTTGTCGGGCCGGCGTCCTTGTTCGCGACTTTCGCGGATTAGCAGGATGCTCGAATACCGGCGAACGCGCGCCGCTGAGAACAATGGGCGGACGGATTAACGGGTTTCGAAGCGGAGACCGTCGTGGCTCCTCCTCGTGTTAGAAGGCGATGAAACGGGCTGTAGAGTAATTAACACGACATCATCGTTGGCGCACGCGATTCACCTAACTCCCATGCGGTACACCACGGCGATCTTGCGCGATGCGTAAATGTCCCTCGATACACGAGTATGCACGGTATATCGCTTGTTACAAAGCAATGTGTCCGTTACAATACAGTGGCATTTTGCTATAATCGAGCGACCAACCGACCGGAAGTACACGAGGAATCCTTTCGATGCGCGGCGCTATCGTTTGTTTTTATTCGCGCTCGACGCGACGCATTTATGTGCCGAACGCGGATGAAACGACCGAAAAGTCCGGCCAAGCCTGCAAACCGTATTTCGTGATTGACGCGGGCGTCATGCATCGCGGCCGACGCGAATAATGCATTACAGCGAGACACACAATCTTGTCTAATGCAATTTTCTAGTCGACCGGCGAGTATGACGCGCGAGTTGGATCGCAGTTTGCAATTACTGCCTATTGTTCGGCAATTCAATTTACAGAACGACCGACTTTAGCTTGTCGAAGAGCATAAAATTCGTTTAATTGGTGTTTTTAGGAGCATGTTAATTAAGTATAATAATTCTATTCTTCACTTTTCGTCTTTCTTGTACGTTTTCCTGTGCACAAAGAAACATCTTTTTAATTAAGCGATGTTCTTTCTGACTTATTAGATGTCAGTTTTATTTTTTATTTTTTTACATTATGATAACAATTGCACCATTTCGATAACGAGAGAATGAAAAAAATCACGTTTTATTATTTTAAACCTGTTTTAAAAGTAGGAATTTATTTTAGTTTTGGCGGGGATGAAAAATTCAGTAAACGCAATGGTCCTGATGAAATAGATGCTGGATTAACTAGCTTAGGAATAATGGTAGCAGGACGCTGCAGAATAATTTAACGCGACGGAGTACTGGCGAACAATTCACTTGTGTAACTTGTTAACCCCATAAAATGCATATGTAACCAACGTAAATGTAACCGGTATCTAACTAGTCGTAGCACACGTTACGTTGATGCAAATTTTCCGCATATCGATCTGCAAGCAGCAACGGTCACTATCGCAGCTTTCTATGTTTCTCGGAGTTACTTCTAAATTAAACAAAACAATTCTGGGTAAATTAATTTTAAATAAATCTCTAAAGTTGCACATACAATTAATGAGAAACAAAATGTATTTGTATATAGACATTGATGCTCAGAACGGACTGAAAGAATCTTTTATTCCTGTAATGTTTTACGAAAATAAAAACATGTCGCTTAATTAATAAACTCCAATGTACTTTTAAAAAAAAATCTCTTCGTTCTATTGTAGCAATTTTTCTCAAGATTAGTTATAGATTAGGTCAATTATTAGAAATAATTTTGTAATGTAAAGTTATGATTTTTTTGTTGTTAAAAACGTTAAAGACTTATTGTTCTAAATCAGCATAAGATAGAATGTATTTCAAATAGTTATCAATAATTTCCACGACATAGCGTTTAATACACGTTTATAACGGCGAAGATAGCGACTCGACAAACGACCAAAGTGAAATACCGCTCGCTAACAGTGTTTGGGTGCGAGAACGTACCAGCTCCTAATTAACACGACATAGCTGTTACGCCCACTCGATCTGTACGACATGAGAACACGTTGTAAAATCCGCATTATCATTGTCTTACTACAGCATAACGTAGCGTAGGAAAAAGTACGTTTTAAAAAAAAAGGACTAAAAATGTCCCAAATGTCCACGTCAAAATAGCGTGAAACAATGTTGCTTCAACCTGTTTTTGCTATGAAAGTAATATCAAATATCATCAACCAAACATGAGTTTATGTACAGTATAATAAATTCTTTTATCATACTTTAGAATAAAATAATTAAATGCAAAAATAATTTAATGCAAAAGATTGGTATTGAACATAAAAAATTATATTTATCGTAACATTTAATTTTTTTATTGTGTTTTTTAAAATAACAGAATATTTTGTTCAAAAAAAATTTAGTCTTGCTATATAAATGTGTATGAGAATGTTTCACGTAGAGAAAGGAAACATTTTCTCTATGTATATACCGATATAAGTTATCTTACAAATCTACAATACGTCGCACACGCATCTATTCATATTTTAAAACAAATTCGCACATTCTCTCCTTCACTACATGGATGAAACATTTGCACGGATATTTATTTAGTAGCGGCAAGTTTTTTTGGACGAAATATTTCGTTATTTTAATAAGGATAATAGTAAAAAAAATTGAATGTGCCCTGATAAACACAATTTTTTTATATTTAATACCCAGTTTTTTGCAATAAGTACCTTATTATTCTATAAAAGAATTAAATTTTATTATAAACTCAGTTGGCATGATGTTTGATTATCACTACTTATAGTAAAATGTTTCGCACAATAGTTATTTTGATTTATTTTTTATGTGCGCGTAAACTTGACACTTTTTTTTTAAGTATTTTCTATATCACGCATTTTGTAGCATAGAGCATTTTGTAATATAAATAATGTGTTGATTTTATGTGATATATAAAACATATAACTATATAAATAACTAACAATACACAGATTCACAAGTTATTTAATATAATGCACATATAATTGGATTGATAAAGTTGTATTAAATTGTATTAAACTATTTTGAGACGTGTTGTGGGTGTACTGAGATGTTTGAAGTGGAGTATGTGTGAGTCGAGGGATTGTAGGGAGGTGATAATATGGGATTTGGATGGGTAAGGATGTGTTAGGCTATGCTGGAACATGTTGAAGTGTATTGAGGTGTTTGGCGTGTGGGGGGAGTGGAAGGGAATAGAGACGGGTGATAATGTATTTGGGTGGGTAAGGGTGTATTAGGTTATACCGGGACGTATTGAAGTGTATTGATATGTTTGGGGTGTGGGGGGAGTGGAAGTGGGTGGTGATGTGTGGTGGGTAAGTGTGTTGGGCTATCAGAGCGTATCGGAGTGCATTGAGGTCTTTGGGGTGGATGAGAAGGGGTAGAGGTGGTCAGATGAATAGCGTGGGTGAAGATAGGTAAGGGTGTGAAGGATACTTGAAAATGTGTGTAGGTATATGCAAATATTGAAATGTCGATGTATAACCGGACACTGGAACGACGATGATGTTGATGATGACGTTTCTTAAATGAAACATGCTTGATTTCAACATATGTATACGTTAATATTTTTAACATATGTGTTAAAAAATTTTTTCTTAATATTTAATGTAGGAAAAATAAAGAGACACTCTTTATATAATATAATCCTAAGCAATCGGTCAAATCTATTAAAAATTTCATCTGCTTAGTTATGTTTTTTTTTTTTAGATACGACAATCGTGCCTCCACTCAACTTGATGTGCTTCAGATATAGATATTATACATTTTGTGTCGTGTTGCTCGTGTCGCAGGTGCATACACTTTGGCGCCAGACATTGCCGTGACAGCATAGATAGTAACTAGCTCTTGTGGATAAAAATAGATTTCTAATTGGGACTGCTAATTCAATCTCGGAACTGCCAGTCATGTTACATTTTATGGGTTCGAGAATCGATGCGATCAGAAATCTTTATGAACAGAAGTTGAATTATCGAGAATGCAATTCCGGTAAATGTAGTTACGTCGAAATAAATTACGTTCAAAATTTCTGTGAGCCAATTTTTACATTAACCTGATATCAGAGAAAATTTATTTAATAATTTCTTAATGATATATTATATATCACATTGCATTGTATACAATATTTTTAACCATTCGGAATAATTTAGGAATAATAATATTACATGTTTGCTAGAATTACTATATAAATAAGAGATAATGTATTGTTAGTCTTCATTAGAGATATTTTTAAAGAGCTAGACGAAATTTTCTGATTGTATTTAATCATGTTACTATATTAGTTATCGTTACGTTCGTTACATTTAGTATAAAGTAAAGAAATTTAAAGCTAACGCATTTTTTTATTAAAGTCGTTTTTATACTTTTACCAATTTAATTAGCAGAGAATAATGTAAAGAATAATTTGCTGATAATCTTATAAAAACAGAACGTGCGGTCGACTTTTTTACAAATGCATAGTACTCCTAAAGCTGGGTTTACATTATCGAACCTTGAACTAAACATCGCTGCGAATCGATCGCGTGCTTACTTCGTGAAATTGCGAACACTTTGGTGATTCGCAGTGTTCCATCAAAAGTCGGTATTTCGCCGAAACGTCAAAAGATGCTTTTTATGATCAGATGATCACTTTGTCGGATAATTGAACTATAAGCTAAATGAACAATGACAGAAGATAAAAAACGGTAAAAGAAAACGTGGGTAGTTACTCAGTCACGCGTAGTATTCGGTTCGATCCACGTGTATACAGACAGGATTGCTCTATACTATTACTTTGGTAGAAAAGATGTGAAATTTTAAATCTGCGCAGATTATTAGCACTATTCTTCTCAATAATAAACGAACTTGCATCGTCTTCTTCTCTTTATTATATGATATATATAAATGTAACCGCTGCAGTTAATTTTTTGTTATTATCGCATGATGTAGATTCATCCATAAGTTACACTGATGCCAACCAAATGTGTATCATAGAAATGCTTGATACGAGATTCAACATAAATCCCCACACACTACTGGATCTGATCTGCAGAGCGATTAGACGAGTGCTTTAATTAAGTCGTTCCGTTTACACATTACCCGATCTCTGTAAATCGGACCTAGCAGATTGTATAGTGTAGAGAGTTCAATTTGAGATTCGTCTGCATATTCTGTTTGAGATTCGGTTCGGATCACGATCAGGTTCGAATGAACCCGGGTGATATGTCACCGAATGTTTATAACAAAGACAAATATATCCCTGAACTTTTTTATTCATTCGACCTCCTCGACAGACGAATGAATAAAATATAGGGAAAAATTTAACCACTTCAAATTACTTCCTCGCCAGTCAATATTAATTAACAAGTTTCGATTTATTCGACCCGTCTGGCCAATTTTATTGGCAAATCACAACTGGAAGGGCTCGACGGCGAGATGACCTGAGAAATCGGTAATCAAAAGTACACGGTGCTCACAAAGTATGGTTTTCGACTTATTCGACCCGTTTGGCCAATTTTATTGACAAATTACAATGTTCCGACCTCCAATTTGGGTTCTATCAAGTGTAAAATTTACATGTAATAATGCGGATGGAAGACGCACGTTAACATCTGTCTAAATTCTACACTTGATAAGAACCCAAATTGGAGGTCGAAACGTTGTAATTTGTCAATAAAATTGGCCAAACGGGTTGAATAAGTCGAAAACCATACTTTGTGAGCACTGTGTACTTTTGGTTACCGATTTCTCAGGTCATCTCGCCGTCGAGCCCTTCCGGCACACAGCAGCGAGATAGCCGCGCGGGCATAATAAATTTCGCGCGAAGCATAATGGAACGGTGCACTAAGTCGCGATATCGAGCTCGTGCGGCTAACGACGTAAAAATAGAAACCAACTGCAAGTCCGGCGGAAAGCTTTTGCAAAAGGAGCAACGATGTCGCTGCGCCCTCGTAAAGTGGCCAGATATGCGAGGAACCACTAACTTAATGATTTATGTCGCACATGCAACGTCGTCCGCCATTCCGAATCTTATGTTATACGACCGCGCCGCGTCGCATTACATGTACACATACGTACACATTATATACATATATGTACGTACATATATGTAGTATGTATATACATACATGTCCCCGCGCGCCGCATGGATTATCCTCCGCTGACCTAACTAAAACTTATCGTTGCCGGGCGATAAGAAGGGAACGGCCAACTTCGCACCAGCGAACCTATCTACCCGCGAACTTTGCCGGAAGATCGTCGTCGAGTTCCAGCTGTTACCTACCGGAAAATACGACGCTGGTACACGCGGCTAGGAACCTGGCGGAACGAATTTTGGGATGTTTCTACGCGTCAGTATGTTCCCGAAAATTTTTCCTATAAATACGATCACGTGGCAACGCGAACAAAAGCGGAAGAGAAGAACTTCCGCTACGATTTAAGGAGGATTTAGAGTTGCGAGAGGACAGAAACTTAAACGTGAAGAGAATGCAACTTCAACTTCCGACGCGCGCGGTTGTCTTTTTATCGATCACATCGACAGGGGGGAACTTTCGTGAAGTTAATTGCTGACCACGCTCCTCACCGCAGGCGGAAACTGACGATAAACTCTTGCGGATCGTCGTGCAAAGTTTCCGCGTGAGGAGAATCACGTAACAACGCGCCACGTTTTCGATAGCGGACGTTGTTACGTAGTAACGGCATCGCTCTTAATGGAAGTCCCACATTGGTGGCCTTTGATGTACCACTTATGCCCAACGTATGCGGCGCACATGTCCACGTGCGGAAACTGCGAGCTTAATTTTCCTCACAAGCTTAACACGATTAAGCACGTGCGCGTCGTGTCGAATTCAATTGCCGAGAATCATGCACACGGGTCTCCCTTTCATCGTCAGATTGTTTCCATCTCATTTTAATGACTATCAAGATCAAACTTTATTTGTCTATAATTCCCGAATTGCCGTCATTAAACTTGAGGGGTCGTTTGTGAGTGTGCAAAGTGAACCTGAAACCGAACTGCGTTGACGGTGTGCAACCACCGAAATATATATTCGTAGCTCAAAATCACTTGTAACGGATCAGATCTTTATCAAAGGATAACTTGCAACCGTCACGCGAAATCTGTTGCAGGAATCAACGGCGCCTGACTCGACGAGTGACTCGTCCCAATAAAAGGGCATTTCGCAGTCCCCAGAAAGGAACAAAAATCAATAAATAAAAATCAAATAAATACTAAACCAATTCCGGTCAGGCTGGATCTTTGTGCCAAATATCGTTCTATGTACATTTCACGCATTTCACTCCTTACGGATTAACAACGTGTGCTGTTACAAACGGACAAACGAAAGCTTTGCAGAGCTGGAAATGTATCACCAAAAATATATTAAATATATTAATTATATATATAATTATATATATATATATATATATATATATATATATATATATATATATGGCAATAGTGATCCATATCGGAATATCATACTTATGAGATATCCCAAAAGCAGTCGGCAGCTAGTGGACTATCGCAAATTTAATTACTGGCTGTTTGTCCCACGAGACTTGAGAAAATCTCTTTTTCTTTTTTCGACGAGAGAAGAGACGTTAATTCCATTTCCATCGAAACAACAGTTACATACCGCAACGCGGTATAACCTCGCTCTGTGTTTCCGCTCTATTCATCCGGCCCCCCTTATGCAACTCTCATCCTTTACCGCCGCCAAGTAGTACCTTCATTCCGCGCTTCGTTATTCACGAGCCCGGCGGCGCGGGAACCCTCGGTGCACTTTTTCCTTCATATTCTCCATCCGATAAATAAATAATGGAGCGGATTGCAAATATCTGTTCGACTGTCGGATGTGAATTATTGCCGGAATTTGCATCATAAACTCAGTTATCCCGCCAGCTTCCGTGCACACAACGCTCCCTCAAATAAAAGAGCGAATTTTGGAACGGAGAGAAAAACGAAGCAGACGCGAATAAAATTTTGAAGGCATTATAGCTGTCAACGGTGTTGACGTGAGAATAATACGAAGGTGTCTGTGATTCTTGAGTCTAAATAAAACAAAACGAAACAAAACGGGGGATGATCGTCGAGTTTCGTATGCTACATTGATTGCACTTCGCCAGCCGGCTCCGAATGGCTCCTCGGAATACGGCGTTGAGCGCGTTGCATGTAGGCTAAGCCGATTGGGAATTAAGTGGAGTTACATTACGGCCCTCACCGCGCGCGGGAATTAGGTTGAATATCCAATTCGCGGCCGAGTAGACGGCTCACCTGCGTGATTTGGATTATGAGAATCTTCTTAAGCCCTCTGAATAGCCAGCCGCGCGCCGTATCTCCGAGTCGCGCATACCCTTAGGAATAAACAGGAATGGGGAAGCAGTAAGGGGGAAAAAGTATGGAGAATATGGTGAATTTTCATCCTTTTTCTCGGTGTTCCCGACGCGGCGACTCCTTTTTGTCTTGGTTGTCGTTTAACGATTCATATCAAAGCAAAAGTTTACTCGTTGAGCTCTAATCGAAGTCGCAGAGGTCTGAATCAGTCTCCAGCGCTTCTTACTGATAAAAATTCCTGTATGTGGGATCTAGCCAAGCTACTTTTCATTTGTGTGTTCTTTGATTCAACTTCTTCAATTTAAAATCAAACATTTTCTCAATGAAAACATCGAGGGAAATTGTCCTTCGATGCAAGTTATTAATTTTTAATATCAAGTATCTTTATAAACTCTCTTAAATTATAAATAAACGTTGAAGGTTATTTGAGATTAAGAGAAGGTAAAAGTTTTATTATCTTGTTCGTCTCTGAGACTTTTGAGAAGCTTTCTATTTCCATTTACTTCCATTTACTACTTTCGTAACATTTAATATATTTTTTATTTGTAATATTTAATATATTGCAATATATAAAGAAAAATATTAAGAATGTCACTAAAAATGAAATAAAAAGAGTATAGATATAAAACGAGACAAAAAATGTGTATAAAGTATCACTCTTGATAGACCTAAAGCATTCTACATAAATCTTCTATGAAAATTGCATTAAAGTACGATACTTAATATGTCAATTACTGTTTCGAAGCTCATCATGAATCAAAATCACTTACCATCTAAGTAGAACAACATGTGTGACTGTCAATATGCAAACTTACCTGAAAAAAAAAATAGATAAGTATATACAGATAATTTAACTTGCATATCGGTTTAGATATTAATTTTAAAAAATTACAAATTAAATAAAATCTATTCCAAAAAGAAGAATAACGATTTACTAGCTTTCCGACATTTAATTTTAAAAAAAGCTATTTATTTTTAATATCTCACAACTCGAATTTTTAAAATTTTTCTTTAAGAAAAAATCAATCTCTAAATAACAATTTGCAGATAAAAAAATAAAAGATAGATCTAGGATACAGTGTACTTTTATCAATTTTTTTAATTTTTTGGAAAGGGTGAATTTGGACGTAAATTGCAATATTTCGTAATTTTCGACTTAATAAATTTGAGAAACCATCTGTATTACAGCAGTCGCATTGTATTTTTATTAATGTCGTGAAATTTGTGCACCTGCAACGTACGCGGTTAATACGTATACAAGTTATTTTTTTTTTGCCGGAAACGTCTCGCGCTGTGACATGTTAACCCTTTGTACCCGGATTACACTTTTCTGCCGCTTGACAGTCAGCTTGAGATTAATTTTTGCATATGCTGGCTGTAGACGAACAGCGAAAAAGAAGAACGGTAAGAGAGAAAACAGCACTTTTAAAACCAATATTCATGTTGTGAACGGATGAATCATTCTTCGACTTTCATAATTCCATTCAACACAATGTTGGATGCGATTCAAATTGAACATAAAAATTCCCGTAGAGCAGCCGAAATTAAATATGCCGAATAATCCACAAAGAAATATTTTAACAGAAATGTGAAAACTTTTTAATCATCATGCATGTTGGTCTAATTATGAAGTAAAACTTTGGCCAGCTTATTTATTTTAATTACTTTACTCCCCTCACAGAGAGAAGTTTCGCGCGATTTCCCGAAAATTAAACAAATTTTACCATTTCTCTTTTGTACTTTAAATACAATTTTTAAAAAATCGTTTATCATTTTATTATCGATTTGCAAAATCATAAAAGGGATCATAAAACTGCATCGCGTATGATTAAAATATAGGGGAAGAGGTATCGAGGTAGTGATTGTGACAGAGATACAAGGATTAGCATATACGTACAAACGTACGTTTAAACGCAAAACGGACTAACTATCGTTGAATGTGCAGTTGTTGATGATGAGGAAGAAAGTGATCTATCTCGAAGAGTAACTGACAAAGTTATAGTGTTGATTAACTCATTAGAGTAACTCATTGCAATCAGAGATATACTGTGTGTAGGCAGTGCACTTCTTTAATAAATCGTTTTTAGCACAATTAAATATTAAGTTTCGGTCACTAACTAGTTCTAAATTATAACATATTTTTAATGAGTGCTAATGAGTGTGACATGAGTGTAAATCACTGCGATTTTCGTTCCAATACACTTGATACTTTATTTTGAAAATAAGTTGTATAAGGATATGTTTTATTATTCCATATAACTATGTATTCTTATACAACGTAGAATTCTTGTCTGATTTTTGCAAAAAGAACGAGCTCTACAAATATCAGTTTTATATCAAAAATAAATAAAAATATAAATATGTATTAAAACTGCTAATCACTGTACTTCTCCCTCTAGAAACCGCGCGCACGTGTGTGTGTGTGTGTGTGTGTGTGTGTGTGTGTGTGTGTGTCGAGTGTCCCTAGAAAGATCCTTAAACATTACAAAACACAGGAGATATATGTGGAGATATATGTATGTGTATATGCAACCATAAACACGACAATAACAATTCGTAGTCTAAGCGACTCAAGATTCTTCGTGCAGAAAGGTAGCGACGTCCTTTTGTTGCTCATGTCCGTTCGTTATAGGCTCGCAAGCTGGTCATACTCTAGAAAAGAACCTTAGCCTCGCGAGGGAAATATTGCGGTAACGAAACGGTTTAGCGCAACCGCAATAATTAAAAGCATGCAATTTTCTAGCAACCGACATGCTATGCCTACAACTAGCGTGTTATAGAATTGTTAAAGTAATTACGGCAGTGCGCGAACGCGAATCATATTAACACATCGCGCAACACGACGGCTATAGCCGTCATGGTCGACGGTTATTTCGCATCTTGGAATCGTGTTAGGGTTATGATGACTAGAGCCACGCGTATTAATAATTATACGCAAGATTTACACCGGCCTAGAAATTGTATGGATATTAACACTTTGCAAAACTCGAGAGAAGCTGAAGATTTTAAATGCTTCGTTGTACTACGAGAAAATATCGAACGGAATTAAAGACCACGGGGGATGAAAGAATTCAAATCGCGACTGGTTACGTCTCCCTGATTATTTGCGACGTTTTCGGATCGTAGAATTCTTTATCAGCTATATCCGCTCTCCAATTTACTTTTCGCAAACAGACGCACAGACATCCTTTGATGCGGAGAGAGAGACGGCGAGTACCGAGCCTGTCGCTGTTGGATTACCGCTACCTGACAAGCTCGTCGCGGCATCCGACCGCGATATTACATTTCCCGCAAAATTCGCTGTAATACCAGCGCAATGACGTGCAACTTACAACACACAAAATACGTAAAATTGCGTCAAGCGGAACCGCCGCATAAAGAGACACCGGTTTCTCGATAGTTTTCAATCTAACTGGAATAACTACATAGCAGACAAGATAGGAAACATTGAAAATAAGATACATTTTGTCTTTATGAAGTTATATAAATTAAATGAAATAAAACATATATATACAGGGTGTTTGAAACATTTTGGAAAAGCCGAAGTGTGCAGGTAGAACAGGTAAAATCAAGTAGAAAAGTCCTTTACCACTTTGTTGTTTTCGCAATAATTAACGAGAAATTAATTTAATAAGATAGCCAATCCGCGCGAGTAAAAGCGCGCGACGAGAAGAGACCTCCCCATTGCAAGATGATAGAAGCCGGTTGGCGAAGCGATGGGAGGCGCGATCTACAAAGAACGAACGCGAATCTTCGCGTCAAAACCTATCCGGATAAAGATCCGCGTTCACAATCGCAGCGATTGTCCTTTGTAGATCGTTTCGTCGTATGATTGATTTGTCATATGACGCTCGTTACTCCGCCTCTCGAAATCAGTTGTTACTCGTTACTAAGGAGTAAGCCATTTTTCTTTTACATCGACACCCATCTTTCATTTGACATCTCTATAGAGTCCCGCCTACCGGTTTCCCGTGCACTCATTGGCTCGTACGTTATAATTAATTACGAAATAAATATTGCAAAAATTACAAAATAATACGTGACATTCCTTCTATTTTGACCTATTCTATCTACACTCTTCGGCTTTTCCAAAATGTTTCGGACACTCTATATATAATTGATTAGATGCTATATTTCTTTTCAAAAACAAACTCCGAAATAAAAGTAAGTGCATTTTGCTTCTATACAAAACTCATAAACAAAACATACCTCCTACGCTCTCACTCTTTCACCCAATTAGTCTCTTCAATTTATCGCGAGAACACAGAACAGATCCGCGCGAAAAGCAGTCAAAGGTCTTCAAACGGCCGAACTTAAATGCAGCTGCAGATGCAGGGTGCATATATAGGGCGTCGCGTCGGCGCAGCCGCTCCGAACGTGAAAACTTCTGTTTCCGCAACAAAGGGAGAGAAAGAGGAAGGGGGAAGAGAGTCAAGGCAGAGACAGAAAGGAAGCAGAGAGAGGTACGTTATTTCCATTTAAAGTGGGCTTTACAAACTGGGTTGCAATAAACATAGCTCGACAGTTACCCCTGGCTGCCAACCAGCCAGGTTGTGGGTGGTGCACCAGCTTCCTTTCCCCTTCATTTTCCCTTCCCCTCTCTCTTTCTTTCTCGCCCACTCTCGCCGCATCCTGCATCCCGCATCGCGTTATCAACTCTCCTTCCGGCCTCTTTTCTCGTTGCGGCTCGGCTTGGTTACAACTTTCATACTAACGCGAGAGAGTACGTTAAAGCTTCCGCCATTCGCATAACTTACATATACACGCGTGCATGCACGCATGCATGCACGCGACATTGGCACCTGTATCCTGCCACGCCATCGCAACGTAAACAAGAATTTACGACGCCGACACGCTCGTGTATCGCATCGCAGGACGAAATAATATGGCCGGTCTCGAGCGCGACGGTCTCATTAATTCATCGAGTTGTCCTTAAATTTTTCGAGAACAATGTCTCTTTTTTTAAATTCTGAGAAATGGCAGGGTGTAAAAAAACTATTGGATGTACTGAGATAAGGAACTGTGAATTTCCTCCTATTTTTCTTTACTATCTTTCGACAACAAAATACTTAATTGACTTAACTCTAATACATCAAATATGTGATACATCGAAATCACTTAGAAAAATTTTAGTTTGTCAAATGTTATTCAACTAAAAACCTAAAATGTTTTTGAAAGTTTTCGGAAGAATGTTAAAAAGCCTTAAAAGCAAATTATTGTTAAATCGGTTGTACGATACGGCTAATGTTACGCTAGCCGATATTGATTTTGTAGACATCCGTCTTCATAAACTTTCGAGACATTCAAAACTGTCGAATATTTATTGCGTTATAATAACATAAAATAATATTTTTAGTCTGAACTTATAAGAAATTGTAATAATTAATTTATATGTATTAATTAATAAAAAGTTTTTTGTATTAAATAAAAGGATGCAATCTATTTTTCGATTAAGTGATTAAGTTATGTATTTAAAAAAGATTTAAGTTATTAAATAAATTAAGTTCTTTAAAATTTGTGTCAATTAAAGAAACTTACAAAATTAGAAAAAATTAAACTTTTTAATATAACTTTTACGGATTGGAGAAATCACTACATATAGCAGACAGCGTAGGCATCAATCCAACATTTCTCATAATAATATCAGTAAGAGTTCCTAAGTATTCAAAAGTATTCGAATCTTTATATAAATGACACATTCGAAAACTTTTCAACAAAGAATTCAAACACGCGTAATAATCGCGTAATAATAATCAGTCTATTACAGAATTCGAGAATCTTCTAGACATACATATGTATGGAAGGTAACTAGCTCGTAGAGGGTCGCGCATCCTTATTCCACGCAGATGTCGACGTAGAAAAAGGACGATTTGCGTCGATGATGCGTCAAATCCTTCGTTATTATGGCTGCGCCTCGATAAAAAGTGAGACAGACGTATAAGTGTGTGCTCTTTTTGAACGATTTGGCGCGCTAAAGGGCAACTGTCTTTCGCGCATGGCTCTCTCGCAGTGTACTTTTCAGGGGTGGTTCTCGTGCGGATTTACATGTTCAGACGCCACCCCGACCGTCGCACCCTCTCGCCGCGTGAAAGCTCTCGACGACGTAACGCGTTATTTTAAGCGCATGTGTGTACTCTAATACAATATGCGCTCGTGCATCTTTCATGAAGCGAGTGTGACGCGCTCGGCCAGGTTTATTCGTCTCGCGCGCATCGTCAAGTTGTATAACATGAGGGAACATATTCTTAAACTATACTAAACTATAATTTAATCTTTGTTACATCTTAAATAACCTCTCTATGACATTTCTTAATTGTGAAAAGACTGTTTTCGGGACAAAAGACTGAAAGAGCGAGGCATTTTTGACGTGAGATTCATATATAGGGTGTAACAAAATCACAGGCCAATACTGATAGGGTAGGTAGGGAATGAGGTGGAGATGGGAATGAGATAAGACACCTCTGTCCGATCATGCACCCCCGCGGAGATACAAAGGGTGGAAGTAGTACGAATCCGCGGCGCGCTATGACAAGCCGCTTGTCGGTGAGGCGAGCGCGCGAGTAGTGGTGTTGTCTCCACTAGCTTCACCGACAAGCGGCTTGTCATAGCGCGCCGCGGATTCGTACTACTTCCACCCTCTGTATCTCCGCGGGGGTGCATGATCGGACAGAGGTGTCCTATCTCATTCCCATCTCCACCCCATTCCCTACCTACCCTATCAGTATTGGCCTGTGATTTTGTTACACCCTGTATATATGTATACATCTCATCTCATTTATTACCTAAAAGTATAATCCAATCAACACAAAGCGCTTGTGTTGATTGGATTATACTTTTAGGCAGAGCTTGAAAGATACAGTATTTTGACATAAAATACAAAATATCTTGAGAAACATTCAGTTTTCGATAATCTTATCTTGATACTTTTTGCACAGAATAATGAAATCAAGCAATTGGTGTAAAGAAAACACATGGTTAGGTTAGGTTAGGTTAGGTCAGGTATGATTTATTTTAAAAAATGTTGCAAAGTACATACTTCTGGTGTTTAGCAACATATTTTTTTTTAAATCAATGTGTTTTCTTTACACCAATTGCTTGATTTCATTATTCTGTGCAAAAAGTATCAAGATAAGATTATCGAAAACTGAATGTTTCTCAAGATATTTTGTATTTTATGTCAAAATACTGTATCTTTCAAGCCTCGTCACTCAAAAAGTACTTTATGAAAAAATACTTTATTATAGTGTTTTGGAAAGCTCTCGAGATAAGCTACAAGAATATGCAATAATATATCGGGTGTCCCATTTAAAAAATTCAAGATGACCTTGGTCTGACCTTGGCGACGTCATGCAAAGTCAAAATGATAAGATCAGTAAATAGACCTTTTTCAACCTTACAACTTTTGTCTGAAATATTTCTTTCTAAAATGCGTAGTTCCCGAGATATTTAAGGGTTTCCATACTTTTGCCTCACCCTGTATGTATATATATATATGTGTGTGTATACACCACAATTTAAATCCATTTCTTATACATCATTAAATATCATATATATCGATGCGAATTCGCGGAGGACATTGACATTTCTCTATCTGTATTTGCCTGATTTTGTTATAAAATATATAAATATTTATCTTAGTAAAATATATCATGATATATATCCAAGATAAATATTTTGATGACAACGGTTATTTGCAGAAGTTTAAAACAAAAGTTAAATTAAACAGAAATTAAACAGAAATTAGCCTTGTTTCGACCTCACCTGTCAATCGTTTCATTTTTTGCGCAATCTAATTGGCCGATAAGTAGATTTAACATGTAGATATTTTACAGAAGTTTTACAAGTGTTTTCTCGTTTTATTCGTAGAAACATAGGGAAATTCCTGCGGACCGTGTCAAACCTTATGCCCGTCTACGAATACATTCTTGTATTCGTAGCACTCCTCTCCGCATTGCGCGCGTGCTTCTCGCCATTCACCCTCGCCTAATTTAATCGGGCAGGTCGCCTTCTCCGTGACTACGCAGCGAAACATTATACTACGCTATATACCATATAGTACATATATCTCCTTGCTAGTAAAACCCGTCGATCTCGATGGAGCCGGCGTCTCTCGGCGATTTAAGTTTCGTGACCTGTGCACAGTCGCAATAATTCACGCGCGGTGAGATGCGCGACATTCGGCGCTTTGTGACGCAGTGACGCTCAAGTTACGATTCCTTCCCTGTATCTCACACAAGTCATAAGTCTAGAGATAATCCGAAGGTCCGGATACAGTGTCCGTGTAACTGTATTGTTTTACCAGCTGGTAGAGAGGAGATGGACGATTTTCACGCGGAACGACTCGTAATATTGTACGATACTACAATATCATATAAAGTCGCATGATTGATCTGAATTTTTCCTAGTTTTTTCCTCATTTAAGCATTTCTGCTCTAAAATCTAACGTAACAAATGACATGAAAAACAGCGAGGAGATTTAATTGCAAATATATCTTTGACTAAATTTCTTATATTAAATTCCAAACTCATTGAAAAACCCATCGTTAAACGTTTCAATAAATTACATCTTAAGTTTATTTAACTTGAAAAGAAAACTCTGTTAATAATGACTCTAAAGGAAAAAGGTTACATTAATATTCCAATTCGCATATCTCTTTATCATGAATAGTATTTAATGTTTATCTGTAGCTTATTTATTAAAAGAACATTTATACTACCAGAGAGTTATGTTAAACATTGTTTGTATAAAGGCTGGAAAACGTGAAAAACGAATAATTTGATTCCGCAAGTGGAAAAAATGTACGAAAAAAAATGCAGCGTCGAAAAAGAGGAATTACGGCATGTGAACGAGTTAGCCCCCTTTTTTCATGAAAATTTTGATTCGGCAAACGTGCCACTGCAATCTTTTTCATAATTGCTGACGCTTAAGAATCATGTCACGAAAAAGCCCTTACTTTCCGCGCGTTTCATGAATTCGCCGAGAGAGGAAAAGCAAAAATTTTCACCACCGAAAAGAGAAACGAGAGAACCGCGTCGGTCCTAATTTATATAGCATTAAATAATAAAAAACGTGTGCGCGTGCCTGAGTGTATACGGTGTACCGTAATATTTCTGGCGAACAAAGTTAAAACCGCGAATTTTTCTTTTTCGGCAGACTTTAATTGGAAGAGAAATTTGTCACGTATGTCGATGCAGAAGTCCTCGTAATAATAAATACGTCCGATGTAATACGTCCTTTTTTTTTAATCCACGGTACTTAAACGAGCTTTTAATTTGCTCACACGCAGCGCAAAGTCGCATCAATGTGCTATAAATTTCCCTTAACCGATGCATAAGTAATGCCGCCGCTATCGTGTTTACGTAATTATCCGCCTCCTCGAGTCTCGTCTCCCGCGAGCTAGCGTTATTCCGCCTCGAGCTAGCGTTATCGCATTCCGCTCGTAACGTCCGATTACGAGTCTCAACGTGCCAGAGTCTTTGAGTCGCGATGCAATTTTTCAGCAGACAGTCGCGGAGAAGAAACTCCGCCCGTCGATGCCCAGAAAAAGAAAGACAACGCGGAAACGCCGGCAATCCCCTCTGGAAATTTTAATACTTGAAAGCGCCGGCGTCCTCGCCGTAAACTACCAACCGGTCTAGCGTGAAACTTGAATAGCAGGCGATTGACACTACGCCCCGGGACGAAGTGTCCCATAAAAGCGGCTCGAACATGTGTGCTCGGGAACGCTTCTTCTTACGCTCAAAGTTTGGCGGACAGGCGAACGAGTGTCCGAGTACTTGGCCGGCAGGCTTGCAGGCTTCCTCCGGAGTAAACTTTTAAGTATCGCCCACAGGGGTGACGTACTAAGGCGTTTTCAGAGCATCTACCGGAACTTTACGACTCGATCGGACCTCCGATCTCGGATGCAGATCGTACGATATAAACTCTCTGGAGACACGCTGCAACACGAATCTGAATTTCGCGCAGGTAACGGCCGCAGGCTCGGCCAATCGCTATAATTCAATTTTTAAATTTGAGTATTCGAATAATTTCTATTTAATATGTGAATAATATACATGAATTTAAATAAAACAGTAACCGAGATACTCAAATAATATGCACAGATCGGCAACAGTAGTTCATTCCTCGATTAATAACCTCATAAAACTATTGAGAATAACAGAGGTGTTTTCGAGTATAAATTCATGGCTTTTCCGATTTACAAAGCTCTGCCGTACACGAGATTTGTTTCGCCCCTGTGGGACGCATCCTGCTATACACTGGGTGACCCGTACAGTAGCGATAAAACGTCAGCGATTATTACGAACTCGCCGCACGCGCGGGTTATAATTCAAACGTACGTGCGAGCACGACGGAGCATTGCGCGTGCGGGACTCGAACGAGCTACGAAAAGCCATCAAAGCAATTCCGAGACACTTCGTTCGGAATGTGGTTCGTAAGGGAGAAAAACGCGGTCGATACACGGATGATTTCCAGGTTCGCGCCCCGTGCTTCGGTTTCGCGAGAGAGGGTTTGGGGGCCGAGCGATACACACGAAGTGAGCCGCGACCCGTAAAATCGCACGTTTCCGCGCAAATGCGCAGCGGATATTTTTGTTTTGCTGTCAGGTAGAACAGGTGCAAGGAGGCACGAAGAGAAACACGACGATCGATCGATTGCGCGACTCTTCATTATTTTCAAACGTCAATGCTTCACGAGTTTCAAGTTTACAAGCTTCAGCTTGACAATTATATCCACATTTTAATAATCTCTATCAATCGAACAAAATTTATCTTAAACATCATCCATTTTAATCTTGTAAGCTCTTTTTGCTAAACAAAAAACTAAAGTTCTTGCTATATACTTTTGCTTTTAAGAGATTAATTACAATATATAGGGTGTCCCAGAATCACAGGTAAATACTGATAGGGTAGGTAGGGGATGGGATGGTGATGGGGATGAGATGTTGTCGACAAGCGGCTTGTCCAGCGCGCCGCTGATTCGTACAACTTCTACCCTCCGTAATTTCCGCGGGAGTGCATGATCGGACAGAGGTGTCCTATCTCATCCCCATCACCATCCCATCCCCTACCTACCCTATCAGTATTTACCTGTGATTCTGGGACACCCTGTATATATAAGGGATATTTTTTCTCAACCGGTGACCCCATGCTTTCCAGAATTGGTTTAATTCTATAGAGTTCAATAAGAGCTTAAAATTTTTGTTCTTTATCTAGTTTTTGATGCCAAGTGGCATTCTATGAAAGTCATTAAGGCGGATTGTCAGGAATGAGAAATTCAATATGGCGGATATATGAATATTTTTTTCGTTGGTATTCTGATTGTGAGCACCATATTGAATCCGCCTTGAATTTCATAGAATGCCGCTCGGCATCAAAAACGAGATGAAAAAACAAAAATTTTAAGCCCTTATTGAACTCTATAGAGTTAAACCAATTATGGAGAACATGGGGTCACTGGTTGAGAAAGAATGCCCTATAATAATATACATAGCTATTATTTTCACTTGTATTGGATAAGGATAATTATATAATAATATAGATATTATTTTCACATAAAGATAAGGATCACGACTGTGAATATATACATATAATATGTTTCTGTTAACAAAAGCGACTCAGAGAAGGGATTTAATATTCTTTGGAAGATTTTCAGGTCAGTTATTCTTATGTCGCTTTGCGCGAGTTCGCTTTGCGATCGCAAATATAGCGGGAGTGGTTCGAGCATCTAGCAATCTGGAAAACTGCACTTTCCAGTTGTTTTTATTTACCTTTTACCCTTCTCATATAGAATTTTCGTATATGCGTGCGTGAACGGACCACAATGTCATTTGAAGAATAGAAGAAGTTGCAAGATTGTTCCAGGAAACCTGGACTTTAGAGAAATCTTGCGCAAAGAAAAGAACGCTGCATTTGAGCACATAAAAGTTCATTCATTCTCTCAAAAATAGATATTTTAGTGCTTCAGAAAAATAAAATGTTTGTACTGAAATCGATGGAGCAAGAGAACCGTGAAATATCCAATGTATACTTTAACTTTGAAATAATTAATATTTTTTTAATAATAAGCAGCTATTATAATATCAAATTACTCAACGTGATTTAATAATGACATTTAATCGTAATTAGTTTTTATTTTATATTTAATTTATGCAAAAAAAATGTACTCATGCGAAATATGTTGTATTTATCATTTTTTTTATTAGTTCACATTATACATCATACATTTTCTATTCTTGTCTCTTTTATACATCTTTATCTGTGTTCTAATACTCGTCGTTTCCTTCATTCGCACAATGCGCTTTATGATATCTCTTTATATGTTTGCCTATACTTCGGATAATTCCGCGCTTCGCTTCGCGGAATATAAATGATTCCCATTTTGGAGAAGAGACTAATAATTGTCGAAAGTAACTCGCTACCGAGCGCATGGTAACTATTTATTATCTTCAAAAGAAAACCGTCCTGCGGGAATCACCGTGCGCATTAAGCGGTTACCATGGCATATTTCATTGTGAAATTAACCTCGCGGTGGTATCTTCTCGCTTTGACGAGGGGAAAAAGCCTGGACGAGTGTATCCGCTTTAATAAAAATGGAACAGAATTGTGGTGGCAATCATGTCACAAATGGACTCATAAGTATCTTTTCGTCAGTGTATTTTTACCGCTGTTATTATCATCGCAAACGGACAACTTTTTTTTGTTTTACATACATTATTTATTTATCAAACTTTGCTTGTTTGGTATCTTTAATTATCGGAAATGTGCGGTATAATTGGAATATACAGAGAAGTAATGCAATGAATTGGATCGTCCTCCTTCAAGGCCACTATTTGCGTTATATAGTTACAATAACGGTTGCATGATAACGGGAATGGGATATCAGCGTAAGCAAGAGAAACTAGATAGCGATAAAATATGGCCAGCGGAAGCGCAGAGTATTCTTCGTGGTTCTGCAAATATTTCCTCCCTGGCAATTTTTCGCCCCTATTTCCTCCCCCTTCTCTTTCTTTCTCTCCTCCTACTCTGTCTCTCTCTTTCCTCCCTCGTTTGTCGTTTCTTTTTCTCGTCTTTCTTGATTAAACTCGTGAAAAAACGAGGCAGAAGAGGTAACTGGGTAGTACCGATATTGATATGCCGCAGATGCCACGGCGCTTTTTACCCATCTTTTTCCGTTATTAACCGATTAAACATTTACCGTGGATTTTAAAAGGTCGCGGAAAGATAGCTGCCGTCGCATTTCCCCCTCTCATTCTCTGCACTCACCCCGGTGAACTTTTTTCATGTAATAACTTCATAAGCAGGGCGAGAAAGTCAAGGAACGACCCGATGAGACGACTTAATTAAAAAAGTACGGGGCTGCCGCGCGCAGATTACAGGCCGAAATAGATTCGCATATTAAAATATAAGTCGTTTATGTGAATGCTTTTTAATTCCCGCTTACAGCAGCATACTCTCGTGGGAATGCCGCGATGTTAATTAATCCTAATGAAGTGAATCTAATTGCACTGCATCGAGCCGCTATCGTCCTCGCTCTCTTGTCTCTAGTCCATTTTCCGTATTACGTTAAATCATATTTGAACATGGTTTTATGAGAGATAAATGTATTATATTTAAACTTATACGTACGATTAGCAAAAATTTTTATTTTTATAAATATAAATATATATGTACATATATATATATATATATATGTGTGTGTATGTATAAGATTTATATGTATAAGATATATATATGTATAAGATTTTCTTTATTAAATCTATTTGTAATATATCTTTCTTCAAATAATATTCAGATTTCCCGGAAAATTTATTCAAGCCAGATATGCATTAATAATTTTACGAGATATTGATTACTCATCATACGTTATGTTGTATAAAAGTGTATGTTTATTGAAAAGTAACATAAAAATTGCGCTCCGATAAAAATTAATTGCACAATTTTTACAGACATGAGACGGCTAAAGCAAAATGTTAACAGACAATTTTTAATACGTAGCGCAAATTGCCATGCAACGCGCGTCCGGAAGTCCTGTAAGTTGATAATAGTCCTGAGAACAATAGTCCTTTGTGTCACGAGCAAATCCTCTTATTAAAAGCCACGTGCTACAAGAGTCGAGGAACGAGATAGCAACGAACGCTCCGGCTCATGCTCCGGAATAGAAAGTAAACGTTCGAAAATAGTTGTATGCAGTAGACATGTAATAATTAATTTTTAAATTGCAATACGTTTTAAATGCAAAATATTTTTCCGATCTAAATTTTCTGAAACAAATCATTTTTTCATCACTTCTATTACACCTATCGCAAGTCTTTCAAAATTTTCTTCAAAATCTTTCAACTTTTAGAAGAATCCCATCTCAATTTTGATAAATGGTGCATTTTCTATACTATAATACAACCTTTTTTTCAAAGATTTAAGAGTCTTAATTAAGCAGGACTGTGCAATTTTACAACCATAAAATCGCGCCATTATCATCCAACTATCCTTACGTCCAATATTGATCTTAGAAGTATCTAGTGAAGTCCGACTTTGGATGAACAAAGAACCATTACCTCCGGCAGCTCTGCGATTCTAGTGCTTACGCGACTAGAAAGGTGCGCGTTGACGGTAGTCGTGAAGTACCCCCGGGTTGAATGAAGGGTCAAACGAAAACGTACACGGAAGAGATCGGGCAGCCGTGTCGCGCTGTCGGTTTTCGTGCCGGTGAAACGAACCGCGGATTGATCGCCGGCGAACCGCACGAGATTGATCGCGCTGTGTGTTCTTTGCGTTTACAACGGCAACACCCTGTGTCGCATGCGAGAATTACGAGTCGGTGACTGCTGTCCGGGGTGAACTTTGGCTATATTTCCTACGTCGTATTTGACGTCACGTAGTATCCGATTGCAAAAAGAAATTTGCCATCATAGGAAAAAACTGCATGTTTGATGTAGATCGCGATCGAATCTCGCTTTCATAGTCAATTAACATGTGAAATCTACTTTGATGATAAAATCTCGCTGGGTACATTTGCTCGCAAATGAATTTGCTGCCATATATAAATAAAAACGATGTTTTTTTTAGCAAGTATTTTTCTGTTAACCAAACTGTCATTGTTGTTAATAAACATAAGTTTATTATTATAGCGAGTTTGCAGGAAAATTTTCGGTAAACAAAAGGCATTTTTTGCTAAGCATTTAATGATCGACGATCTGCATGCATTCTATAGATAGCGTAAAATGCGCTATTCCTGGGACGTTTTACCCCGTGTAAGATATCCACTATTGTCCGGTTAGTAATTTAAATTACAACGATAATAGTCTATGCAAAATAATGACAAAACGACAATGTGCAACGTTACTATATTGTACAACGTAACAATATATACATAAGCCAGAGAGCGCGATGTTATTATCACACGATGTCGTCATATCGACTGCAACCCCGTCGACGTGCGCTCGACTGCAGCAACTAGCTGGCAACAGCAAGATAACAAGATATGTGCCTCGAATTGCTAATGACGTAAGTCCAAACTTGGCAAAGCGCATCGAAACGGAGACGTAAAGGTGTGCAGCAATAGAGAACGCGAGGGAAGATGGGTGGTCGGTTCGTTACTCCGACGAAATCGGCGATATGGGTCAGCCTTTGATACACCGTCATATTGAGCGAACAATTAAATTGGAAACCCGCGTCGACGAGGGGTCGCGAGGCTTAACCCGATTTCAACGGCTGGCGGATATATATATATATATATATATATATATATCTATCCCTACATGACGATACATACACATTCCGTGCATATTTTACACCGGATGAGAAATTGGAGCTGAGCGAGAGAATCGAAACCGCGGGCGAGCTAGCACCCATAGAAACGACGATAAATGTAGAGGGGATCGAAGAGGCCAAGTATCGCGGCTGGCTTGATAAGGGGACGCGATTAATTCCACGTTGGAAATTAATTGCCGAGTCAGCACCCCTTTCCCAATCCTATTCCACGGATACGTTGTACGTGCCCATTGTGTGCAGCTAGACGTAATGATATTGCGATTCATCGCGGCGTCCCGCCATCCGCCACGCTAAGTTTCGCCATGTCATCGCATTGATAAAGGGCAACCGGACTAATTTTTGAGATTCTGTGTTGTGTGTGTATATGCGCGCGGAAAAATAACACTCCGGTAAAAGCGGCCGCTTATGGGTGCCGTAAAGAGAACTTTTCTTTTTCTTGCACGCCGGATAGCGCAATTTTGCACGCTTGCAAAAGTGTACACCCGTGTTGTTTGCAGGGAACACACGCGCTAAAGGTAATGAGTCATGTAAATTAGAATTGAAAGTGAGTGTGGCAACGAGAGGACGTCTATGCGATTCCGTAGTCTTATCAATGCGCGTTTTTCCGGCAAATTATCGTTCTATGTTTAAATCGTAATTAAGGTCTTCTTTGCATTTTCTCTAATAATAGAAAATTGTGATATGCCGAAGTGGATTTCATTCCCGGACTGAAATAAGAACGGCTATCTCTGCTAAAGCACGGTATTTAAAGCAATTTTTTTTGCCCTTCGACGCTGCCAATGGCGGAAGAACGAACTCTCCGCAACCCCACTTAAATTTCCAATTAAGATTCCTGCCCGTCCCCGGTGGAAAAAAGCGTCGTCGGAACGACGTAAGAACGTGGCTCGCGCGTATTCGCGGGAATTCAGTGTGGAAAAGAGCGGTAAAAAGATCGCCGCGGCGTCAGCAGGAACGCTCGTCGAGTTATTTCTCTAACGAGCTTGAAAGACAATAGGGGTTATAGCTCTTCTGTAATCTGGTTGCCGAAGCATCCCGTGTCACTCTCTCAAAGGCCTTTTACGCGTGCTCTTATAATTAGCGGCTCGCGAGAGAAAACGGTTGGCTGCAGGCAACCTCCGCCGGAACCCATGACAAGCGGAATATCCCGGGATTTTCTCATTCTTCCGCGTCGCAGGTCTCTTCGGGAAGTGGAAAGCGACCGGCGGTGGCAGCGAATGTCGCATGGGATCAGAACGGCGGGCGAAGTGACCGAGATAGAAATGAAAAATACACAGTAATATATTTTGCAAAAGAGTTTCCAGAAATGTCACTCTTAGAACGCTTAATTCCTCGCTCGTACTACAAATCTCGTTAAGCTTTCGGTTACTATGAGGTTCACGTAATCTTATCTTGAAAAAAGGTCCCTTTCTTTTTATACTAAACAATGGAGGAGATATCATCATCAAAGTGTTTTGCAAGTACACTAATCGTTATTTCAATTTTTCTATTGTTAATTTTTGGTGTCATAATTGCACACATGATAGTTAAAAAGGCTAAACTTTCTCTCTCTCTCTCTTTCTCTCTCGCTCTTTCCTCTTTCTATCGAAATTTTCAAACGCTTTACATGCTAGAATCGCTTTTTATCTGTGATAGCCTAGTTTAATTCAACTAACATCCATTGGTCTTCGAGCATCTTGTTATGATGAGAAGATATGATATGAAAAGTATCAAATTGCTGAAGGAAAGACGCGCTCGTAATAGACTAATCAATGAAAAGTAAAAAAAGACATATGATAAAAAATAGATTACAATATAAAATATATTTAGCAATTCTTATTCCAAACTATTTTTGATCTTGTTTTTCCCAATAATTGTATCCGACTGGCTTCGCGCGTCTTCTAATTAGTGCCGCGTTACTGGAAAACTAGGAAGGATTTATGCGTCGCTCTTCCCCTTTTTCTCCTCTTTCGCGCTTAATAACCGCAGACGCGAAGAAGGAAATTGATGGAAGTAAGAGTAAAAGCGTGCAATTACGGCGATGGCGAGTAAAATAATAATCGCCCGTCGATGAGAAGAAATGTGCGATTGTTCGATGCGCTTAAAACCGAATAACGGACGATAAAGAAAAAGAATGGATAAATGTATCTTTTAAAATTTATTTAACTATTAATTTAAAAAAATCGATTAAAAATGTAATATATTTCTCTTTTTATATCTATAATATAATATCCTAAATCCTAAATTGCTGGAAGAATTCCTAATCGAAACTTAACCGCGCACGTAAAGTTTATTGTAGGGACGCATTGTACGTAACGCTGAGTGATCTCTCTTGATTAACTTTTCGCATTTCGGTTTTTCGCTCGCGATCGTTAAGCAATCAATTCTCATTGAGTCCCTTTTTATTAGCACCTGAAATGTCGGCACGATACGCGCACCAATAAAAGATCCCTTTCGCATATCCGCATGAAAGGCTTTTCCTATAGCCGCGGAAACAATGATCTATTGTCTGCGAACCGATAAAAAGAGAAATCAAAAAGTGCGCGAGCACTGGATACACAGGGTGTTCTACCGTTATTGTCAAAAAACGTTTTCGATAACAAGTCGAAATCAATTGAAAATCAAGATATCATTCATGGTTAATTTATGTGTTACAAACTTTTATCTAGATCTTTTCGTTCTCGATAACAAAAATACATCTCTGAAAACCTATTATAATGAATACCTGAATAAATATTTGAATACAATACAAAATTGCTCTTCTGACAGCGTACGATTTTACAAGAAAATATAAAAATAATATAATATATCATTATCATATTATTTTTATCAATTTAAATCTCATATATATTTTTCATATACTAATTTATATAATTTAATAAGTGATTTGAAAATAATGCTTTTTCAAAGCACCATCTCAATAATGTTTAATTTTAATGATATCTAAGTAATCATTTAACTTTGGAATATCTTGGTGATTAGGCCGATCATCCAAGTTTTCATCGAGTAAAAACGATCGCAAATTTGCCCAAGTATTTGTCATTAAAGTATCTTCCGGTAATGGTGGGTCACCCCGTAGAAGCTCGATAGGAAAACCGGGGGAAAATGAAAGTTCGGTCTAGCGGGGTGGAAGCGGGGGAAGGAGGGAGGAACGAGAGGACGAGCAGGCTCTGCAGAGAGGATAAAATAATTTCCGGAACGTCGGAATGTGGAGTACTCCGATGGAAGTGGCGTTCTGATCGAAATCCGGGATGAGAGAGGACAATTATTGACGCAGACTAATTTCACGAATCGAGCAACGCGACAGCGTCGAAAATAAATTCTCGAAAGAGAAAGGGAGGAAGAAGATAGAGTAGACAGATCCTCTAAAGAGAATGGTTATCCCGTCGATTCTTGCGAGGGATGAGTAATTGAGAGAGCTGCGTGTCCCTTTTTCGGACCGACGGCTTTAAAACGATCGATTATCTTAAAAATGTATTTTCGCCGAAGAATTATATTTTCTCTTCTCGCATTAATGGTCTCTTATGCATTAATGGTTTTCCCATTCGTGAAGTAATCGGAGTGGGCATTCTAATTTCTTGGAGTATTCTCGAAATGTTCTTTTTTGTTATTTTACAGTTATCTTTTTGGATTTTCAAAATTTGGTTTCTATCAAGTGAGTAATCGAGAGAACCGTGAAATATCATAACAAAATTGCAAGAATATCCATTGTGTGATTTATTGTGAATGTTACGTAGTTTAATAGATTGTTTAGATTCCATGTAATTTGCAGTCATCCATATTTAGCCCATAATTGAGTGAAACAGTTTTTAAACGGTCTGATTTATAACGCTCATCGGAATACCGATTTATACAACCTGGTATCTTCGCTTCGTCGTAGAGCATGGAGAGCCGTAACGATAGCAGCATTAATGCAATCAGGTCAACGAGATCGGGAGATCGTTTATATTCGCTCGTGAATACAGCATACGACGGAAGAATCGACGGGATAAGCCGCGGAGCTTACGTTCTTCCGTCGAAATCGCAAGAATCTCCAGCAAGGAGCCCGTTCGCAAAATTCACTCGGGGAATACGAACATAGAGCAGGCAGGGGGAGAAAAGTGTGCAAAAGCTGCGGGGCGAGGGCGGTAAGTCTACATAACCCGAGCCAGTCAAGTGTCATTTTGACGACTGTCAACAGCGATCGCGATTTTGCGATGGTAACAGTCGGCTTTCGCTCGCGCTGCACGCTAAGGACGGACGTGACAAGCAGTCGTGATATTCCGAGAACCTGGCGCCTTGAATATCCCGATGAAAGAGGGAGAGAGAGAGAGAGAGAGAGGGAGGGAAGGAGGGAGGGAGGAGGTGGAAGAGGAGGAGGAGGAGAATGCCGAGATGGATGGGAGGCTGAGAACAGGATCCTTGAGAACGTCTTCGCGACGTTCTCTCGCGGCGTCCTCGCGCATGAGGATGCTGGCTTATGCTACTCCATACGGACCGCGCACGCAACCAGCCAAGCACAACTTCGCACGCGCACTCAACAAAAGCAAACTGACTGACGTTCAAATCCGCCGAAATTGGATTTTAACAAGCATTCTACCTATCTACCCATCCGCGAGGCGAGAGACTGTGTTACGCCTGTACGCGACCATTCGGAATAAGCGGCGCGAGTGCAAGCCGTGAGCTCTGCTCCGAGCTCGCGGAAACAACAAAATCTCATGCAAAACAGCTTTGCTACAAGTATAAGAGAATAGAAATACAGACGAAAGACAACTTCCCTATTTTTCTTCCGAGTAAGTTTATCACTCTAAAACTTGCAAATATCTATACATAAAATAATAAAGATATCTGTTTGACGATAAATGTTGTATGGAAGAGATACAACAATGCTTTTGACGTGAAACATTAATTTTTAATAGCTTAGGTAAATACGAAAGATACTTTTTGTTAAGTTGCGTAACTTCCAGGCACGAAGTGGAATGTAAAAAAAGAGTCAGACCGCGCGTTGTCGTTCCGTTGTTGTTGTCGTCGGTCGTTGAACTCTCGCAAGCCTACCGTCACATAATGCGGCGACACGTGGACAACCGGCGCCAGCGGTACAATGTGTGCCAGAGCGCGTGACGCGATTTTAATCGGCGCGATTTGCATCGCTGCGTTTTCGACGCACGCGTGACGCACCCGGGCTCTCGACGCCCATATAAATGCTAATGGTCCAGCGACGTGGCCGGATTCGCGCGCCGCATCCCGGTTACACGGCACCGTGCCTCGCCGCGTCGCTTTCATGTCATAATCCGATTCGCCATGTGTTGTTGCCCTGAAGCGAGCGGACCGGTCCCGCGTCCTCGACAAATGCACACGGGGTGCACACCCGGCCAGCCATCGCCCGCGCCAATTAGTCCGTCCGTTACAATTAGCAAACGCGATCGTTTGCACAATGGAACACGTACCGTTGCTCGCTTCGCTGCTGCAAGATTTAACAGCTCGCCCGAATAGCTTAAGCGCCGTTCTAATCTATCAAATTAGCGACTCAACGCGGGATATTACGACTGTACGACTGCGCGGTGCTATGTATGTGTGTGTGTGTGTGTCTTAACGACGAAGAAGGTAAAGCCTGCGGCACACGGTACGATTTTTCATACTAGATCGCATGCAAGCCATTTTACTAGCAATTATTGATGCTATTTTCACTACGTGATTTATTGTTAGGTATACTGATATATAATGACATAAGAGCAAAAAATAAAAATAACAATAACGTAAATATAAATACAAAGATTACATATAAATAATTATGTATTTTATATATAATAATTAAATATGTACATAATTAATTGTGTGTGTGAAAATGACAGATTTCCTAACCTTATAAAATTTTGCTTAAAAAAATTTATTATTATTTTTCCATAATAAATAAACAATTACTTCAATTACATTTCAATTATGACCAGCCAAATATTTAATTAAGCTTGAATCTTGTTGAAATCTCCAGAAATCTTATAACGAAAATATATTAATCCAACACGTAAGATAATCTGCACGTGTAAAGCTAAATCTAGTAGCACTCTTATGATTGGAACATGTAGAGTACTTCGCTAAACAGGGCGTAACGAATCAATTAACAAAACTAATACAAAAAATAATACCGTGTGCCGCAGGCTAAAGAAACAATTCCGTATTGACGAGCGCAAAATAGCGTGCAATGTCACAAAATAATAGTGAGCGTCTTAAATTTCAATCTTATTTTGGTATTATTAATCGATTAATTAAGAACAGTCTATTCGATTTTATTAAGTTGTTTACTCGAGATTTTCATATTCTCGATATTCTCCAGCATTTTTTGGAATTTACCTTTGAGTGCCCATTAAAAGGTATCATAAAAGTGCTAATTTTTTTATGTGTTCTCTTACGTGTTTTGATTTTTTTTTTTATATCTTTGAGGTTCGCTATTTCGTTGTTTCGGTACAACAGTGGCGCTTGTCAACAAGCGTTCCACCACTCGACGAACGAGAGCTAACGTCGTCACGTAGGGCCGTTACTTAGGCGAAGCGACGCTCGCGTGGATATTACGGCGCGTTTCCGGGTAGTATCCAGGACGGCGCGATATATTTTCCCGTGGATGTCGCGCGTCACAGTTTCCCCGGTAAGTCGAACGAAATGGTCGGCGCGTCGGCTATCCCTCTTTTCCGATATCGGTCGCGACAGTATATACACGGTGTACCAACAACACCATAAAATAACGACGGCGCGTATTATAAATACCTCCTTGTCGCGTGACGGGGGAGGCAGCGTGCACGTACAAAGACGAGCATTGGGCATAAATTATTGCCGAGCGTTGATTCATCATCCCTTCAGTCCGGTGATTTCTCTGCTCGTGAAGTCAAAGACGGAGACACCGCCCAAGATGAGCTCTTTTTGCTGTGTCCGACTCTTAGAATCCCTCGCCATCGAAAGAGGGAAAGAGAGATTTTTTCTCGCGCAGATACGCTGCGACGAGAAAAAATTACAAGGGCGGACGTCTGAGGAAAGAGGCAATCGTAGCCAAATGTGAAAAAAATTCCCCTCCTAAATCGCTGCTAAATGTGAAAGAAGTCTCTTTCTCACACCGTGCGAGTTAAGACAACATTTTTTTCCTTTAAAAAACTGACAATCGCCGTCTTTTCATATAATATAGATATAATAATATAAAAATAATAATATAATATAGAGAGATGTAACAATACATATAATATAGATATAATAATTGTTGATGAGATCATAAATAAAACTTTATATTAGCAATTAGATAAATGCAGCTCTCGACAAAAAACTTTCAAGTTTACATGTAACACGTAACATGTACAATAAATGTAAAGTATGCAAATAAAAAATGTGGACGGAATGCGATACTTTCACAATTGATTTTTTTTACGACTTTCAAACTGACTGACGATAAATCTACTCGGACTCGTCGATGACGAGCAGCCTTGACACCGGAGAAACGTCAGGGTCAGTGATGTCGATCACGATCGTGCAAGCAAGGCGAAACTCACTTAAAACTCATTACCATCAATGCTTACGCAAACACTTTTACGCCTCAGCTGCTCCGCGAGTGGCTGCGTTCTTGAACGTGAGGTAACTAATGCGCGGATAATCACTGGGATAACTAGATTCGTGGAATCTCTTTTCCAACTGAATTGCACTAACGCCGCACTGCGATTGGTCGCATCGTACCATCTAGCGAATTGAATAGACGATGATGTCACTGAAAATTATGCCAATTACACTAGACCGATACATCAAATGCTTGTAGAATCGGAAGAATACGAGTTGAAGTCTAAATTTAAACCCCCGAGAATGTTGAAATTTTTTAACTCAACCATTGCGACTTTATTATTGCAATCGAATTTCATTGGAATTCATCGCCGGTCGAAATTAGTACGAATAACGATTGCAAAATAGAGAGTTAAAAAGAGAGAATAAAAAAGACTGATATTTTTAATAGAAATTTCACACGCGTTTTTGACACAACGGTCGAAACGATTTTATTAAAACGCTTTCGAAAAGCGATACATTCGCTCGTATTACACCACGTGACCATAATACGAGCTCCCTTTCCATCGCGGTGAAATTTTCGAATGTGGGCTGCTGCAAAAATATTATACAAAACGTTCCGTTCAACGAAGTGGAATATGGCGAATTTCACCGTTAACCCTCCTCCGCTTCCACGCTCGTCTAGCCGACGGTTTTTGCCCTTTCATTTCCGCGTATCACGAAAATTTTCCTGACGTTTATGCGCACAAATGGCATCGCACACACGAATCCGGTATAACGTAATCGCTCGAACTTCCACGTCCCAAACTTGAGATTGACGTTTCGACGGAAATGGCATTTTCCGTCTCGAAATTCTGTTTTATTCGATTCGTCACGCCTGCAAACACGAAGAAACTGTAAACGGTTTTACAAAATCTTGCGAATAAATACACTAACACAACAAAGTAATAACAAGAAATCCGTCAATCAAGTTAACATATTTTCTCAATTCTCTTCTGCACGTACGGAGTATTATACGATCAAACGTTTAAAGTTTTAAGTTTATGTAGAGTCAGTCGAATCGGGATCTGTATGAAGTTAGCCCCCCATTTTTTAATTTTTAATATTTTCTCAGTTGTTCCAGGTTGTTCTACATTGTTCCAAAGTTATACGTCAATAAAACAAAAAGCGCCACGGGAAAAGCAAAAAAACTGTTTTTTTCAGTAGCCCCCTGAAATTTTGAGCATTCATTTCTATCGCCTATCTCTGCATCGTATCAAAGTTTCAAGTGAATCCTTTATGAGGGCTAAGTAGGTGAATCCACTTTAAGGTATACGAATTCATATTAAGGTACCAATTTACTAATTTCTTCGATGGGGCCGACACCGGGAAAGCATTTCGAATGCTGCTCGAAGAAGAAAGTATAAGAAGCGCGAAACACGTGCGATCCGAACTGAAGATTTTTGTCACGGGTCGCCCGAGAGATAAATCTCAAAGGAACACTTCTTTACTGTCGTTGGCACAGTGGTTATCGATTTGAAAGGGATGGAGGAGCCCGATGGGAAATGTTCAGGAACGTTCCATAGGTGGATATTACGGACACGAACGTGACACACAATTGCGCACACCGGCGCCTTTGAGCGATGGTATTGCCGCGTCGTTACAAGTAGACAATCTGGTAAGTACATGGATATGCCATCTCGGAAATGGATGGTAAATCTGTGAGTAAGCAGAACACGACCGCCGAGAGTGGGTTAGAGAGGCAGAAGGGTCCTTCTGAAGGGCGACGTTTATGCGGTTTCATAGCGCATACGTCACCGTTGCACCGCGAATATTTCGTCGGTGTGGCATGACACGAGAAATTAATTTCGGTGGCATGCATTAAACAATCGTTTCCAGCGACGAGTTGAAAACTGACGTTTCCTCGTGAATCTTTTTTGGAATGTACGATCGGAAACAAATTTTATCTCATATATATGTGAGAGAATAAATTATATACATAAGGAAAAGGCGTAACGAAACAAAATTTACAATTATCGATAGTCCTAAAGTGTACTTCAGGATATCGCAATATACAAACTTGATTCATCTTTTATTGTTTTCAAAAATATCTCATGCTATTCTTTTTCTCTGCAATATTTAGTCAGAAACAATGATTACGAATATCAAATTTTATTTTGCAAATAAAACGTCTCGTATAACGCGAACAAGACTTCAGACTTTTATTTTGCAGATCCATAGAAAATATTGTAAGGAGATAAAAATCAGGGAGTCGTAAATTTAAATGTACAGTCTGATATCGAACAAATAAAAATATTCAGTGTAGTCTCGTAAAGTTAATATACATTCTTCGGGCTGTACATCTTACTCTCTTCCCCACTCCCCTTTTACCTTCATCGCTTCTCGCGTTATCTCAACGATGCCACTGTGGAGAATGTAAATTATCGTACGTGACGGAAGAGCGGCGGAGATCTTCCGCGTCGTCAGGATTTCCACATAGTATTACCACCTCGTAAGTTACAGGTTAATGCCCTCGGGAAATTACCGCGGCGCGTCGATACCAATTTGCGCTAGTCGGCAAATGAGACGCGCCCGGGTGTCGTATGTATCTCGCAACTCCCGCGTCGCACGCGACTTTGTAGATGCACTTGACGTTCTCATGTTCGCACGGAAACGTCACGGTCTGCGCACCTGAGTGTCACAATCGGACACTTTTCTCAAATCGTGTTAAGCCGGACTCACACGACACGTAAGCTCGGCCATTCTTATTCTTTTCAGTTCGCTTTACGAATTCTCTCTTTTTTTTTAGAAAATCTAAAACGCTCGTTATAAATAATAATAACAAGAGAGGGTAAAAAGGCCAATAATGAATGAGTTAATAATTGGGTGACGTAATAAAATATAAATAAAGATTTTATTACAAATAAAAACAAAGGTGAACCATTTCAACTTCATGGAGTCATCAGCCGAAAAAATACCGACAACTTAAACACATATTATTAAACATGCATATTGTTGCATGGTAATAAAAATTTCGTTATCCATTCGATAACATGATTACAATAAAAGAACCGAATTAGTTGCGGATTAGCAATCTGCTTAGGCTCAGCAACAGTCAGAAATACAAACATAATATAATCATAATAATCCCTTATCAATAAAAACTGTTGTGGTCAAAATATAAAAAAATTAATATGAAGACTTATTGTCTTGAGTTCTCTTTTTTTAACTTGTTTCAGGTTTTGCATACGAGTTTAGATAATAAACAAATTTGGATAATAAATAGAAACGATCTATTACATTTTCAAGTCATTGTCAATATTAGTTCTGTTAGCGCCAGAACATCCTTAAGTCCGGCTTTATACGCATTTACTTGTGACGAACGATCGAGATTGTGTGTTCTGAACTAGTCTCACGAGGCGCTCAGACGCAACCAAAATTTGATTGTACCTAGGCCTCGTAGGTCTCGGTGCAATTGTAGTCTGGGCATGTTTCATTCCAAGTATCGTATATAGAGGCACGAAGCAAAATATGTTTACATAAAATATGCTGATTACAACGCGTAACTATCCTAATTGTGCGGCTCGCAACAATCGGACTGTTCGTATTTTTTTTCGCTTTTCCATGAACAATTGTGTTGTGTTGCCGTACGAAGCTTTGTTTTCTGATAACAACGGCATGGAGTTCGCTGTTACGTGCGTGGAAAATTGTAAGAAATATCGGGAAATTTTCACCGAGAGGGGGAAAATAATGTTCCCCATAATACGCAGGGAAAAGGCAAAACACGTGCTGCGTGGCCGGAAGACTGCCGATACATTCACGGAAATTCCAATATTCGTTACAGCTCACAGGGAGCGTACATTATACGACGCGTACTGGCATAATATTGATATAAAGCACAATTTCCAGCTATGAGCTTATGTGGGTCGAAATGTATTTTCTCTCTTGTTATCCCGTTTTTCCGACACGCCCGCGTGTCGAGTTTGATTGAAATGGAAATCATTTCAATTGTAAACGCGAAACGGCGACATTTTATTCGCGTAGTACCTCGCCTTGACGATATAACTGGCGGGATAGTTTCAAAGGTATTTGCCGACGCAACATCGCACGATCTAAATCTGATCGTAGGATTAAACCACAGAGAAATGGAGACGGATTAACACTGTACGCTGCGTAGTATTACGTCGGTGTTATTACGTTTTGAAATTTCAACGAGTATCAGAGCCGCGTCACGCAATAAGTGGGCATCGGTGACGCCACAGCCGTTATCAGAGTTTTAATCAACAAGGAAATGCATCGCGCGATATTGAATTACGACAGTAACGTGCACGTTTTTAATGTGAGCATTTACTTCTCGATCGGTTTCGCGATTACACCTCATTGATTGATTGATTAATCAAGTAACACGATATCAACATTTGATATCTTGCAGATTTTACACGTGTATTTTAGGCGTGTTTCAAACGTCAGGCTGCAGCTGAAAACGTTTCGCGTTGAAGGATCACCGAATTTATTACCGTACGTCCAGGATAGGTCTCACCAGACAAGTTAACGGTCAGATGAGAAATAACTTTAATTGTATAAAATTACAATCACGTGAGTAATTTCCTGGAGTGTTTGGTAGCTCTAGGCTAATAAATCAAATAATCATATCGCAAGTAATTGCCCCAGTGTCCAAATGTTTCTGAGTAATGCGTCAACTTTCGCGCGATAAAACAGCCTCGGCGGCAAATGCAAAATATGGGTAGTCGACGCTCTTCCATAAGTGAAACAGAGAACGTCCTTGCGAGTGGCGCAGTTGCAACTTTGCTGCGTGTTACGTCCGAGACGGATCGTAACTACTGAAAGGCGTATGCTTACGTATGGATGTGATGTGTGTCGCCGAATAGAAGAGCAAGAGAGATGAGGGGAGAGAGGAGGAAGGAGAGAGATAGGAAGAGGAAGATCTCTCGTACACGTGAATCGTGTCACTTTTGCGCCGGAAGCTGGAACGGGCCCAATGGGAGTTTAACGAGGCTCGTCGACGTAGAAAACCGAGCCAAGAAATGGAGCATCTCTCGAGTGTCAGCCACCCTTGAGAAGTTGCTCGCTACTATTTCTGCTTCTTCTTTCGTCGAGAGTAAGAGGGGAGAAGAGATGTGTCTCCGTCGTTGTTTATATATTTACCACCGACGAATTACGCACAAATTACTCGACGTATCCTGTTGTTGTAACCGAGAATCTTAGCGATCTCTGCTCGCTTCGAATAAATGACCGCTTCTCCACAATTTTGATGAGCTCTGAATATGCGGAACGATTTGAGATAAAAGATACATAAGCGTTATTAATGATGATTTTTGGGGCATTTTGAATATAGCATACGAAAACAGTTCAATTACTCAAGCAACGTTCGCTCGTGAGAAATGAGGAAACGTCGTCGCAAATGTTCGTACAAACACGGTTTCGACGTAGCAATCTCTCGTTGGTAATAATCGCCTTTTCTCTGCCAACGTGATCCGGAATGACGTGGCGTGTTCCTAATGACGTAGATGTCGGGATGTGATACGACGCCCACTTAGTCTTCGCGACAGAGAATAATCAATCAGCCTGTATCGCGAGTCGAAAGAAGTGTGTCTCGTGTGTCATCTTCGCTGCGTATCTCCACGAAATTCACCTTGTCCCGATAAAACTCGCCCACGACGAAATTAACTGTTCTTTTGCGTTTCCCGTTGACGAATCATTCGTGGGAGGATTCAGCATTAGTTCTGCTAATACTAATAGAGGACCATTATCTACGGATGCTTTGGTATTTTTATAACGGACAAATGAATTTCTGAGTTATTTATGTAGTTCAATCTCGTAAGTGTAAAATAAACGATATTATATCGTTCGTGCTGGAGAGGGAGTGTTCTATAAGCATTACCGAAAAAACCTGATATTTTTGTTTGAACGATAAGAAAGTCTTTGTTATAATACGATGGGACAGGAACAAAGCGTCTTTCAGCCTCTTGACGATGTTGAGGGTCGAACTTCCATCGTTTACAGATGTGAAATTCGCAGTCATACCACGTTTCGATGAGAAAGGAGGGTCAAAAAAGTCCGTGAACCGTACGGACGGAAGATACTTTCGCGATAAATCTCTGGAAACGCAATTAAGCCGACTTTAACCGCGCGTTGCGTGGTTAAGGCGATGAAACTCCCGAATACCCGATTTGTGACGCGTAAAAGTCAGCACTCGAAAGAAATTTAATTCCGCTGCTGGGCATGAAGCAAAAGACAGAAAAAAAGCTTCATAATAGCCGGAGAAGCTACGATGCAACGATGATAATGATGTGATTTTAAGGTCAGATATTTTTAACAAATATTTTTAACACTGTTGTTCGAGACGACAAGTAATGTGTATAATGCTCTGTAATAATCGAAGGACTTATTTTTAGGCGTTCTTCTTAAAATCCATATTTTCGGAAAATGGAAAGAATCGATATAATGCATAATACTGGGATTTTATGTAACTTAATCTTCTTAAAATAGATTTAAATTTTCAACTACTTCGAGATAAAATGATAAATAAAAAAAGCTTTGATATTTCATGTATAGCCGATATACAGGGTTGGGTAAAAGTCCGGAAACGGTCAAATACCTCGAAAAGGATCAACTATAGCGAAAAATATGTAAGTAGCAAAGTTGTAGGGCTTAATAAAATGTACCTAATGATGGCTAAAAATATGACTTTGGCTGAAGGACGAAGATCATATAAAGGTCAAATTGAATTTTTTAAATAGAACTGCCTACTTTTTATTGCATATTCTTGTAGCTTATCTCGAGACCTTTCCAAAACGCTATAAATAAATGTTTTTTCGTTAGTATTTTTCGAGTTATAAGGGTTGAAATAATTTCTTAATTTTACATAAACTATAAAATATCTCGTAAAATATTCACTTTTCGATGACCTTACCTCAATACTTTTATGCACAGAATAATGAGAGGAATCAATTGGTGTAAAGAAAACACATAGTTGTTTTTAAGAAAAAATGTGCAATTTGTAATTAACAATTACATATATTTTTTCTTAAAAACAACAATGTGTTTTATATATATATATATATATATATATATATATATATATATATATATATATATATATATATAATAGTATGTTATTGAATTTATATTTGATTGAATACGTGTTTCATAATGATAGTATCTGTTTATGACTTTTATAAAAATCTTAAATTTATAATATTTGTGCTTCTAATATGTCACTTAATATGTAAAGAATCAAGGAAATGTTTCGCACGACTTGAGATAAAGGCCTCGTTCGCGAATGCTATCATTATTCTCTTATTACTATTAACGCCGACATGTCTTTGAAATTATTGCGTTTCAGTATGTAGGACGTCATAGAGAATTGACAAAGTCAATAGTTTAAGTAAATCAGCGAGAGAGTACTTTAGCATAGTGCACGGTAGAATCTCGATTATTCGAACAGCCATTAGCGAGTGTTCGATTATCGGAACATCCATTAGCTTTACGCTTGATTATCTAGACGGCATACATTCATATAAGTATTACATGTATGCGGGAAACAGAAACAGAAACGTTTTGCAAATATCTTGTTTCCCCCGCTGAAATTATAAATATTTTCTAACACCGGCAATGGCTTTTAAAATCTTTACAAGCATACATTTTGTGCGGAGGGTACTAAAAACGTTGTTTTATTTATTGCATGAAAAATGTTGGAAAATTCAGAAGTCTGCGAAAATTAATGGAACAGACGTAATTTGGAAAAATGTTCTTTTTCAATTTTGTATGTCTGCGTAAAATGCACAGTTTGAACTATTCAAATGGAAATACGTTGCTTGTTGGTACAGAAATCTTCCAAAAATAGAACAGTATTTAAACAATCTGTTATAACATTTATTATTTATATAGTATTTGTATTATCAAATATGTAAATTTTTTAACTAGGTATTTCCCGCAATTCACGTGCTCCATCTTATATATTATATTACGATACTTATAATTTACTGAACGAAAGAGGGTGTTCTTGTCGTCGTGAGAACCTAATAATTAATTATAATTTGTACATTTTTTTAACATGAATCTTCTCATTAGATAAACAGACTGATTTCTTGATATTTTCAGATTAACACACAGCTCATAACAAGATCTATTAAAAGAACGTTTCGATTTACTTGAGTAGCTGCTACATCAATTTTACGACACCGTTTTCATCGTCGTTTGTAATTTCGTGCCTGATTTGGATGGTGAGTATAAACGTGTACCGTTCAGTTAAAAACCGTTTTAATTCATAATAACACTAATTTATCAATGAAAATTGGCGCAAAGTGTCGGCGAGGTACCGTTGAGAACGTTGATAATTCAGGCGACAACGTGCGCCATTTCCGGTCCAATTTCTGCTTATTAATTATCACTTAATTATATTAATCTTTACAGTTATTCTCATTAAGATTAGTAAACAACAACGCACAAAAACCTAAAATAAAAGTGTTTTCCAAAGTAATCCCGAAAAACATCTTGTTTTCAAACACAAAGTAAAAAAATGAGATTAGTCCAAGGATTAGCTCGTTTTTATTGTACCGCGATATGGTTTGTCATGATAATCACTACTTTCATTTACGAATTTCCTCCCGTTTCGTGCCTGCCCGCGGGACCGCGGATATTAATCGCGAGATTTTATTGTTCGTGTGTTGTTTTCGAAAATAATCCCACCACCCATCTGTGCGCTGTCGATAGGGCGTTTGCAGGGGTGACGCAGAGACAGACGCGAGAGCAGAGATAGAGTACGGCAAACGAAGGGAAGTGAAATTTACGTTAAGGGGTTTGGGACTAACGCGCGACGTGCCAGAAAACAATGGGGTCGAAC